>CM074735.1:31302958-31534089 GCA_037367245.1 Phrynocephalus guinanensis | reverse complement strand
AGCAAGTAAACAGTCCCTGCTTTAAGCCCCCTGATGGTTTCTGTTGTCACTGCTCGCTCGTGGATTAAGTCATGGAAATATTTGCACAGGACTTTGTCACCTCGTTGTCCTAGCTTCAGGTCTGCAGCATCTGTCAGCATTTCTGGTTTCCATCAGACCTGGACCCTCCTTCAATCTGTTTCTTGTATACACATTACTTGCTTCATTTGCTGTTGTCCCTTAGCCAGGGCAAAGGTTAAGGAAATCACAAGTCCTCAACTTGCTAAAGATTATGGATTTTTAAACTTTTCCGGAAAGCGCTGGGAAGAGTGGTTTGTGAAAGAGAGAGGCACCCCAGCATCATCCCTAGAGGCCTTGGAAGGATCCTTGGACCGCCCATCGTTGCACCTCAACGTAAATGTCACCTTCCCTTCCCTTTCAGCATGACGTGACACAATTCCAGCAAAGCTCTCTGGACATCAGCACATACCCAGCCCCTGGAGAATTCCACTCGTGGCCTGGCCTCTGGCAAGACTGAAACCGGCAAACTGGATCCTGCTTCTGCCTAGCTCCTTACTGTAAATCTGTAGAATGGCGTGTTCCTCCCGTCCATCCAGAGTGAGTTGAATCACTTTCACAATCCTTCAGATCGATTACTTTGGCCTCTTGTTCTTCAAGAGTCCGAGCACAGGTTTCCAGGGTAGGCGGCAAACTGGCATTAGTGAGGACGTTGACCACGAAAACGTCAAAGTAATACTGTGTACTGGGGAGTAAGGTTGGGCAGGTTGGTATTTCATTTGTGGTGCAACACATATCTGCTTTTTCCTCACCACGGCTAGCTTTGCTTGTGATACTTAATTCCCCACGTGGACCCAAAAGCATGGCTTGCTGGCTGAGGAATGAGCCAGGGTTTTTCCCCTGTACAGGTAGCAAAGGCCACACGCGCTTGTGGTGGCTTTCTTCCCCAAATGATCATCATCGCGGTTTCTAGCAGCACACCAAACTCTTGTAGTAGTGTTTTTTTCAATATCCATGATACAGAACTGGATGTTCTCTATTTCCTGCAGGGCTGTTGGGCTGTGCTTCCACGCAAGAGTGACTGTGTGGTGTGACCGATCCCAATGGAGTCTATGCTGTGGATCTGTTGGAGGAGTTTCTGGGTACAAGGGCCTTAGGGATTTTTGCCCGTGGATAGATACACTGTAATGTGGGTGTCTGTTTCAATGGACAGAAATTCAAACATATAGACAGCTGAGTATTACGAGGTCCCTGTGTAGTGTTCCACAGAATTCCCTCTCTAGCTAAAGAGAGTTTGATAACATCCATGTGGTCTTCTTGAAAACTTTAGGGGTTCTTGGGACCATCTAAACGATCTGTCAGAGAAAACAGTAGACATATCAACATTAGACATCATTCCTGAGAAAGGATGCATCCCAGTTGTCTTAAATAAAGTTCAAAAGGGAGGAGTCTGAAATAGAAACAAAAACTTAAAAAGTTTTTAAACATGGTACATGGCACCCCACAAAAAATAGCTAAAATGAAGTGGAAAGTGTATTAACTTGATGCTGGGACTGTAACTGTAAAGAAGCGGAACTTTTACCATATGTTGTGGATGCGTGAAGAGGTACCGAGATATTTGGATATAGGTAACGTGAAAAATTAAAAAAACAGATGAGTTACCCGCCAATCCATTGAAACCTGAATGCTGAACTATTTCTGTTAAATATCAAGGCCAGAAATCAAAGGAGGCTCAGGTGAAACAATTCTTACTGTACCTGATAACCATAGAAAGATTTTTATTTGCCCAAAACCATGGGAAAATCAGTGGAAAAATACCCCAATTGACACGAGCCTCTTGGAAAGAAGCTTAGAACAAGCAGAGATGGACATATTGTTGGAAACGGTTTTGAAGAATAACGCATCTACAGAAGGCATAGGAGAAAACTGGCAACAACAATTTTTATGAAAAAGCAAAGTGTAACTCAATTGCTCCAATACTATAATAGGATACCCTACATAACTGTTATTGTAAAAATAAATGGAACTATAGTGTAACAAGCCACGTAAAGCCCTCCCTTTTTTTAACCTTAGACCCCCTCACATGCTACCCCAACTGTTAGCTCCCTCCACAATAAACCGACTGCCATCAACTCCCATCAGCCTACATCACATGCCTTTTCTGGCTTACTGGAATATTAAACAACGTTAGATGAATTAATCCATGTAAACAAGGTAGCTTGGTTATTGGTTAGAGTAGCAGTAGTAGTTGTTTGTCTCTTGTTTCAAATGAATATCTTTGTAGTTTTATATTTACTGTTGCCACCAGCCCCCTGTCTACTTGTTAAAACCTAAATCTTATACACTAAAAATTGCCTCCTTGGCCTCCAATGTTCTACTCTTGATCCAAAATGGAATTCGGCACAATTTCGACAGCCAATGCACTTAAAACAAAAAATGGCTATATTTTTTCCATTTTGCATTTGTTATACTGGAAATTTGAAGTCATGGAAAAATCTAGAGAGAGGAATCATAAATGCTATTTCTCTGATAATCTAGCTTCAGACATCTGAAAATATTAGTAAACAAAGGCCTCTAACAACCACAGAAATTCCTGATTTGGGAATTTTGGAATTTGGAATTATAGCCTTTGGTCTTCGTATGTTCATAATTTTTAAAAAATATAGGTAATTTATGGATCTCATCGCACTTTTGTTTCCGGTCCCAATTATGAATATTATGTAGCACAGTTGCCTCCCCAAGCCAGTGTCAATCTGAGTGCTGATTCCCATCACTTGGTCAATATTTCATCTTGTGTAAATTAAAACATTTAAATATGTAAAAAATTGCTGACATGTTCCTGGGTCATGGACAACACGATTGCTGAAATCTACTTCTAAATTCAGTTACACCTGATCTAAACTGATGTAATGTAATTCCAATACATCAGAGATCCGCTGATGTAATCTAATGCAATATCTGGTGGGTGATATACTGTGTATTTTGTCTGTGAAGATTCTCATCGATCCCAGGTGAGTTTATCTGGAAGGTGAAGTCAATGGCTACTGGACACCTTTTTGAGAGATAGAAAACGTTTCACTGCTCATCCAAACAAGCTCTGTGGCTTAATTCAGATCAGGGGTGACAAGAGGTCAAAGCTGACTGACTATAAGATGGAGGACTCGGACTAGCTGTATTCAACAGATGAAGCGGTTTGGATGAGCAATGAAATGTTTCTATCTCCCAAAAAGAAGTCCAGTAGCCATGACTCAACTTCCAGAATGTGTATTTTGATTTGTGGAAAGTTGTATAAAAGGAACATGTCTAGGATGAGTTCTTATCTGCTTGTAAATCAAATCACTTTATTCAATGTCATTGCCTGTCATGTCTTCCTGTGTATGCAGATGCTGTTGATGCTATGTTGAATATATTGTGTTAATAACTGCACTATAACATACATTGAACTAAAGCTTTACTTATACAGTATTGTTCACTC
Organism: Phrynocephalus guinanensis; assembly: GCA_037367245.1. Classification (NCBI taxonomy): domain Eukaryota; kingdom Metazoa; phylum Chordata; class Lepidosauria; order Squamata; family Agamidae; genus Phrynocephalus; species Phrynocephalus guinanensis. The sequence goes on along the minus strand of CM074735.1, from coordinate 31,530,617 downwards.
TCTCTGTGTCTATGTTGCCTGCCTCTTCCTATGCATCCTTACTCTGCTTCATCACAAGTACTCCACAGTTTTCATAAGCTGAAATTGGAGACTCTTGACATCCTTGTCCTTCTCTGGGAACATTGGCTCCTTTGGATGAAAATGTTTTCATCACTGTATATTTCCTCCCTTCACCCTTTCCCTGGATGGATTGGACAAATATGTCACTGAAACATGCCTGAGATTCATGACTACCTGTCCTACCTTAAGCCAGAGGGTTCACCTGCCAGCTCCTGGGCAAAGACAAATACACCCGTACTGCTGCTTGCTGCATGTTTCGTGCTCTGAACATGGCTGTTGAGGCACAGACTTTCCTTAGGGGCTTTTAGCAATTGTAGGCTGTGTTTTACCTCTCCCATTCCAAAAATGTGCACATTTTTGAAACTATATCCACATATGGTATTATTTGCTGGATTCTGAATATAGAAGAATGCACATTACTAATATTTGGTGCTTTTAATATGATTGTTTAGAACATCAACAAACAAACAAACCCTAGGCTGAGGTGATTTGTGCCCTGTATCACTTGATTTTCTGCTCTGGATGCAAATCAACCTGGAAAATCTCCATGCCATTTTAACTGGACCTCATGCAAACTGATCCCCAATCAGACCAATTTGGTTCTGATTCTGAATTCATCAATTGTCCAAATTTACCGTGCACAATCCTACATCTTACCCTGGGCTGCTTTCCAGCGTAATTTGCTGTAGCCTTATAGACCCGTATGCTCCAGTCTATGGGGACATCACATGGAGTCACTATCACACTGTCAGAGGTGCAGAGGTTCTCCCCTTCTTCTAGAACAAAATAGTACCTGGAAACAAAATAAGAAAGCAGAGGAACGGTTACTGAGGCTCACTTTGACGGTAGAGGTTTTCCAGCGAAGAGACACCAAGTAAGGGAGAGAAAACACATGGAACTGTAGTTGTACTGTAGACAGTAATGGTATTTAACTGGGGCCAGGGTCATCTCCACCATGACACAGTGAGGTGTGAAGCTTTTTGATTTCTCCACAACAAAAGAGGTAACTTTAAAAAACTCATCTAAACTACTACTAACTAAACACAGGGGTGGGGGTCAGGGAACTTACTTGGGACCTTCACATATCACAATAAGCCCAGAATCCTCTATCCCTGTACCACAGTGTAACTTGGATTTCACACAGAATGTTTGCTATGGGGTGTGCCATTCCTTTTCTTTAAAAAAAAAACCCTCCAACTCCCAGAACTTTCTATCCTAGAATTCTCTAGGTAGAATTTCAGCCCACAGACCCGACACCTACATTTTCACTTATCTGGAACAGGGCCCATATTCCAGGTTGCTTGGATATCTTTGGTCTACTGTACAGAAGTTAATGTGCTGTTGTTCATTGTTGTTTAAAGTTCATTGTTTTAATACTGCTGATACTGTTGTTAATTGTCAATGAAGAAAATTACTCCAGTGGTTCCCGAGAGGGAGATGAATTTATGGGAAATGTAGTTCTTTGCAAGAAACCTCTAATAGAGCTTAATGAGCAGCAAGATAGCAGGTCCCATTAAAACCTAGACCTCCCAACCAAGAAGCATCAGGGCAGTTTCTTTGGCATACATTAACAACAGCAGGTGGAAGAATAAGCAAGCATTGCTGAAGATAGGCCTTGTTTCAGGTTCGTAAACAACCTTTGCATCTGTGGGTTAGAACTCTCGGAATTTTTCTAGAGTAACAGTCAGAGACACAGTCCTACTGTTTGCTTCTGTTTTGCTCTCTCCTGTCACAGGTAGGTAAATAAATCTGAAAAGGGATAATTGTATGAGATGTTTAAAAAAGCCAGGATTACGATTAGGTGCATCCAATCTAGGCAGTTGTGTTAAGCTAGGAACCTACCCCTGGTTTAAAAAGGTGGGATAATGACTGCAGCTTGTTTGTCTGCAATTAACTGTCATTTAGAATCAGTCAGCAGCATATAAAGCTCCCCTCTACATCATTACTTTCCCACTTGTGTGGGTGGGGAATCAGTACCAGTACATATCATGTTCATGTTGTGTATTAAATCAGGATTCCATGCGTTACCATCATGTGCAACCATGCCCAATGTGTCTCACCCTGCAAACATTTATTTCATGTCCCTAGGTTTCTTAACCCTTTCTAATCAGTCCTAGCTAGGATAGGCAAAGGCTATGTTTTCTGTATCGCAATGGATACTGTAGGGCAGTACTGTACTAGAGGATACCCTATTGGGTAAGGCAACACCAAAGGATATATATTCTATTCTGTGGCATCAAGTAGTCTGTAGCTGTAGGACTACAGAACATACTATTAAACTCTGCCATGTTTTCCGTGTGTTTTATACAGTGGTAACCTCAACTTATGAATTTAATCCATTCTGAATGCATGCTCTTAAGTCAAACTACTCTTAAGTCAGGGTACCTATCTAAAAACTAATTAAATAAGTTTTAAAAAATTGAAAAAATGAAAAAAAATATTTGTAAGTCGAGCAGATCATATCTAAAATTTGTAAGGTGTCAGTTAAAAATGTCAACAGTTTTCCACTCTTAAGTCGAATTGCTCTTAAGTCGGGGTACCACTGTATTGCTTTAAATCCTCACACAAGCTGATTTATCGCCTCTGTGTTCTGTCTCTGTTGGAGGGATCCACCCAGCTGGTAGGGAGGAAGAATGGCTGAACCCCACAGATCCTGGAACCTTGGGGAGCCAGGAACCCGTCCATGGGTAACAAGGGCACAGAGTCTGAGTGAGTGGAGGTCACACAGGACATCTCCACCCACCAAGTCCACAGGAAGGAAGAGAGGCTAAGGCATTAACTCCGCATGAAGCCTAAGAAAGAGTGCTCAGATGTGGGAAGGATTCCTTGAGAGAAAGTGCCCCCCTCAGGAGTTTTTCCCTCAGAGAGAGTTAAGGACCAAATCTTACAGCTGAGTCCCTGTAGCTGATAAAGGAGGCCAGACCAGTTCTTTCTTGTTGCCAAACAAACCCAAAGCTGTAGTATCTCCGATGACAAAGGATTATGCCTTTGCTTCTGAAAGAGTCGTGTTTGCATATCTGTTTTTAAGAAGGGGAACACAGGGTGCCATAGCCTCACTGTGTTATTTACAATGAAGGAAGATGAGTGGTCACATGAATTTTCCCTTACCTTTTCGGGTATGTCTTTCAAGAGATAGATTGTGTTTTTCCTTGCCGTCGGGAAGAATCGACGTACGATAAAAGTGTAAGAGATCGCTTTTGAAACTTTGCTGCATGCTACTTGGCATCTCCACAGAATGGCAGATGTTCAAGGCCAAGAGTAGCCAGGAGGGCAAGAAAGGCAGGGATTGAGACATCATCAGGGGATAGACCTGGGAGATAATAAGAAGGGGGTTGAATGGCTTTCTTGCATTTTATCTACTACTGAATTGAAAGTACAGTATGTTAAACAAAGAAACAACGTATGCAAGATTCCCCATATCCATGGAGGATCAGTTCCATTATCTACATGTGCCACATGCTTTTTGTCTTTTGTTTTGTTTTTATTTTTCTTTGATTTCTTTGCCTGGAATTCTTGCACAGGCGAAAACAGCTGCCTTCTCCAAAGTTATCTAGTGTGGAAGCCTGATACTGGAGATACAAGAGAGTCCTACATGCAACATCAGAACATAAGAAGAGCCCTGTTGGATAAGGTCAAGGGCCGATCTAGTCCCGCTTTTTGTATCTCACAGTGGCCCCACCAGATGCCTCTGGGAGCACGTGAGTCAACTAGATACCTGTCTCCTGATACTGCTCCCCTGTGTCTGGCATTTTGAGGTACTCTCCTTTTAAGCCTGGAGATTGCACGTATTCCCATTATGGCTTGTAAGTTGCGATGGAACTTTCCTTTAGAAATCTGTCCAATCCCCTTTTACATGCATCTAGGCCAGGTGCCATCACCACATCCTGTGGCAAGTACCCACTTCCACAGCCAAACAGCACAGCCTAGCATCATATAAGTGGTGGGGAAAGGGCCTCAAGGGGTGCCTTTGTACATTGTATATATGAGCTGCTGAAAACCTTGGATGATTGAAACTCTGCATATTGATTCCTTGTATTGCCCCCCCTACTTTATGAGCAATTGAAGATGACAAATATGCTAGTCTGCCTTTATATCACATCTGCTTTCACATCTCTGCCTGGTCCTCCTTTCCAGTTAATTTAGTTAATGTTAGTTGCATAACACATTCATATTATTAAAATGCATTATAAATAGGACATTTTCAGCTGGGGATTGGGCTGTACAAGAAGTTAGCAACTGGCACCATGTTGGAAAAATTCTAGCCCTTTGGGAGATGTCACTTGTTCTTCAGCTGGGGGGAAAAGAAGAGAAAGATCATATGTTAAGGCAAAAGCATCTTTCCTCCTCTTTGAATGTTACCTCCTTAGGCAATGCAAGTGCTTCAATGGTAGTGCCTGAAATATCCGGCATGTAAACAAAGCACCAGCATTTCCCAATGGACCACTTTCAAAACAAAGGCAGCTTGAGCCAAACTCCTGACAGACTTTGCCTCTTAAGTGTACGGTGCTTCTGGATATGGAATCAGCATCCAGAATAGAGAGGCCCTAACAGGGAAGTTGGTTAGCAAGCAATATATATGTGGCATTGGGTCTTGCTTGCAAGTCATTCTACATATGGGCTACTGGATGTTAGGTATGTCTTCCTCATCCCATTCCACACATCATCTTCTCAAAAAAGGATCTTGCTACTACTACTGATGATGATGATGACGATGACGACGAGCTATCTGTAGTCTCAAAAAGGAATTCTGACTTGCACAAAACAGAAACCTAACCATCCCCATTGCATTGTCACGCTCCCCGTTCTCACATTTCCATGCTGCTGTTAAAAGTACAGAAATTATTATGTCTTCTACTTCATGGGGCTACCCTACTCTGCAAGTGATGGTGGGAAAGTGTTGAAATTACTGTTACTTCCAGAGAAATGTGATTTGCGAAAGAGAGGCACTTCCTTGAGGAAGAAGGTCTGGATTCCATAGAAGAAAGTGGTAAGGGCTGCACCATTGTTGCAATAAAAATGGGACATCTGGAAAGTATACCCCCCACCCCAGTATTAAAGGAAAGAAAAAAAAAAGCTGGGGATACAAGTCTGAGAAAGGAAACCTTCCAAGTTTTGAAACCAGATAGAAGTTGCAAGATAAAGTGCCTGAAGGCAGGGGGTGCTCTTAGAACAGGAGAAAAGTGTCCTTAAGGTGGTCTATAAACAGTCAACAGTAAGGCAGTTGGAAAGTTATGATGTACAAACAATGGGAACAGGGAATGTTAAGGTCTACAGAAGACCAAGGAACCATTTTTCTCATTGGAGAAATGATGGTGTAAATTTGTATTTTTTTGAATTAGCTAAAAAATCAGTGCAGCATTACATTCTCCACCCCCGCCCCAGCTGTGTTTGTCTTGGGTCAGTCGTAGCTAACCCCACTTGCTCTGAATTCATAGTTCTAATCTTTCTTCCTGATGTTTCAAAATAGATAGCATGCTTCCTCAGTGGACAAACATAGTGTCACATTCTGCTCTACAGCATAAGAGAGTTGTTCTACTGTGTCCAGTTTTTTTCAAATGCTGCAGAAAAAAGATTTAAACAGATCAATAAATAGATTGCAATGTATACAAATATTAAATCTAGAACAAATGTATAATAGCTGGCAAAATGCATGATGGGGGGGCAGTTTTGTTGCCAAAATTGCACCTTTCAATCTTATTAAAATGCTCAGACTTCTACACAACCATGACCTTAAAGTTTCCCAGGCATGCTGTCACTCAAAACGTAAACCACAAACTCCTGCATTGGTTGCAAAGGACAGTAGGAGAAAGACAAAAAACCAGCTTTGTCTCAAACAGAATCTCCCTTCTGTTTTGAATTGTAAAAAAATTAAATAAGACTACAATAAAGCAATAGGAAATACACTTTTGGAGGTGCAGAGGAAGAGGAGGGAGAGGCAACACTTACCTGAAGAGAGATGCTACCCGGACAACTTTCTTTCTGTGCAGAAATCCAAATGAAACACTCTTAACTCAGACTTCCGGGTTTTTTTGTTTTGTTTTTTGCTGTCCAGTGAAAAGCACAACTGGGAAACCTGCTTTACAGCACCAAAATGACTGTTCCGTATGTGTCAGGCAGGAGGGTTGAATAAAAATCGATGCAGCCTTGCTGGGTGACAGAGAAAGTTCCCTCTCCCCCCCCTCCTCCTTAAACCCGTGCACTTGGAGTGTCCTCAGAAAACATGCAGCCCCAATGAAATCATCCTTTTTTATAAGGGGAAGAACAACTTTGCCTTTTGAGGAAAAGATTCCTTCCTTCCCTCTGTCGAAGGTGTCAGGCAGGCAGAAAAGGCGGACTATGCTCCACCGGCGCAGCTTGGTCTTTGAGGGGAAATGCAAACAGAGTCTCTCTCTGCAAGAGGTGGAGGCCGGGTATAATTATTGTGTGTGCTCATTTAACCCTTTTGTAGGAATAGTCGGCCAATACCTTTGTTATCTCGTTGCACATTTGGCTGGGGGAGGGGAGGGAACAGTCTTCTGGAAATATTTCCAGTCAGAATTGTATTCAAGCTGGCACATATCTTTTAGTACCTGAAAATTAGTTGATTTTTTAAAAAAAATATACAGGGTCTATCATTCTAAAGACATCATTGGGATTGTAAGCATTTGCTTTATCTTTCTTTGCCATTTGATAGCCCTGCGTGTCATCGTAAGGTTTATGGGGTACAAAAGGTGGAGCATTAGGTTGGAGGAGGGGGAAATTGGCCTGGCGACCCAAAATGTGCTGTGAAGTAGTGAGGGTGAAAGGGCAAGACACTGCAATCATTTACTGATTTTGTTCTCATTTATTAGTATTTTGGACAACTTTCTTTCTTTCTTTTTCTTTCTTTGTTTCTTTTGCTTGGGGGGTGGCTGCCTCACTCTGTTCAGTTTTGCTGATGTACTTCATATGACGATGAATATTTTGTCAAGAAAGATGTGAGGGTTCCACTCTTGTCCTGATGCCCCTCTCTTCCAAACACAATAAAGGAGAATGGGTTTGAACAACAACAAAAAAACCTGAATGGTTTAGTGTCATTGTTCTTTGAACTATCTAACGAACCAACAGGATGCAAAACCGAGGCTGTCGCCTCAACATGACCCAAAAAGGGGTTAAGGGGGTTTTGTATTGACAACTCCTCAAACAGGTTGTTTTGTTCCTGAATTTAGTCCAGAGATGAAATCTGACCAGACCACTGTCTCTGCTTCCAGATACACCTTTTCTGTCTCAGCAGGTTCTATTTCCCTCAAGGACCCATTCCACGGGCTGAGTTCAGATGTCTCTGCCCACATCCTCTCCCGTGTGGGGGTACCTCCTCTGCCTTAGCAGGTCTCCAAGCTTTTCCTCAACCCATGGGCCCGGAGTCTCTCACACCTGGCCTGAGAAGCAGCCTCTCTCTGGAGGTTTTCCATTATCTCCTTCTCTACCTGCTCTCACGCGTCTCTCTCTCTCTCTCTCTCTCTCTCTCTCTCTCTCTCTGGAGCTGAAGGCGTATTTCCTCACATTTTCTGTTATATTCTCAGGCCTCTCTCTCGCCCCAATAAGAACACCCAAGCCGATGTTGCCTCTTGCGGTAGCTTTCCACTTCTTTATTTGGCATCATAATTTTCTTCCAGGAACTTGTGTCGGGATTTTCCATCCAGACCCATTGCCAGCCTGGAGGGAGAATCCGGGGGTGGTTCCTTTCATTGTATATCTCTTCTGTTGGACCGTTGACTCAGAACTTAAATTTCCCGCCTTCTTTTCCTGCACACTCATCTCCGCCAATCGGGGTAACACTCTTTCTACCTGCGCCTCATACGCATGAACACTTTCAGTGACCCTTTCCTCCTTAAGATAGGGTTTCTGTTCAGTCGCTTCCCATTGACGTTGGTGCAAACGGCACTCCTTCTGGTTGAGGCTCTCCAGGTGTAGTCACTCCACAAAAGGTCAATTTATCAAAGGTCATATTAAGGGCCACCTCTCTTTTTGCAGTTGCACATGAGCCTAGGAGATGGCTCTGAGGATAACATTCCACCAGTAAATATTTTGCAATGGACATTTGACCCTAAGTTTACCTATGCCTAATTTTCTGTACAAGATCTAATGAGAGTGTGCTGTCCCAACAGCTTGGAAAAGGAAACTATTTATTTATTTATTTATTTATTTATTTATTTATTTATTTATTTATTTATTCATTTATTATGGCATAGCAGAATGCAGCATTACAGTATTGTGTAAGACTTCACAAGGACAATATAAAATATGCATAATATGCAAAACATTAAAAGAACAAATTCTCTCAGATGTTAAAAACACATAATAGAAACAGTGGATAATTTTAGTCAGATAAATTATATATGATCAGTTACAAGAGTAGCTAAAGCTAAGGCCAGAGATCTAAATTATTTAACCATTCAACAGCAGTGCCCTTAAGATGATGTAACTCTTGTAAGAAGCCAGAGAACCGTCTAAGGGGGTGTTCCATTGCAATGTGACATAAAGCTTATGGGATGTGCCCACAGTCACTATTAGAATTACCGTGTTTCCCCGAAAATAAGACACTGTCTTATATTTATTTTTTCTCAAGAAGACATATTAGGGCTTATTTTCAGGGGATGTCTTAGTTTATTAAGTATAATATGCTTGAATGTCAGCCCTGCGCACAACCATAGCCACGCCCATCACTAGGCCTTATTATCAGGATAGGGCTTATATTTAACAAATGCATAGAAATCCTGCTAGGGCTTATTTTGGGGGGAGGTCTTATTTTCAGGGAAACAGGGTATCAGCCCCCCCCACCCACACACTTATGTTTCCAATAGTATTGGCACCTGCCATGGTTGGTAGGAATCTGGTTAAGCATTGTCCAGTTTTGCCTTGGACAGCAAAGCCATAGGGGAATTGTACTGGATCGGAAACTAGGGGTGCTACCGCACATTGGTTTTCAATCATTTTTTCGTCCGGTTTCAAAGGCAGGACAGCAGCCTGAGATTTGAGTCTAAATATTTGATCATGAGAAGTCTCCTGTTCAGGCTTGGAGTGGCTTTGACTACACTTTTAACTTGTAACTTTAAAAATATAAGCATTGCTCAGTATCATCGTATTTTTCCCTTCCCTTCTTTTTTGTGCTCATGCACAATCCCTGTCATGAAGTCATGTTTCCCCCTCTTACTGATCTCTCCGCCTGCTTGATCTCTTGAGCAGCCTACTGTGCTCTCTCTTTCCTCAGCATGGATAAAATACTTTTTGACCATAACTCCCAGAATCCCCCTGATTCTAGGAACTGTAGTCCAAATGAGTAATTTTTCTGAGCCTGTTCTTCTATCCTCATGCATCACCCTGGCCAAGTGCTCCCTCTGCCCATAAGGAGTCCATAGGCATAAAAGGAGTGGGGGTTGCTACCTCACCCCACCATTTTGGAATGAGGTGCCCTCCTTCCGGTTCTGTCCTTCATGCCTGAGCCTCATGGTATAGTGGTTAAACTGTTTGTACTGCAGTTATAACTGTGCTCACTACCTGGAGTTCAATTCCAGGCATAAGGCTCAAGGTTCACTCTGCCTTCCATCCTTCTGAGGTCAGCAAAACAAGTACCCAGCTTGCTAGGGGAAGGGGGCAATATGTAGCCTGCATACTATACTTATTTGTAAACTTCCCAGAGAGTGCTTTAAGTGCTGTGGGGCTGTATATAAGCAGCACACTCTGCTTTGCTTTCTACAGTTCCCCTCAACAATTTCTTCCATTCCCTGTCTTTACACCCTGCCGGAATGTAACCTTCTTTACGTATAAGCAAGTCCCATTAATTAGAATGGAATGGAATTGATTCTCTATTTTGTTAATTCTGAGGATTGACACTATAGTCTTTCTTCCTTTGCTCAAGCTAAAAAACAAAACAAAACATGCTCTTCTCAAGCCTCATAATGAAATTGCAAAAGATCACAGAAAGAGGCCACATTACTCCATCATCTGTGCATCATTTTAACAGAATAATCCTATATTTTGGTTTTTAGCTACAGTGTTGATTCTATACATGCTAAAGGATTACACTAACACAACTAAAACTAATCTCCCAGCCCTCAGTTAATGCATGCACTTAAAGATCAGTGGCCATGCATTCAATGCACCAATTCATTAGCCACTCATTTTAATTGTTAGGCACAAAGACAGGATTTAGAGAAGGGATCCTACACGTTGTGTGATCCAGGCTGGCTCACCAAGAGCTGATTTTTGCATGATTTCTGAGAGACTGAAGGTGCTGAAAACAAATGTGCATCTTTTAGAGTCCAGTGCAAAGAATTAGAATTCCTCTTGTGTAGCTATCTGGGTGTACCTCAGTGTTACACACAAGGTAATCTGCAAAAGACCCAAGACAAATGCTGTCCACAAAACACTTTTGCCACTGTATTACTCTTTTTTTTAATTAAGTAATTTTATTGGGTTTTTTAGGGGGGGACAAGGGGTGAGGGGGTATGGGGGGAAAGGAATACAGTTTAAAAATTACATTGAATATATCAAGCCAAAAATAATGATTTAACCTATTAACAAATCACCAAATAATATCACAATGCTAGTAGGTTTGTTACTTCTTGCCATCTTTTCCGAGAAATCTCATCGTAGTCTCCCTTTAGAAAGCCGGAGAGTCTGTCGATTTCAATGCATTCTCTTATCTTTTCGTGAAAATTTCTCTCTGTTGGCACATCTGTTTTTTCCACGATTTTGCATACAATATCCTTGCAGCAACAATTACATGGTGAAGTACATATCTCTGGTCATAGGGAATATTAATATCTACTATATTTAATAAAAAAATTCTGGTCTAAGCTCTAACTTAATCTTCAAATATCTTTCCAAAAATAATTTCACCATTATCCAGTATGCCCTTGCCTCTTTACATGTCCACCACATATGGTAAAAAGTACCACAGTCATGTTTACATTTCCAATATTTAGGTGAGCAGTTATACATCTTAGATAAACGTGTGGTGAGAAATGCCATCTATAGAACATCTTATAACAATTTTCCTTAAAGGCTATAGATTTGAAGATTTTGACTGTGTTTCCACAAGGAGTCCCATTTGTTTAGGTGAATAGAATAACCAAAATTTTCTGCCCATCTTATCATAGTGTCTTTAACCAGTGTATCAATCATTTTTTCATTTAACAACATACTATAAAATTTACTAAGGAGCTTTGAGTCACCAGAGGGTAGTATTTTGTCAAGTGGAGTATCATTAGTCATAAATCCCCCCTCTTTAGTAAGATCTTTGAAGTGTGAGTATATTTTGTTGGTACTTCCACCAGTCTAACTTATAACCTTCTGATACTAATTTTTTCTAATGATTTCAAAGAGAGGTCAGCGTTCAGAAGGTGTCTGTAAGTTAAAAATTTTGGGGTTACACTTATGTGGGGGCTAATAACCGCTCCCAACGGAGATAACCACAATGGTGCTTTGGGGTAAAATTGTTTTTTGATCGGTAACCATATTTTAACTAAGGCATTCCTTATCCAGTACCACTGTATTACTCAATGAGGACAGTGTGAATCATGTGATTCCCTGTTGCCGCATGTAGTGCCCAGCACATTTTACACAGGCATAATTTTACATTATCCCTGCATGAACAGGATTTTGCCTCTCCAGTTGCATCCACTGAATGAGATGGTCAGTAGTTTATCAGCTTTTGGTCAACTTCCAGAATGTCTGATCAGAGAGCCTGTGGCCACAGCAGCTTCCACAGAGACAGGAAGTAACTGCCTATAACTAATTACTTTCTGAGTAAAAAGCAATGAAGGAAAATGTTAGAAAATATATTTATTTAAATGTTAGAAAATATATTTTTAAAATGGTTTTTCATTCCTTGAAATAAAAGTTGTGGCAACTTAGCAGAATAATGCAGTTTGCAAACATTAAAATAGAATTAAGTTTGGTTATATAATTACAATGCAATTAACACTGAAATTATTTAAAAACCAACTAAAATCTGCAGTGTGTGTGGTACTTTATTTTATTTCAGTGTGAGCTGTCTAGTCCTCCTGCTAACAAACAGTCGCCCGGGTCAGTCGGATTCAGAGCCCAGTTGGTGGCAATTTGCTGAAGCTCTTTCACAGTCAGCTGGTTCTTCAGCACCCACTTCTGCCCTCTTGTAAACCTTAGCCTTAAGGGCTCCTGTGGCTCCTGATGACAAGTCCACTCCTCTTTTTCTTCTTTGGGTCTAGGTACTTTCTTTATCAGAATATGATGTATCCAGCCTCCTTCTTTCGTCCTGACTGCTGTGCTGACTGTGAAAGAGCTTCAGCAAATGTCCCCAAATGTCCTTTGACTACAACTCCCAGTGGTTATTTTAGATGAACTTTTAGATGAACTTAAACTGCTTGTGGTAAAGACTTCTAGAAAATGGAGTCCAAGAGCATCTGGGGGGACCAAAGCTGGGAACCACTTCTCTAAGGACTCGTCCAGACATAGTCGTTATTCTGACGGAATTTCTTCAGCAGGCAAATAATATTGCTCTTATCTTACTTTATACAGTAGGACCCCCATATCCACTGATTCATTATCCACTGATTCAGTTATCCATGGTTGGCAGAGGAAAAAATAAATAAATAATTCAGCAGCTGCAAAGCAAGCTACTCTCACAGAGAGCAGCTGTAAAGCAAGCTACTGTCATAAAACAATATCTGTAAAGCAAGTTACTATCACAAAACAGCAGTTTGGGGGACATTTTGGTGTTCTCTCTTATCCACGGTTTTTATTATCCACAGGAAGGCTTGGAACCAATCCCCAGCGGATACTGGGGTCCTACTGTACTTTTAAAAAAACATTCCTGCATGTTTTGACCCTTCTAATCTTCTTCTTCTTTTTCTTAGAGCGTTTATACACGACCCCTAAACTCCGGGGCAAATGGCTCCCAGCTCCGGAGCTTAAAAATGTTTACCCACCAGCTCCGGAGTTAACAGGAAATTAAGTACGACCCCGCCCACTTTAGTGCGTCCCAGCACAGCTTTCAGGTACCTGCTTTTTGGAGGTGAATATTATTTGATCCGGTGTAAGGATAGTGAGTGCGGGGCTCTCCTTGCTTCTCTTTGTTGTTTTTTGGCTCCCGCCCCTTTAAGAGCTACTTTTACAGAGACGAGAGGCAGAACGAGGTGAGCGGCATGCTTTTCTTTCTCTTTTTCTCCCTCCCCTCACGCAGCCAGCAGCCAGGAAGTGCGGAGGGGGGTGGAAACGCAGGAAGAGCGACGAACCCCTAAGATCTCTGGTCCGAATTTAAGTGGCCAGCGGATCTTAGGGGTTGTGTAAAAAGGCCCTTAGTGTTTGACCCACTTGGTAGTTTTATCCCTTCCAATATCAAAGCTTATTATTTTTCTGGTACCATTTTTATAGGGAAGGGGTCTTAGTTCAGCACTGAAGTGGAGGGAAATGCAGTGAGGTCTAGGGTAGCAGCATCCTGACCTGAATACAGTAATTAGTCACATCAGCCTTATAGTATTGCTCGGCACGGGGGGGGGGGAATCCCCCATCATTGTGGTGTAGAAACAGGGAGTGCTGAAGTAAAAGTGACCCAAAGTAGAGCACAGGACCAGGCAGCAGAGGAAGTGGGTGTGGGTAGATGAGGAAAAGGGGAGAAAGATAGGGGAATCAAAGATTAGGAGTTATATTTGGCCGTAGAAATGACAGAAGTTATGGATGCTGGGTGAACAAAAATGAACAGAAACACAGTGTGATATATAAGATTTCTGGAAGACAACCCTGCCCTCCAGTTTGAGATGCACCAGTGTTTTATGGCCAAACTTGACAATACACTTAACCATGCCTTTGGAAGTACTGTATGTAGTTCTCCTTCAGATAGGGAAGTGCGTCTGTCTGTAATGAAATATTTTCCTCACCTCCATTTCTTCCATTTGATCTGTCCTAGTGTGGGTCATTATAATTGGTAGGCAAATGTGAGCTTTTTTCACTGGGCTGGTTGAGGAGGCAGCGTCCGAGTCTCATGAAGGTAATGGCAATTATTTACTTTATTAGTAGAAGACTTCTAAACAAATAGGGGGAACACAGGGAGGTGACTATGGCATTTCCTGCTTCACGTGTCCAAGTTACCTAAATTGGCTTGGGATATTGACCTGGGTGGTGGTGATGGGTATCCATTGACCGTTGCATCCCAACCAGAAAACAAATGTCTTGAGCCAGCCTTGTGTTTTCATAATCATGAGGTCCTTGTATATCCCATTCAATCTTTGGACTCAGATATTCAGGAGGGCTTATCCGCTTACCATGAATCTCGATATATAGACTACGTAGAAGAAAGATGGCATTGAAATGTCAGTTCCCAGTGGTTATTTTAGATGAACTTAAACTTTCAGAGCACTGGGTTTTGCTTGCAAAGCACCTTTTCCTTGTGACGTGGTGGCATTTTTCCTGGCGAAGTCCTGACATGATGTGGCACCAGTGCTTGGACGCTTTCTATTCTAATCCTTTTTTGCTTACTGTCTAATCATTTTCTTTGATATTTGCTAGCCCTAGTTCTATGATCACCATAAGAGTGACCACAGAGGAGAAGTTAAGGTGTGTGTACCCATTCACCTCACTCCCCTGCCTCTTATATTATCTTCTGTTTCCATTGAGTCCCTGACATCCCATCTGTTTGAGGCACTGCTCATCATTCTTCTTGACATTTTCTGTAGGGGGAAGGCAGTCCAGTACTCCGGAATTTTAACCATCCTAAACAAATTCAGGAGCACATGTGGGACCAACATGATTAGATTATGAGAAATCCAACCCCCCTTTGCTGCCTCAGTCTTTTTATTTTAAATGTTAAGAGTTCAGATGCCCACAGGCATGATGAATATTTCATACGCCATGGTGGTTAGATGGTTGTTATTCTCTTCTTGCAGTTTTATCTTATTCTCAAAGGAACCCTATAAGACATAGTATTTGCCTGTAGAAAGGCAATGAATATCTGAGCTTCTAATCTCACAGATGCTGATGATTTTGCTGCCTATTATAATTACAAGCCAGGCAATCCTGAGTCTTAATATGATAAAAGCAAGGAAGCCATAAAGTCAGTCCCATAATCTCGGGGCTACAAAAGGTTTTAAGGGTAGCAGGACTCTGAGCAACCAACCTCTCTCCCCGTGGAGAAACCCAACCAACACTGCTCTTGTCCACCTTATGCAAACATTGAGAAGTATGAGAATAGGCGAGCTGCAGACAAATTTTCTTCTCTATCACGAGCCTGCATTTCACTTTTACTTGCTGTAGCTCTCCAGTTTCTTGTTATGTATTCCACAAGGGTGGGAGGCTGTTACTCCAGTATGTCTTCTTTGCAGTAGTCACATCATTCTGCCTAAGGATAGGGCTGGCCCTGACTGTATATATTACTACTAATAATCTTAGAACTGCATAGCTGTAAGAGACCCTATGCACCATCAAATCCAGCCCCTGTCAAAGAGACACCATGGGCAATTGAACTCCCAACCTCTGGCACCACAACCAGATACCTAAACCTATAGGCCAGTGGTGGCGAACCTTGTTTTGGGCTGCAACTCCCAGAATGCCAAGCCTGTCCTGCCAATGAAAAAGGACTGTGGGAGTTGTGGTCCAAGACATCTGGAATGGGTGGTGGAGTCTCCTTCTTTGGAGATTTTTAAGCAGAGGCTGGATGGCCATCTGTCGGGAGTACTGTGATGGGGTTCCTGCATGGCAGGGGGTTGGACTGGATGACCCTGGAGGTCTCTTCCAACTCTATGATTCTATGATTCTATGGTTCTGTGTCGAAGGTTTGCTACCACTGCCCTGGGCTATTATACCGTGGACCTGTTTACTCATACCTGACAGCATAATTCAAATGGTGTGAATTCATTGTGGGAAATTGCTGCTAGTTAAGACGTCAAGACTTCTGTTTCTTTTCATAGGCTAGGCACATAACAGGAAGTAAAAGCACTAACCCCATAACTAGCGACAATTCACCACAGTGATTTACAACATTGGGCAATGGAATGTTGGGTGTAAATAATAGGATTCTGGCCAGCAGCACTTATTATTATGTACTATTTCTAAGACACTTCAATCCATCTTCATGATAATGATCACAGACAAGTCAGATAAAAAATACACTTTTAATAAGAATACTACTGAGTCTGACAAAATAAAAGATCTGCCCATGCAGTAACAACTTTGTGGCCTCACTGCAAAGTAATAAGTTACAGACATGATGAATGATGAGATTTAATCAGCAGTTTTTATCTGTGAAGTATATGACATTTCAATCCATATCGGCAAGGACTCTTTTTAAGAGAATAAGATTAATTTATTTTTCTGTTTTCTGTTAATGGTAGAAAGAAGTGCAAGTTATGAACCACTGGAAACAAGGCAGCAAGAACTGCTGTAGTTACAAGACTCCTGCACCTTTGGCCTTAACTTACGTAGCTTCCAAAACGGCTATGAAGAAGATTGTTAGAGAAGACTGAGAACTAATAAATACTTCATTATTGACTTTTACCCAAATTGTGTCTATGAAATAGTGGCATTAATGGTTTTTGGATAGAAAAAAAGATGACCATTATGGGAAACGCTGAAGTAGCTTAGCTGAACATCAAAGGATTTGTTTTAGCAAATTTGTCTTGTGTCTATATTAAAAACTTCTTTGAGAAGTTTTGCTTGCTTTATCCTAGCTTAACTTCCATTACTGTCCATACCAATATTTGATGTGAGTTCTCTTGATTATCTGGAATTGTGTGTGTGTGTGTGTGTGTGTGTGTGTGTGTGTGTGTGTGTGTGTGTGGTGTCATTACAGTCGTGACCGACTCTTCATGACTCCATTTCCATGAAGTTTTCTTGGCAGGAATACTGGAGTGGCTTGCCAGTTCCTACTCCAGGCGCCTACACTATCTGGTATTCCCTGGTGGTCTCCCACCCAAGTACTAACCAGGGCCGATCCTGCTTAGCTTCCGAAATCAGGCGAGATCGGATATGCTTAGGGCATCTAGGCTGAGTCATTTTCTCCATTAAGATGAGAACTTGCTTTGGGAGAGGATGATTTGAGGTAAAGAAGAGTCAGATGTATGTATGTATGTATGTATGTATGTATGTATGTATGTATGTATGTATGTATGTATGTATGTATGTATGTATTTTTACCTTACCTTTCCCCCATAAAAGGATCCAAGGTGGCTTATATAATTGAAAGATAGTATTTAAAGCTAACAACAGTAAGTATAAAAATACTGAAAACTATTAGACAAATACTAATAGAAAAGCAATGGCAGAACACATTTAGGCAGTATAGTGCAGCAATCCATTTTGAAAGCTCATTTGGGCAGCCAGTCATTGAAGGGAAAGTTTGCCTGTAGCAGTGCAGACTGTTTCCATACCAACATTTTTCTTCTTCAAAACACTTCCAAACCCATTCACCCAGCAGTTATTCCCTCTGTGAGAAACACACCTATATTTAAAATGGCAAGTAGGATTGGGTCTCCATTGCGCAGGAAGTGGTTTATGTGGGTTTTGTCCTTGTCGCATACACAGTTAATTACGCTGCCACCATTTAAATTAATCCCTATTTGGAGTAAGGGTATTACTTAAAATTATGGAGTCTCACACACTCTATTCTTTTAAAACAAATAAGAATAGTTTATTGTAACATACAAGGATAAATACATTAAGACTTTCAGATGTTAACTTCAGTTACTATTTATTCATATACTGAGCATTTAACATACAGTACTGCCAGACCCTATCTCTACATTTCTCAGTTCACTATCTGTCTTCTACATCTTCCAGTCCCTATCTTTCCACTTCACAAATCCCTATCCATCTTCTACATTTTCCAGGCCCTATCTGATTCCCTGAAGGCTTGCACACATGCACACCATGTTTCAAAAATGGGATTCTGACTTTCTTACTGGGGACTGACCTTTCCTGGGGATGGAGGTCAGGCAGCAGAGTATCTTGGAACACAGCCTGACTGTGGACTGACACTATGTGCTGCAGTGTTGTGTGTGGAGGTGGGCATGAAACAGAAAACCCATAGTTCGGGTTTGTCTGTTTCGGGTCCACCCTTGGTTTGGTTCAGGTTTGAGTTCGTATGATTTTTTTTTAAAAAAAATATTGTACAAACCTGAACCAATCAGAACCGGTTCGGGTCCTTACCGGGCGGCAGCGGTAGCGGTGGCGGCGGCGGTAACGGCAGCTGATCCTGGCCCCTGCAGCAGGGGCTTTTTGAGGTGCTGGCTTGGGGCTTGGGGCCAGCACCTCATATTTTTTTTCTTCAAGTACCAACCGTGCATCCCCTGGGACTGGGTCAGTGCTTCTTTTCCTCCCTCTTTATTTAAGAGCACTGATCTGGCAACCCCTGGGGCCAGGTCAGCCCTCCTTTTTTAATTTTAATTTTAATTTTAATTTATTATATTTTATTTTACTGCTGACCACATGGCCTGCCTACCAGCTGCAGGGTGGGCCGGTTGGCTTTGTTTCTTTTCTTTTTTAAACTTTTGGTCCATGGGCCAGTTCGGCGACCTGCAGGCCAGGTCTGGTGCTTGTGGGCCGGTACCGGGGCCCGCACGCTGGATCTTTTTAATTATTTTATTGTATTTTTATTGTGTTTTTTTTTTACTGCCAACCATGTAGCCGCCTACCAGCTGTAGTGCATCCGGTTGGCTTTTTTTCTTTTTTCTTTTTCCTGGAGGCCCCCCAACCCTCCCTGCAGCCAGGACGGAGGACCCCAGGAGCAGCACCAGGTAGGAGACACCACCGCCAAACGAACCGAACTGAACTGAAATGGATATTTCCATTTCATTTCATTTCGTTTCCCTTAGGGGGGCAGTTCGTTATTCATTTTGTTACATAACAAAACGAATAACAAATAACGAAATGAACCAAAAGTTCATTTCGTGCCCATCTCTAGTTGTGTTGCAGTTCCTACTAGCTGCAGTTACAAGGCAGAAGTACATAAGTCCCATTATCCTGAGTCCAGATACAGTATTCTTCATTGAGAAAAGGAGCAGAGCCATGACACCTCTCTGGTCTAACTAATTTCCTGCCTTCTGCTGACACAGCTGCAGACCTGCTGCAGTCAATCTACCTAAGCTCCATTTCTGATATTAGATTAGCTCTGGTGCCGCCTGACATTCAAGATTTATTCCCCTCCAATGACCTCATTTAAGTTTATGACTTGCCCAGCAGTTGTCTGCACTCACTGTCACATTTGAATTACAGCATGAAATCAGGCTTCTGACAGCCCAGTTAGCACTTCCTGTCAGTATGTGGGGCTGGGTCCCAGTGAAACCCATTGGGACACACACCTTGGTATGGGGCAGGGTTGGGAGACATTCCCATTAAGCGGAAGGGCAGAGCTTTGAGGGAACAGCAGAAAATTCATTAGAATATGTGTAGGACTTGGAGGCAGGACAGTGATTCCCAGACTTGCCAACTCTGCACTGGCTGATTTCTGAGTTCAACAAGCCCATTAAGGGTGTGATCACACAGGGAAATAAATCACATTTTGGTTTGCTTGTGGAACGTTCCAGTGCAATCTATTTCCTGGCAATCACACTATGCTTGGGGAATGGCTCTCCAGCCTGACCCTAAGCTGTGCCCAAGCAAAATCTTTTTTTGATCCAGCTGTAGATCAACTGCTTTTTGGAGGCTTGGCTTGAGTAATTTCCTGGCAGATGGAAGAGTCACCCAAAGGGAAACTGGTGCCCGCAAAGTGACCCGTTCTGGTATGATTAGGCATGCATTTTTCACCAGTCTGATCACAGTCTATGTTGGCCCCCTAGGCAGATTCTGAACCACTTTTTTGTGGGGCTACAATGACCAAATTCCCCAGCCATGCTGTAGAATCTAACTGCCCCCACCACATTTGAGGAAGCAGATCATTGTTGTTGTTGTGTCATATACAGTTGTGACCGACTCTTCGTGACCCCCCTGTCCATGGAATTTTTCTTGGCAGGAATATTGGAGTGGCTTCCCAGTTCCTACTCCAGGCGCCTGCAGCACCTGGTATTCCCTGGTGGTCACCCATCCAAGTACTAGCCAAGCCTGACCCTGCTTAGCTTCCGAAATCAGGCGAGATCAGATGTGCTCAGGACATCTAGGCAGCTGAGGAAGCAGATATCCTTGGCCTGTTCTGCATGCTTGAGGCATAAAAGAGAGAGCTGTTTTCCAGAAAGAGATGGAAGTATGGGGTATTGTGGGAATGGGGAAAAGATCATTCTTGAAGCCTTTCCAGATTGCACCTTGTGCCCCATCTCTCACAATTAGCTGTGCTGGCTAGGGTTGATGGTAGCAGGAGACCAACATCTGGACAGCCATATGTTCTGTCCTGGAGCATGGCAAAGCAAATCTAGCTTGCCCCCAAATAAATATTTGCTATGGCATTTTAGAGGCTTTTCAGTGGGAACTACAGGCCAACTGTAGAGGACCTTTATTGGTAAGAACCAAACCAAAGCAAAATGTTTCACCTGTGCAGAGATGGATGGAATCAGGTTATCAGTGCATTTTGATTTTCTTGCCTTTTTATTTAGCGAGAATCTTGATCTTACTGCTGTTCAGGAGATACTGTAACACAAAACTGTTCCTTTTTTGTTTTGTTTTGTTTTTGCCTGATGCGCTCTTAAGCAGGTGTTGAGTGTCTCTGGATTTAACTTCCTTAAATCAAATACAGTGGTACCTTGTATAAAGGTATTAATTCGTTCCAAATGAAATTATGTTAAGCAAATTTTCCTTTACACAAATTTCCCATAGGAATGTATTGAAAACAGAGTAATCCCTAATCACAAGCATTTTTATGTTGTGCGGATTCGCCCTATAGACAATTCTGTTAAGCAAATTTCGCCTATCTCCAGAATTTTTTATGTTGTACAGATTTTATCTTATACAAACCGTTTGTTATACGAGGGTCCCCTGTATTAATTTAATTTTGTATCATTCACCTCTGATTTTGAATTACACACACTGGGAATTCTTTGAGCAGTAGCTCCTTTTCCTTTCATTTAACTATGGGAATTTCAGTTTTACATAGCAATGCAACAGCAGAAGCAACAAGATGCTGTAGTTTTATGAGAATTATTACATTTTGTTTGCTGAGATATAATGCAAGAAGTGTATGGGAACAGGATGAGAGGGGACAAGGGACCATAAGTTCAAGGAACAATCACAACATACAACCGGTTTGACTATAGGAAAATCTCTGTATTAATAATATTGCAAGTAGAGATGGGCACGGAACGAATATTTTTTCGTTTCCGTTACCGTTTGTTGTTTCCGTTACGTAACGAAACGACAAACGAAAATTGTGATGAAAATGAAACAAAACTAACAGAACCACGAAAATTGTGGTCGTTATGTTTTGTTTCCGTTAATGGTGATGCGCAATGAAATGAGCTGTTTTAAATGTTAAAAAACGCCCTGGACATCCGTAAAAATGCGGCAATAATTATTTATATTGTCTGATAATACCTACCAGCGGGGTTGGGGTCCTTAAAACATTTGGTTTTGTCTTCTCCTATCACGATGTATTTTTCTTTTCCCTTTAAAATGGATGTCGCCACCAGCCACAAAATGGAGGCAAGCCATGTGATGTGGGATCATGTTGAACCAATAGCATGCCCAGGTTGCAGACTGGGCAGGCAGGTCTGGCAGCCACAGAGGGCATAAAAAGCTCTGGCCACCCCGGCCTCCTTGCAGTCTCTGGTGGGAGTTAGGGTGGGATTGCTCTCTCTGCGACTCTAGCTTCAGTCCTGCAGCCTCCCTGTGTGTGTGCGTGCTGCGTACCTCTCGGTGAGTACCCTCCCCTGCCCCGCAGTGCAGTCACTCTGCGGCTGCCTTGCACCCTGGGCAACGCCTGCCGCTGCCTTTGCAGCCTCCCTGGATACCTAGTCTATACTGTGTCTCTGCCAGCATCCATTTTTTTTAGTGTTTTCCCTCTGGTCTGGGGCGTTGGGGGATGCCTGCGCACGGAAATGCTTTAAAAATCGCGCAAAAGCGGGTAGAAACGACAAATAAAAAGACGAAAAACGGTAACGAAATTTTTCAAAAAATTCCCAACAAACGGAACCGAACCGAAACAGACCTCTCAACGACAAACGAAAAACTGAAACACCAATATTTTTTTGTTTCGTGCCCATCTCTAATTGCAAGAATAAGTGTGTTAAAATATAGCCAGAGGGAGGAAATGTATGAAAACTGAATCCTCATAAAACGGTAGCATTTCGTTCTTATAGAATTGTGCAGGACATTCTTATTGTTTCCCTTTAATTTATACAAAACCACCATCAAGCACTCTTTTAGTCTTCTGTTTTGCACCATGCAAGACTGTAAACATTTGGAATCATGTTTTATGTAGTATCAGAAGCTGTGCTAGGGTACAGATGAAAGAGCAGCAAACATGATTACCACTCAGGGTATAAATTAGAAGAATTGTCAGGACTCAGGGGAAAGCTTTGATTTTTCATTAGACAGAGGTGGGGAAGAGTCAAGAGCTGGGGTCAGGGAAAGGTTTTCCCCCCACTTAAAAATCATTTAGTTAAAGAAGTGAATGAAATACTTTTGGGGGACCTTCAAAGAGTTCTCTGGGTCCCCACCTACCTTGCGGGCAGAGGAAGAAAAGAACCTGATATACTGAAAATATTAGGTGGTCAAACTGATGAAAAAGAAAGAATATGAGAGAGAGGAAATCAGGGGGACTCTGGAGAGAGTATCTCTCACAATATTTACAGAACCCCTTGGTCAGAAAATATATGTTTTATATTTACATCTCTGGACCATTTGTGTTCTTTGTTACCCATTAAGGGCCCGTTAAGTCTTCTTATTTCGATTTTAACAGCCCAGCCAGAGAAGGAGAACAGGGCTAAATACACATTACCCAACTCATCCCTAGGAAATGTTTTCCGCGGCATATGGTGACCCAAATCTGCAATCCATCAGCACAGAGTTTTCTCTCTGTCTCTCTCTCTCTCTGAAGAGTACAATAGTAAATGAACTTGGGGAGCAGGAGATTTGATACCGGCATTGTGTTTATTTTAATAATTGCTTGGAAACCCTGATTTTGTGAGTTTGTGGTGTTTGTGTACTTGTGTTTGTGTGTAAACAAAATGCCCCATCTTCTGCCCTTCATGTCCAGCACTCCCTCAGTCAATCTGTAAAGCACGAAAATCCCTTCCTAAGCATCCGTGCAGAGCTTCCGGAGAGCTGGGGCTGGATAGAAGCATTGTAGGGCAAGTGATCCAAATCAATCCCCTTTGGCAGCATTCTCTACCCTTGTTTATATAATGGAGTTGAAACAACTATAAAGGGAAGGGTCCACGCAGTCTATGTCATTTCATTTACTCACTTACTTATTTTCCAGCTTATATATTTAATTTCCATGACACCTTTCTCCCAGTAAAAGGATGCAAGGTGGCTAACAAATGGGAGAAAAATACAGATGACACTAAAAGTGCAGAAAGTTACAATATTGGAAATGAAAAACGATTAAATATATATTGGTAAAACAATAGTCATTTAGGAATAGTTTAACAGGTAATGTATGTGCAGACTGTAACCGGCTTTGCCCAGCTGTCTGGCTACAACATTTTAGACCAGCAGATCCTTGAACAGTCTTCAAACGTAGTCCCATGGACTCTAAATTGAAGTAGCCCAGACAGAATGTAACTATGGCACATGTCACCATGGCCAAATCAGATTTTTCTACAGGGCGGGTGACACTGTAGCTTCAGCTGTGCAAAATACGCTCTTGGCTGTAACTCAAAGCGGGATGTCCAAACCCAAGAATTTGTAAAAGCAAAGCCCCAAATGCCAACCACTAGCTGAGGAAGAAGTAAAAGGAAAACACTGCTCTCTGCAGAGCAGGGGCTTTTGAGTCTCCGTTTTGCTTCTTTGACAGTAGCTCAATTCAATGACCCAGAAGGGCCCTTCCAGCTCTGAAGTTCTCTCATGATTCTCTCATTTCTGCTCTGCCAGCATGAGCTCGGCAAGTCCGGGATTTGTTGGAGGCAGTGAAGTTGAAGTATTCCAAACTGGCAGGTAGGATCAGCCTGCAAAAGCCGTACCATCGTCATTCACCACATCGTCCCCTGGTAAATTGTTGAATAGCAGGGTTGTTTATCTTCTCATCAGTCCTAAGCCCTGGAAGTGGGAAAGAGGAAATCCGGGTCTCCACTGAAATCTCAATGATCTTCCTCAGGAACCCACTGCACACACCTCCACATCATACTTAACAGGTATTTTTGGTTTCGAGGTCCAGGTCCAAGAGGCATCCATTTAATGTTCCAACAGAGACCATGTGCCCTGGTGCTTACACTTGGCGAGGCTGTAGCCCATCTTGGCATTTGGTGGAGAATACCTTCAACACATCACTATGTTTGAGAAGATTTGTTTGTCACAGTTGTACCTTCTTCTTCTTCTTCTTCTTCTTCTTCTTCTTCTTCTTCTTCTTCTTCTTCTTCTTCTTCTTCTTCTTCTTCTTCTTCTTCTTCTTCTTCTTCTTCTTCTTCTTCTTCTTCTTCTTCAGGGCATACCTAGAAAATATCACATGTAAAGAGGCCCCCAACATGCTACCTAAATGGATCCTGTTTGTTCATACAGATGACACAGTGGGATGAAGTGCTACGGAGTGCTTGAAGAGTGCACCTGAAAACCATTTGCAATTGCACACATACCCCTAGAAAACAATAAAAGGAGATCGTTTGGTCGGCCCTTGGGTACAGCCATATCTTTAATGAGGCCCTGTTAAATGAGCCTCTAGTTATCTCTCTGCAGGATGACTTGATCAAAGGAAGACCCTAATAGAACGGTATCCCACTTAGAAAAAAAGCAGCATCAAGCTTTCTTGATCTTTCTGCACTCTACTGGGTATTTATTACAAAGTACAACCTCAGGGGGTTCATTTATCACTAAAGATGTTGTTGCCTGAACCATATAAAAACTGCAGAAGGGCTGTTTTCTGCTAATTAAGAAGAAACGTGAAACTCATCTCAACTGTGTCACTGAATCTCATACAATGACACCTGAACTCCATGGAAGTCAAAAGTTCAATCACCGAGTTCCTCTGATTCATCATCCATGCACACCTAGACAAGCTGAGTGGGAGGTAGGTCCCACAGTGTTTGATGAGACTTACTGATACAAAAGCATGCATTGGAGAGCTACCTTCTTTTTCTACAGTCCTTATACAGTAAAGGATTCATTCCTTTTGTGGGCTAGACAAACTCCTGGTTTCTTTCTTTTGGAGGCCAATTGTCCTTAAAGGCAGTGGTACTCAGTATCATTCAGGAAGAGACGTCAAAGCAGGGGGAATCCCAGAATATGACTCCTTATTTCACCAGTTAACTATTTTTCGCCTAAACACAAAGCAATTGTCAAGGCTGGTTTTCAAGAAGAAGAGGTATCCTGTAGACCAGGCATGTGCAAAGTGTGGCCCGGGTGCCCAAATGTGGATCATTTGCAAATTTCAAATGGCCCGCAGCCTCTTCTCAGCCTGTCACATATCCTCACCAGCCGGCCCCTCCCCGTGCCATGGCAGGGTCACTACATTCGCCCTCTGAGGGAAAGATGGCAATGCTGCAGTGCACATCCGTCCCCTCAACCCCGCCCCTCCGGATGCTGCCAGGAACTGGCATGCTCTCCCTCAGAGGAGGGAGGACGGGTGGGTGAGCGGAGGGGCTGGGCTGGGGCTCCGCTCCCTTTGGCTGCTGGGTCCTTGCTTGCTGGTGGGATCTCCCCTCCTCGATGGCCACCGGGTGGTGAAGTTGGAGGTAGCAGTGGCGGCTCCGGCAGAGGGGGACGGAGAAAGACGAGAGTGTAGCAGGCCAAAAAGGGGGCTTCCATGACTAACATCACTCTGCAATGCTGCCACTGAGAGAGCCCCTGGCGGTGGCTGCTGTGAAAGCCCCCGGGGTCATGGCTCATTTCTTCCATCACCCAGCCAACCTCCCACTTTTCCAAGCCAGGAAACACACAGAGCGAGTCATGGGGCTTGCCAAAGGGAGCCCAAACTGGCTGCAGCAGGGAATGGAGGCGAGGAGGAGGTGGCTCACCTACCTGTCCTCTGGTTCCTCCTCCTCGCCTCCATTGCCTGCCGCAGCCAGCCTGGGCTCCCTTTGGCAAGCCCCATGACTTGCCCTGTTGCCACAAGTTGGGGAGTTGTTTTTGCCCCCTTTATTCCCTGGCATGTGGATTTCTGGGTTACATGCATGCACACGTGCGCGCGCACACCCACCCACCACACACACACACACACACACACACACACACACACACACACACACAGAGAGAGAGAGAGAGAGAGAGAGAGAGAGAGAGAGAGAGAGAGAGAGAGAGAGAGAGAGAGAGAGAGCATGCTGTGCAGCATTTCCCAACATACAGTCCCAGGAACTCACCACCTCAAGGCTTGCTTTCCATGCTTCCTCACCAAACTCTTCCTGATGGGGGTGGGACACACACACACACACACACACACACACACACACACACACACACACACACACACACACAGGTGAGGACCCTAACCCTAACCTCCATACCTTACATCACTCTGCAACCAGGCCTCCAGGGACTTTCACAGTGTCAGCGTTGCAGAGTGATGTTAGTCGTGGAAGCCCCCCTTTTGGCCTGCATGCTCCCCTCCTTGTCCGTCACCCCCTCTGGCGGAGCTGCTGCTGCCGCCTCCAACTTTACCTTTCACCTGCCTTGCCTGCCCACATATCCTCCTCTTCCTCCTCCTCGCCTCTTTGTGTATGTGTGTCTCTCTCCCACCCCCATCAGGAAGAGTTTGGTGGTGAAGCGTGGAAAGCAAGCCTCGAGGTGGCGAGTTCCTGGGGCTGTAAGTTGGGAAAGGCTGCACAGTGGGGTCTCTCCATGTGTGTGTGTCCCCCACCCCATCAGGCAATAAAAAGCAATAAAAGGGGTGGGGCAAAAATAACTCCCACCTTGAGGGCCGGCTTCTTTGAAAACAAGAGACAAAAAGCAAAGGCAGTGGGGAACGGAGGTCTCACGGAACAGCAGGGAGAGAGGGGGGCTTGTGGCAGGAAGCCAGTGGTCCCGATCCATGTTATGCTGAATGGTCTCTCTCTCCCCCCTCCACACACACACATTTTCACCTCACCAAATCTGGCCCTCCTTTCAAAAAAGTTTGGACACTCCTGCTGTAGACCATCTGGACTGCTGCCATGGGTGCTATCAACATCCAGGCTGTCCTTTGCTAGGCAAAGTTTGGCATCCTTTTTTTTCTGCTGGCAAAGCAGGCATGATATCGTGGAGCAATATTGGGCTACTTCCCGGTGTTTTGAAGCATGGGCATAGAAGCACAAAATCCCATTAAATAAACCGGAGGACTTTTTAAAAAAAATGAATTTAAAAAACAATGTCAAAAGCATATTGTTTATTAAGTTCATTCAATACAATTCCCAGTTTCCAGTGTTTGCCCTTATCAGATCTCTACTCCATTTTGCAAGTGTTGGGAATACTTTGGGCAATCCAACATTCTAATACTGTATACAGTTGAGCAGGGATTTTGGTAAGTCTTTGAGTCCGAGTCTTTGGTAGGTACCAAGTCCTGAGTCCCTATTGCCAAGCCAGAGCCCATAATGAAACTTATTTTTATTCAGAACAAAGGGATGGGGTGGCTTGGTTTCTGTGGGTTTGTGTGTGTGTGTGTGTGTGTGTGTGTGTGTGTGCTTGCGTGTGAGAGGTCTAAGGCTTGTGAACCCGTATTTTTGGTTCCACCTGCCTTGCCTGCTTCACCTTCCCTCACCCCTCCAGCCCTCCCTCGAGCCCCCCCCCTTCCTGTTGCAACCTCATCCAACACATTGGCCTTCCTCTCCTGTGTCTTCTGGTGAGCGTTGCAAAACTTGTTCTCGGGCCACGGTGGCCTTGATTAAAAGGATCAGGACTCGAAAACATGAATCAGAAAAATGGGTCCACCTTGCAAGTCAAGTGTGACTCATTTAAAAATACCCCTGAGTCAAGTTGATGGTGCAACTGAAGTCCAACTCAACAGCAAAACACGCATGGCCGGAGTCCCCATCCCTGCAAATTAGTACTTTCAGAATCTTGGGAGCTTCTATGATAACGATGCAAGCTCTGCTTCTACCGCTTGTTGGGCATTTGTTCCTTTCTTTACAGAGAGTTACAACAGTAATGGCAAATGGGAGTAGCTGATGGGCAAGTTGGTTACCAATGCATAGCTATGTTTCTACTGAGGGAGAGTTTCCCCTGAGTGTGGCTTCTCCCTTGGCTGCCAAAGTAATTTATGCAAACAATAGCAGCTCAAAATAACTTTAGCTATGCACTGGATTGTGATCTAACAACTGTGTGGATCCCTGCTTCTGCTTTGTGAGAGGGATAATCAAAATCCACCCAGGGTTAACAGTTTAGCTTTAATTGCAACATGGAGCTTTTGATCATATGGTAGATATCCAATTCTGAAAATGGAGCAATTAGTATTTCTCAAGGGATGGAAGGATACAGTAAGAAAAATTGCATACAATGTATTAATACTGAATTGCAAATACGTGCAACCTCATCAAACCAGATCTAAAAATAGCAGCATTATGGAACCCACCCATGCACCCATGCACATGGACATGCACAGATGACACACGTGCACACAAAAACATACAAATAGTGCTTTGGGGGATGATCCAAATCCAACTCCTAACAGGTTACTCGATGCAATTGGATTGGCCCAATAAGTTAATTTTGCCTTTGTACTTGAAGGATCAGGTCATTATCACTTTCTAACATGGCAAAATGGTTCACACAATTGGAGTATGCAGCAATAACAAAACCCTTATATTAGGGGTTTGTTTATTCCTTTTGTTAGCAGAGCACAAAGCAGCAAAAAAGTGAAGATATTTTTACTCCAACAATCCCCTTGGGACCCATCATCTAGCCCAATTTGTAGTACAAATGATCACTCTAGATGCATCTCAAGATGACAGAACGGCAGGTTATTAGCAGTTTTCAGCTGTAGTTACAAGCAGCAGAAAAATGGATAAAAACCGAATTTCTAGCATGGCAGACAAGTCCATGCTTGCTTTGCAAAATGGGGTTAGGTCAGTTGACTGAATGAGCACAATCTTGGGGTAGCAGTTGGAAAAAATGAAAGAGGCAGGAGGGAGCAGCAGGCTGAATCACGGCGACCCTTGTAGTGTGAGCAGAGTGTGCCATTCTCTCTTTCTTCAAGGGGACTTCAGGGAAGCCCAGCAAGGGTAGGTTGACATAAAGGATAATACATTTTTGACAGATGCCGGTTCCAGGCATGAGTGGTGGGGACTGACAACGCTTCTTGCCAGAGAGGACACTCTCTCACAGGGCACAATAGTTGGTGGGCAGGACAGCAGTCCCAAATAGACTCTTCCTCAGCCCCATCAGACAAGGCGTCAGACTCTTGAATCTTGCAGGGATCCTCAGGTTCACCTTTGCCTCTGCCTCTCACATCTTTCCTCTAGGGTTGTGCCTCTGGAGGGCAGGCCTCTGGGATGCCTGTCAAGACTGTGTCCCAGGAACCTTTGCCCTGTTGTTGCAGGGACTTAAGACTAGAGATGGGCATGAATCAAAAAAATGATGTTTCGCTTTTTTGTTTTTCGTTGCGGGTCCATTTCGGTTCGTTTTCATTTTTTGTGAATTTTTTGAAAACATTTTGTTTCATTTTTTCATTTTTCATTTTTTGTTTTTACCCGCTTTTTGCTTTTTGCGAGTTAAAGCATTTCTGCGTGTGGACATCCCCCAACGCCCCAGACCAGAGGGAAAACACTAAAAAAATGATGCTGGCAGAGACACAGTATAGACTAGGTATGCAGGGAGGCTGTAAAGGCAGCGGCGGGTGTTGCCCAGGGCGTAAGGCAGCCGCAGAGTGACTGCACTGCGGGGCAGGGGAGGGTACTCACTGAGAGGAACGCACACACACAGGGAGGTTGTAAGAGAAATCTCTTCTTTCTCTCCCCTAAGAGCCAGGCTGCAGCCAGCAGGAACACAGAGACACACACCTGCCTGGCTGGCCTAAAGTAACGAGTCGCAGAGGCAGCAATCCCACCCTAACTACCACCGCAGACTGCAAGGAGGACGGGGGCTGCCAAAGCTTTTTATGCTCTCTGTGGCTGTCATACCTCTCCAGTCTGCAACTTGGGCATGCTATTGGTTGAAATTGTCCAAGAATTTACATGATCCCATCACATGGCTTGCATCCATCTTGTGGCTGGGATCCATTTTGTGTCATCCTTAAAGGGAAAAGAAAAAATACATCATGATGGGAGAAAGACAAAAACAAACGTTTTAAGGACCCCTGGTAGGTAATAATTTCAAATAATTATCACTGCGTTTTTACGGATCTCCAGGGCATTTTAATACCCAAGAAATCAATATTAGGCATCTGGGAGCCATTTTGGGTCGATGTCCCCTAACTCCCCTTAAAGGGGAAAAAAAATATAGCGATCTGAGAAAAGACATAAATGCACATTTTAAGGACCCCAACCCCTCTGGTAGGTATTATCAGGCAGAATAAATAATTATTGCTGGGTTTTACGGATATTCAGGATGTTTTTTAACATTTAAAAACAGCTCATTTCATTGTGCGTCGCCATTAATGAAAACGAAACATAACAAACCTAATTTTTGTGGTTCTGATCGGTTCGTTCCAATTTCATCACAATTTTCATTATTCGTTTTGTTACGTAATGAAACAAATAACGAATAACGGAATGAATTTTTTTTTCGTTTCATGCCCATCTCTACTTAAGACTCTAGAATGCAACTGCTGGAGTTCCATGAACACTGGAAGTTTCTTCCTGCTCTGTGTGACTGACCCCCTCAGTTTTATCTGGGCGTGAATTCTCCTTAAGGTCAACCTACCTTTGCTGGGCTTCCCTGAAGTCCCCTTGAAGAAAGAGAGAATGGCACACTCTGCTCACACTACGAGGGTCGCCTTGCTTCAGTTTGCTGCTCCCTCCTGCCTCTTTCATTTTTCCAACTGCTATCCCAGGATTTTGCTCATTCAGTCAACTGTGCTGTGCCCCATGCTGTTGGCACAATTCCTACCCACTCCAGGCTATCTGCTGCTCCAATCTGCCTGCCAGTGCTGCTTGGGGTATTTGCCCACTCTTCAATATGACCTGCCCTCTGCATCCACTATGCTGGCATTCCCACTGTTTAATCAGTAGGTTCATTACAGCCATTCCCTAGTACTTGGGCACTCCTGGCACTCTTTTTGTTTGGCACAATCACTGGGGAGGTATCAGAGGACATGTGAAAATCCTTTAAAATATTTTGCTTCTTTCTGTTTTTAAAGTGGGGGGGGAGGGGAATAATGACTATATAGGACTCATATTGACTGCAACAATTTTTGCAGTTCTGAATTCTGAACTCAGAGGCCTATAATTCTGAATCCAGAATGCGAAATTATATTTTGGTGCTAGTGCACATCCCAGCTTTGAGCTGTTCAGCAGTTAAATAATGCCCGAAGAAGAACTGAATTGTCCATGAAGACATGCCAACCTTCATCCTCCAGTCTAAGCTGGATACCTGAGTGAGTTAAGGCATCTGGGTGCAGGGTCAGAGAGGCTGAGCATTTGATTCCCCGCTGTGCCCCTTGGAAGAAGAGCCATCCTATGTAAACTCATGGAAGCTGCACAATTCCAGAGTCTTCACGGATGATGGGAATGGCAAAGCCTTTCTCAGTACTATATAAATTCTGGATGTTCATAGGCCGGCACTGATTTACCAGCATTTGATTTTTCCTATAGTTGACTACTTAAAATGTAGCCACTTATACGTGCCAGCTATTTTAGTGAGCTGCATTGTCAGATAAAATATTAAGCCTTCAATCGAAGAGGCAGATTCAGATGAATTGTTACCATATCATTTATTTTCTTGAAACCACCTAAAAAGGGAAGGGGATTTAAAAAGGTTTCCAATTAGCTCTTCACAGAATTTGACAGCTCACTGACATCACTACTGCCTACAGGAATGTAACATGGGGGGTCAACATGGGGGTAATAATGCTGACCTACTTTACACAGCTTTTCTAAGGATTTTTGAGATTATGGCCATGTTCGCTTATCACACTAAGCCTTGGTTTGTTGCTTTATCAATACACTGTCTCAGAGAGCACTGTGAATAAACAACCATTAGTTTCCCCCATTTTCAGTCTACCCTTTTGACAACTTACCTTTTAATGTAGGCAGCTGGAGAAAAAAGTCAAGATTAAGTCACAGTTTGGGGTTCATATGTAACAACAACCCATGTTTCACACAAGCCAGGATTTGTAGGTAAACAGCAATTAGGGCTTCATACTATGATTTGTATCTGGGTAACCAGTTATGTTTTTGGTTTTGTGTGTGTGAAGATGAGTTCAGACACAGCAAGGCAAAAACCAAACAAACATGATGTGGTCTTTTATAACCAATGTGCATGAAATATTATACCGTGCACAGTTGTTCACATACAGAAATGCAGGCATTATTCATCCTTCTATTAATTTTGCATTGTGATACATAAATGTTGAACATTAGGAAGACGAGATTAGAATACAATTGGACATTCTGAAAAATGAAAATAATGAGTACAGAAGAATTACGTAACATTTATGCTGACAGTGAAAATAAAATTGCCAAAAGATTGTACTTTAGTTCATTTATTAGTCAAAATGGAGATTTTGGAAGTGCATTTATGAAGGAAATAGAAAAGAGCCATAGTGGTAAAGGTAAATCACTGGAGACAAATATAAAAATCATTCATACTATAGTATTTCCAATCACTAGATGACAGGAAAAATTGACAAAAAATGATTAATTTGTACTGTGGTATTGGATGAGAGCTTTACAGATATCATGGATGCCAAAGAGACAAATAAATGGGTGTTAAAGCTTGAAATCTCTCTAGAAGGAAAACAACTGAGGTCAGAACTAAGGTCAACATACTCTGAGCACATCATGAGAAGACAGGATTCACTGGAAAAGACAATTAACGTTGGGGAAAGAGGCAGTAAAAAAAGAGGAAGACTAAATATGAAATGGATTGATGCAATCAAGGAATGAACAGTCTTAAGTGTGCAAGACCTAAGTAAGGTTATTAATGATAGAAGCTTTCAGAGGTCACTGCCTGATAGGGCTGCCATAAACCAGAAGTGATTTGACAGCACATGATAACCTATAAAAGCAACCTGAGCTATTCACATTATTATTTGTTTAGGAGACTTAAAAAAAACAAGAAACAACAAAAAAAATTCCCTACTGGTACCCCGAACAAGAATAGACTAATTAATGGAATTTCCATCAATGTAAACTCACCATTCAACAATTGCTTCAGAAGATCTGCTGTAACTGGGACAAAACAATAGGATTAGGTCATTTGAAAAGAATCCTCACATGTACGGAGAATGGTAGGCAAAATTAACCCTGTTCACCAGAATACTTCAAGCTAAGTTGGTAAAATTCTTATTTTGACCTTTAACCTGTAGAAGGAAATGTGTGATTGATGCTGTCGCTTCTTCCCTTGATGTCTGGGAAGAAAGTGAAGAATGAAGCCAGTTTCTATATCTATTTTCGGAGTTGTGAACAGGAGCTAGACAGGCCAAGAGGTTGACAGATTAGTTCATTAGGTACAACCTCACCTCTATCCCTCATGCTCGGCATCTCCCTTGCCATTCCAAAGCCTTTGCTAGCCCTTCAGATGACCTCCCGTGTTTAAGTGCGCAAATACATTTCCATAACACCAATTTATTTTCCTGAAACTACCTGAAAAAAGGGAAAGGGGAGAAAAAAAGGGTTTCCAATTATCTCTTCACAGAACTTGACAGCTCACTCACTTGTCACTGCTGCCTACAGTAATATGCAGCAAGCTACCTTATCCTGAAGATTAATTCTCTATCAGCCAGAGTATTATATTCCTGGCTCCCCAAGGTCTTCATTAGTCCTTTAACTTCAATTGATGGATTGCTTTTGAGGGAAATACCAAGGCAGCCCACAGAACCCTGGTTTTATTCATATTAGTGATTGCTCAGTTAAGATGGCTTACCCACTAATCAAACAGCACATGCTTTTGACATTAGGAGGTCAGCGTTCTGGTGCTTGGCTACCACAACAAGAAAACATGTCAAGTACTTCCTGAGAGGTTAGTCACAATGTAGTGAATGGAAAAAACAGATGGAAGGGCCACACCAAAACGTCAAGGGCTGTTGGCCAAGTATAAGTTTACGTTCAATCTCTCATGCCAAAATCGCTTTGAATATATTGGATTTGCTGTGCGGCTGTGCTGCTAATTCAGGGTGTGACCATCGTAGCCTGTCAGAGTAGACCAAGAATGGGCAACAGTGGTCCTGTTGGGATACAATTCCCACAGTTCCTTGCAATTCGCTATGCTAGGCACACTTAATGGGAGCTGTGGGAAAACAACATGGAGAGGAAAACTCTGCCATCCTCTGATGTAGACCACACCAAACTAGATGGACCAATGGTCTGCCTTGTTATAGGGCAGCCTTCCCTGCTTGATATTTTTTAGAATGTCTCTCCCAGAAAACAGCTGTCCATTTTATACGCTCCTCCCAAACCAGTGTTAAGAGGCCCAAAAGACAACAAAAACAAAAACTGGGCCTTCTCAATGGTCACCCCTACTCTATGGAATAAACTTCCATCTGGGGTGCACTGACATCTGTCCCTCCTGACTTTTGTGGAATGATTAAAGACAGACATTTATAAAACAGCGTTCAAGAACATATTGCCTGTGGCTGTGAAGTTTTAATTTTTTAAATTTTGGGTTTTTAATGAGATGCTTATTGCCGTATTGTATTAGTTTGTATGTGAGTGGTATTTGTGGGGTGGGTGGGGATTCGGTGGACTATTTTGTAAACTGCCTAGAGTAGTGACTGTCACTAAGTGGAGCAATATATAAGTTGAACAAATAAATAAAAGCAAGGAGGGGATGGCTGTCTGGTTTTCATATCAAAATTGAATGGAACCACCCCCTTGCCTCACCTCCCTGTGATGGTCTATCTCCACAGTGTAGGATTTCTGGACCCCCTTGTTCTCCTGGGTTTATAGGAGAAATCTTCCTCTTCAATTTGATATTTAGCTAACACTTATTTCAAAGGTAAGATGTGAGGCAGCATAGAACATGGAATCACATATAGGATGCATGTCATAAGCTGCAGATAAGGGAACCCATTTAATGGGCTCTTTCGTGGATAAATAAATCGGTACTGATATTCCTGTCAAACTCAAACTTTATATGAACTTACAAACCAAATCTGTGTCCTGGAGTAGACCTAGGTGAAGGCAATACGTGAACAAGGAGTATAGTGAGGTACTAGCTGTTGGTACATCAGGTTTCTGTGGGATAGATATTTACAGAAATGTCAAGTGGTGTCAAACTTTTGAAGTTTTCAGACTGCTTGGGGAAGATCTGTTTGGAATGGGGGAGGGAGTGACTACAGAAAACAGAGATCTCTTCTACTAGGTCAGGCTTCCTTTTGGAGGAAAAAAGTGGGCTCCGCTATGAGGACCAAGCATTATCCAGATTTAAGAATAATTAAGGATGAGTAAGTAAGGTCATGTTTAATCCCTGCCTCCCTTGCATCCACCCACCCACCTGATATGCCAATCTGTCCCAGGGCTTGGACCCAAAATAGCTTACAGTATAAGCCCTTTGGATTTTGCTTCACTTCATTTGGCTATGTGGAGGGTTTCCTTGAGCAGCATCCCCTGCACTAAAAATTCTCCAAGTCTGTGAGACATCAGAGATGGCAGGGGGGAGGCAGGCAAAATATGGCCCTTCTGATATAGTTGACAGCCAAACTTCTATAGTTAAATGTCACCCCAAGGTTCTACTTTGTACCCTCTACCATGGAGAACAAACACACACCTGAAAGAAAGTGCCAGGTCTGCTGTGTTTGGGTCTCAGGTGTTGATTATTGACTAACTGATGCTAGCTTAGGTCCTTTGCTTAATGCCTGAAAGACACAGAAATACACTAACATGCACGGATGCTAGTGTTACTGGATGTTTACCCACTAGAGATGGGCACAGAACAAACATTTTTTCGTTTCCGTTACCCTTTGACGTTTCCATTACGTAACGAAATGACAAACAAAAATGTGATGAAAATGAAAAGAAACGATTAGAACCACGAAAATTGTGGTCGTTATATTTCGTTTCCGTTAATGGCGACCCGCAATGAAATGACCTGTTTTAAATGTTAAAAAACACCCTGGACATCCGTAAAAATGCAGCGATAATAATTTATATTGTCTGATAATACCTACCAGGGGGGTTGGGGTCCTTAAAACGTTTGTTTTTGTCTTCTCCCATCGTGATGTATTTTCCTTTTCCCTTTAAAATGGATGTCGCCACCAGCCACAAAATGGAGGCAAGCCATGTGATGTGGGATTATGTTGAACCAATAGCATGCCCAGGTTGCAGTCTGGGCGGGCAGGTCTGGCAGCCACAGAGGGCATAAAAAGCTCTGGCAGCCCCCGTCCTCCTTGCAGTCTCTGGTGGGAGTTAGGGTGGGTTTGCTGTCTCTGCGACTCTAGCTTCAGTCCTGCAGCCTCCCTGTGTGTGTGCGTGCTGCGTACCTCTCGGTGAGTACCCTCCCGTGCCCCACAGTGCAGTCACTCTGTGGCTGCCTTGCACCCTGTCTCTGCCAGCATCCATTTTTTTAGTGTTTTTTAGTGCGTTGGGGGACGCCCACGCACGCAAATGCTTTAAAAATCGCGCAAAAGCGGGTAGAAACGACAAACGAAAAAATGAAAAACGGTAACAAAATTTTTCAAAGATTCCCGACAAATGGAAACGAACCGAAACAGACCTCTCAACGACAAACGAAAAACCGAAACACCATTTTTCTGTTTCGTGCCCATCTCTATTACCCACCTTCACCTTATCCATACAGTCCATTCCACAAACCTTTATTTTGCTCTAGTTTTTGAATGTGCACATTTAACACAGTGCTTCCCAATCGGGTGTGTGTGTGTGTGTGTGTGTGTGTCACAAAGTACTTTCTGGGGTGGGGTGGGGTCATGCGTTGCCTTATATGAGTTGTAGCCCTTGTTAAATAATATATTCCATGACCTTTTGGAAAGGAATATCAACTGTAGTTTACAGGTATGACAAACAGGCCCTTTGGGGAGAAAGAAGCCTCTACTTTCTGATAAGGGGTGATTTTGCCCCATTTAAAATCCCTATGTATGCAAATGTGGAGGAGGGTCATAGGTTTCTTAGGTATTAGAAAAAGGGATCATGATTAGTTCAAAAAAATTGGAACCACTGCTCTAATGAAATCAATTACCTGATATAACCTATGTGAAGAACAGGTGTGTATGGGTGGGGTGGTGGTTTCCAACTGCAACTTTGCTGTGAATTTAGTAGATGGTCATGGGCAGGCCTGTGTTGTATAACATCAACCCAGGAAGTAGATACTCTTGATGTTATCTTGCAGGGATACTGCATCATTACTGGGGCAATACACATGGAACTTTTTGGACATGAAAAACATTATAAATGCCAGGCATGTGCTGTATGTGACCACTCAGTCTTGTATTAACTTTGCAGACTGTGCAGTGCTTCCATCTACTGGTTCAGCCATCCAGCGATGTGCCCTGCCTCCATGGGATTCTCCCCCCCCCAATTATTTCTCCGGCAATAGTTTCCTTTCCCTGCATCAGGAAATGGGAATTCCCTTGCGCTTGAGAACATTTAGGCTATAGTAGAATCCCCCTCCCAGAAATATGTAGCACAGTTCAGTACAGTTATTCTGTAGTCCTGAAAACTTAAGGGCTCCAAGTTGTGTGCTTGTGTTGGAGGGGGGTCTGTTTTGGTCTCATAGGCCAGGGGTGCTCAAACTTTTTGTAAGGAGGGCCAGATTTGGTGGCTGAAAATGTGTCAGGGGCCGGTTGCTCCCCGACCCTGCCACACCACTGCAAGCCCCACCCACTGACCCCTTGCAACCCCACCCGCAGGAAGGAAGGCGGGCACCAAGGGAGGGAGGGAGGGAGGGAGGTGGAAACCAAGAGAGGAAGGAAGGAAGGTGGGGAACAAGGAAAGGAGGGAGGGAGGGAGGTGGGGAACAAGGGAGGGAGGGAGGGAGGAAAGAAGGAAGGTGGGGAACAAAGGAAGCACAGGGAGCCATGGCCACAGGTCGCCCCTTGGAAGAGGCGATCTGTGCGACATTGCACCTCCCCAAGCTCCCCAGCGGTGGCGACAGCTCACCCACCAGCCCACCCCAAAGCTCCTTGGTGGTGTCAGAGGCCTGCTGGCCTGCCCAACCCCACACATTCCCCTGCAGTGCCGGTGGCGTCAGACCGCCCATCCACCCATCCGCCCAAGCTTCCCAGTGGTGCCGGTGGCGTGGCCTGCCCGCGCGCCGCCCTGCGCATGCTTGCAGAGCTTTACAAGGTTCCCAGCAGTGCTGGTGGCAGTGGCCCGCTCACGTGTCACTCTGCGCATGCACCTAGCTTCACAAGGTTCCCAGTGATGCCAGTGGCAGTGGCCCATGCATGCGCCCCGACTCACATGGTTGCCGGCAGTGCTGGTGGCAGCAGCTCACGCGATGGCTGGCGGGCCGGCCAGCCCAGCCCCACAAGCTTCCCGGCGGTGGTGGTGGTGGTGGCCCGCCCCCCTCGCCCGCCCACCCAGCCCCACAAGCTTCTGCTCACCGGCCGGCCCAGCCCCTCAAGCTTCCCGGTGGTGTCAGTGTTGGCGGAAGATTTTTAAAAAACAAAACAAAACATGGGGCGAAGGAGGGGGAGGGAAGGGCGGGCCAGCCAGCCGCGGGCCACTCAGAATGGCTTGACGGGCCAGATTTGGCCCCCGGGCCGGACTTTGGGCAGGCCTGTCATAGGCCATGTCATTCCCAAAGAGAAGGTAATTCTATTGCTCTCGGCCGACAGGGATTGTTTGACAGCTGATTGTTGGAGATTGGTACAAGTACATTCAAAGACATTGAACACTATTTGGAAAGTATAACATCTAAAAGTATAACTTAATGGTCTGCAGGTGTAAACAATAGGTGTGACTAGTAAAACAGATGCAGTTTAGTAGACTGCTCTTTTATTCTTTCCAGAGCCATCCAGTTTAGAAGGCATGTGCTTTTGAGCAACATGATACATATGATTCAGTTAATGAAGCAAAAGTTGACTCTTAGTCATTTCTTAGAGATCTTTTGCTGCAGACTTGTCTCTCCATTGAAGGCAATTCACAGCCTTCCCATTTGACATTTCACTTTTCCTTATTACATTTTCTATGTTTGTTTCATACACATATAACAAATTTAGAAGGTTAAAGCCCTGTTGAGCTCTTTGAGTCCAGCTGGATAATATTGAGTTAATCTCTTTCAATAATAACTATCAAGCTCTCTGAGTTTGGTTGTGTTTTAGAGCATTTTGGGAAGGGGGTGGAAGGGGAGATAATCTCCAAATGCAAAGCCGCTGAAATTGAAAAGGGTTGATTATCATTTTAACCCCTGAAAAGGCTGGCTTTTTGCTCGGCATTTAGCTGTCATAGCAGGATTGCATCCTGAGCAAATCCAGAGCTCCTGCAGACATTAAGCCATATAAAATATCCTAACAAATTAAATATATGCTTGCGGCACGTACTAATGCCTTGAGGACCAAGGAAAGGGGTGTCTGGACATTTCAGAAATCTCTGTGATTGACAGTTGCTTCATTCCGCCTTAGTTTCTTTACCTCTACTGAGCTGAGATGGCAATTTAAAGGTGAAAGAGGAGGGAATAAATGAAGTGAGATTAACTCTTGTTTATGAGTGATGATGACCCACATATTGTATGATGTATGAAGAAAGCAATAACAACCTCCAAGACTTAAGAATGCATGGCTTATATTCTACTAAAAGGCCAGAGTGGTATTTTCTCTTTTTATCCTATCTCTCATTCCATTGTTTTAAACCAAGTCTGAGCCCCATGAGCTGAAGAGATAGGCATGTGTCTGCCATTTTTGTCCACATCTCCATGGAAGTAAAACCTCACTGAATGGAATGGTAATTTAAACCTCACTGAATATGATAATGGTGGGAGCACTCAGGGGGAATGTTCCCCCGATCTATCTATCTATCTATCTATCTATCTATCTATCTATCTATCTATCTATCTATCTATCTATCTATCTATCTATCTATCTATCTATCTATCTATCTGTGACAGGGAGAAG
This sequence comes from Phrynocephalus guinanensis, assembly GCA_037367245.1. Lineage (NCBI taxonomy): Eukaryota > Metazoa > Chordata > Lepidosauria > Squamata > Agamidae > Phrynocephalus > Phrynocephalus guinanensis. Next base: position 31,490,416 of record CM074735.1, on the reverse strand, counting down.
ACAGCAGCAAGCGTGGGCTCGTCCGCGTCAGAGATACAAAAGCAGGAGGAAGACAGGGAGATACATAAAGAAATAGGACAGAACAGCGAGATAATGGATGCAGGATGTAAAGCTGAAGATATGACAGAGAAAAAGTGGAATCCAGTTAAAATGACTGATGGGTTTTTGGCTGTTATTAATAGGGTGGTAACATGGGAGATGATAGAAGATGAGATGAGAAAGTTCTGTGTAGACACCAAAGAGAAATGTGTTCAGACTGAAGAGAGAGAGATGACTAGTAAGATAGTAAGAGAAAGAGAGGTTCAAACAGATAATTGGAGGATGATGAAGAAGGATAAAAAGGTGCAAGTCGGGGGAAGGTTGGGAGATATAAAGATAGGAACCCATTGGGACACAGCAGTCCAAGTTAATAGAGATTTCGAAAAAGAAATGAGAAGGGTAGCGGTGCAGACAGAAGATAGAGTCAGCAGGGTATTCTTTAAGGAGGTGCGAGTTCAAACGGAGAAGCGTGAGACAGAAAGGGAGAGAGAGGGGGAGGTGGTCCTAGCGCGAGGGAGGACGACAGTTAAGGACGTTAGGGAAGGGGTCCCAAGGAGAACGGACGTGTGGAGAAAGGTAGAAACAGGGTTACCTCTACCAACACCCAATTATGCACCCCGATTCCCAATGAGTAATACCTCATCTGAAGGGAAAAACAGAGGTTCTAGCTCAGATCCCAATCCTATCGGGTGGATACCAGGTTGGGGATGGAGTCTACCTCAAGAGACACCACACCAATGTTGCGGGAATCAGTGTCAAGGTCTCCCGGCAACCCAACGGAAAACCCTTCACAAGTAGGAAACCGAGATTTACAAAATGGAAACATATTGTTTAACAATTCGTTTGATCCAAGTTTCGAAATACCTATTTTAACCCTTGTTGGAAATGTTAATAGTAAAGAAGAAAGAGACCGTGATAAAACCAAAATGTTAAATAAAAGTTCATTTATTCTGCAAGAAAATCCGAAGTCTGTGTATGAATATAGTACAAACAGCCAAGAGTCAGAAAGTGAACATAGTGAACCCTTACAAATTGGCGCCCAACGGGGAAATCCAGATCCAACATCGTTGATAACAGAAAACAACTGGCTCAAACAGACGTTAGACAGACAAGATAAAATTATGACGATGCTATCGGAACAGACAAGATATTTAATGCACCAAGTAGAGCAACGCGACAGAGAAATAACGGAAAGAAGACAGACGGAAACACTGACAGAAACTTCCACCACAAAGTATAACACGACTATTTTTCAAACAAAGATACAAAAAATGGAAGAAAATGACGATATAGAAACATATTTACACACGTTTGAACGAATGGCAACTGCAGCAAAGTGGCCTAAAGATCAGTGGGCACTAATAATAACACCAGGACTGACGGGAGAATTACAAACCATCGTGGACTCTCTAGGACCAGAAGACGCCTGTGACTACGAGAAAGTAAAAAGAACCATCTTGCTGACATGTAATATCTCAGAGGAAGCTTACAGAAGAAAATTCAGGGAACTAAAGTTACAAGCTGGTATACATCCACGACCACTAGCTCAACGTATGTGAGCCAACGTAGTGAAATGGCTACAACCAGGAACAAGGACCTTTGCTGAGGCTATAGACAAAATAGTGATTGAGCAACTTTTAAATACCGCCAGCATGTCTGTAAATAACTGGGTGCGCAGGAACAATCCACAGTCTCTGGAAGAAGTCATACAACTCCTGGAAAATTACAGCGGAAACAACAACCGCCCATACCCATCATGTGACGGGAACGGACAGGAAAAAACATGCGACAGGTTTGTGACGTCATATTCCAGAGACAGAACACGAGGACAAAACATGGCGGAAAACAAGGAAAGCCCGCCGCAGAAACTGGACGCCGCGATCCAAAAGAACAGCACCGCGGGACTGACAGGAAAGCGACAGGCAACTACCCTAACAATTGATAAGAGGGCTTCTTGCTTTATTTGTGGGGCAAAAACGCATCTCAGATGAGATTGCCCATATCGAGACTGTGCTTGGGTCGCAGCAGGGAACGAGACGGAGAATCAAAATGGAGAAAGGGGCTGGAACCAGTGGGAGGTACAAGCAATAGTAAATGGGGAGAGAAAGCTGGCGTTAATCGACACAGGGTGCGGACAAACTCTCGTGAGAAATTTACAAGGTGTACCAACAAATGAATTGATTATAGTACAATGTATACATGGGGATATTAAAAAATATCAAACAGTATGGGCTGAGGTGACGGCTCTGGGACGTACAAACCGTCTTAAAGTAGGGATAGTGCCCTCATTGGCAAAGGAAATGTTATTAGGGAGGGATTGGCAGAATGCTAATGACTTCGTCTCAATACAGGTCAAACCTTGCTACCTGACAGATACGACAGATACAACAGACGATAAGAGATGGATGGAAATGATTGAAGCACGACGGGACAGGGTGAGACTTTGGCAACAGGAGGATGAGACATTAATAGACGCTATACAAACTGTGAAGCCAGAAGGCACTGTGGAACAGGGACAGGAAGGTTTTGAAATGAGACAAGGTTTACTGTATTACATTGATAAGCATGGGGTAGACAAATTAGTAGTACCCAAAGGATGGAGACAAAACATTATGGCATTGTCACATGACATACCACTTGCAGGGCATTTGGCGATGGACAAAATGCTCACTAGAATTAATACGAGATTCTGGTGGCCAAAAATGATAGATGATGTCAAATATTATTGCAAAACTTGTAAAATTTGTCAGATGACACAGACTAAGCCGATGAAAGGCGCATACATGATACCTATGCCCATTATTGATAAACCTTTTAAGAGACTTGCCTTAGATATAGTGGGTCCCTTATGCAAGTCATCAGGAGGTCATACATTTTGGTTTTGATAGACTATGCAACCAGATATCCCGAGGCCATACCTTTGAGATCAACATCAGCAAAAGTGTTAGCAAGAGAACTCCTACAGTTTTTTTCTAGAATGGGGTTTCCCCAAGAAATTTTAACAGATCAAGGGGCAAACTTCATGAGCTGGACAATGAGGGAGTTATGGAAAATATTAGATGTCAAGCCACTTCGAACTACAGTTTACCACCCACAAACGAATGGCCTGGTAGAGAGATTTAATATGACATTGAAAACCATGTTGAGGAAAGTGGTAGGGGAACATCCCCGACAATGGCATCTGATGCTCGAACCTTTAATGTTTGCCATTCGAGAGGTGCCTCAATCATCAACGGGGTATTCACCATTTGAAATGTTATACGGAAAGAATCCACGAAACATCTTAGATCTGATTAAGGAACGGTGGGAGGAAGGGGATGATCAGGCAGAAAGTACTGTGAAATATGTAATGGAAATGAGAGACAGGTTACGGGGATGGAGTCTACCTCAAGAGACACCACACCAATGTTTCGGGAATCAGTGTCAAGGTCTCCCGGCAACCCAACGGAAAACCCTTCACAGGTAGGAAACCGAGATTTGCAAAATGGAAACATATTGTTTAACAATTCGTTTGATCCAAGTTTCGAAATACCTATTTTAACCCCTGTTGGAAATGTTAATAGTAAAGAAGAAAGAGACCATGATAAAACCAAGTGTATCTTAAGTCAGATCTCTGCCACTTGGTCCCCACCCTTATAAATGCAGCTCCCCTGCCACATAAAGCAGCGCACCCAAAGGTCAAATCCCTCCATTTTGTCCATTTGGGAAAGCAGCAACCATGGGGATTAAAACGTCCAAATGCATACTTGTTCAGTTACAAGTAATAGAGAGGCTTCTCTAAACAGAAGGTCAGCTTGGAACTTTTTTGTTTATTTTTTTCTTTCTATGGCAGGTGACAGCAGCTAAAGTGAACACACACATCTACTAGAGATGGGCACGACCAGGAAAAATTACGTTTCGAGTTGTCGTGTGTCGGAGCTGGCCAGTTTCGGCTCATTTCCGTTTGTCGCGAAAATTTTTCAAAAATTTGTCGTTTCGTTTGTCGGTTTTTCGTCTGTCGTTAGTACTGGTTTAGAGGGGGCGGGCTGCTGGAGGCACCTCTCTGGGGTGGGTGCCTCCTCTGGCCCGCCATGAAGGGAAAGCGGGCTCCTGGAGGCACCTCTCTGGGGTGGGTGCCTCCTCTGGCCCACTACAAAGTGGCATGCATAGCCAATTGGATATGCATACCAAGTTGCAGTAGCAGGCAGAGGCACCTCTCTTTCGTGTGCCTCTGTGACTCACTGCCTGCCGGCATACGGTGCACTTGGGCTGGGGAACGAAGTGAGAGAGGATCCCTACGGGCGCCCTGTGACTCACTAAGAAGGTAAGTGTACTTGCTGTAGTTCAATGCGAGTACACAGAGGGGGGGAGGCCCCCCCCCAGAAACCACCCCTCTGGTAGCTGCCCTCACTCAGGCAGGCATATTTTCGCCTGCTTTTTTGGCCGGGAATCGGGTTTTTTTTTTAAAAAAAAATTTCTGTGCCGCGCCGCTTGGCGAGTTGGCGCCTCGACGAGGATGCGCACTTTGCGCAGCACAGGAGAGGGGGGGAGGCTGGGGACCCCCCCCCCCCAGAAACCACCCCTCTGGTAGGTGCCCTCAGGCAGGCATATTTTCGCCTGCTTTTTTGGCCGGGAATTGGTTTTTTTTTATTTTTAAAACTTTTTTTCCTGTGCCGCTTGGCGTCATGCGATCGCTGCGATGCCGCCAGGAATGACCACGACAAATCAGACCCAATTTTTCTTTAGTCGGTTCAAGTTCGAGTTCTGGCGGAGTAATTGTTTTTACCGCTTCCGTTACGTAACGGAAACGAGAAACGGAAACGGAAACGAGGATTTCGCCGGGTCGTGCCCATGTCTAACATCTACCTCTTCAATGCTAAACACTAAAAGCCCTTAAAACAAAACAAAACCTCAGTTTATTGAAGTATCTTGATTAAAAGTACTAGGATTATCATTTTGTGTATTTCTGATGTTCAGGGTGTGGACAGTGTTGCTCTTGGGGCCAAAATACCAGACGTGAACAAAAGAGGAAGGTAACAAAAGGTGTGGGGAAACCTCACATTTTGCAGAAATACAACACGGTGTTCAAGCAATCCTCAACTGCTTGACGGAAGAATGAAATAACACTTCTTTTCCATTCCGTGAAGAAAAGGTGACTGGTCTAGCAGTTAAACAGTTTTTCAGGGACAATGGTGGAACAGTTGTCTAAATCTTCTAGTAGCCTGTTACTGCTTGAATTTTAATGACTACTTCCTAAAGAATCTGGGGGTTGTCATTTGGTGAGATTTATTTATTTATTTATTTATTTATTTATTTATTTATTTATTGCATTTCTTGACCGCACCGACTTTCCCACAGGAACTCTGGGCAGTTCATACAACAAAAGATAAACAGATAAAAACAAAATAGAACAGACAAACACATGTAATCCTGGCAAGGGGGGATGGTGGGGACATAACAGAACATGTTCTGTTATTGCTGTTGTTGTTGTGTCATTACAGTCATGACTGACTCATTGTGACCCCATGTCCATGGAGTTTTCTTGGCAGGAATACTGGAGTAACCTGCCAGTTCCTACTCCAGGCACTGACAGCACATGGTATTCCCTTATTAATATATGGGAATTATATGTATATATATATATATATTATATATAAAGGTGACAGGGACAAGAGGAAATGAACCAGGGCATTTGGACATTGCTTTAAAAGTTCGTTCGTTTGGGAAGGTTTGGGGTTTCTGAACCGACCCAAGCCAGTAAACCAGTCATTTTCACAATTTCCTGTTTTGTTTTGTTTTGTTGTTTTGTGTCATGCCTACCTCTACTAGGGGGCTCACATTAAGGGATTGCATTGCCTTCTACTCACCCAGCTGGGTAAAAAAGCCTGTCTCTAACCGGTCCTTTTTGGAGCTGCCGTGTGCCAGATGCCTGAAGCTATGTTCATGCCTAGTTCTGAGGAAGACCCCATGCCAAGGAAGAGGAAAGGCAGCAAAGGGAGCATGAAGCCGTGCTGTCCATTTCTGGCATTCGATCACCGGAGGCAGCCACCTCAGGTGCCTAATGTAAAGTCTGGTCTTATTTGGGCAATGGATCAGAAAATCTTCAAAGTCACTGTATGTTTATTCCCTCTTAAGGCAAGATAATAAAACAGTCATAAATTACTGAATGATGCAAAAGTAAAACACATCAAGATTTAGTGTCTCTTTCTGACATTCAAAATCAGCTGCGTGAGGCAGTCACCTCGCTCTGCATTAAAAGCTGAGCCAGCGAACCAGTGAGTCCTGGATCTAAATCCTGGGCCAAAAGTGGTTTTGTTTTCCCAGTACTTGACTGGCTGGCTGAAAGCAGCTGGTGAGACTGACCTCCTGCATGTTTCTATTCCTTGTTAGACTTTCATTTTCATAGTACAGCAAATTGTTGCAGTTTTTCTTTCTTTTTCCCTTTCCCAGCTATCCTTTTCCTTTGTGGTTTGTTATTGTGGACCTTATCCTGCCTCCCTTTACAACCAGCAGAGGGTGCAATGCGAAAGGCTAAAATATTCAGGAACGCGTGGAAAAGTAACTCCTGTTCTTCAGGCTGTTTTTCTTGCCTGTTTTGTCAAGTATTATAAAGGCATCACGTGAAATGTGAAAGCTACATTTCTTCTTAATGCGCAGTACAGAATGATTAGTGTGATGTGCCCCTTACACACAGTGGGTTTTCACTCGCTGCCACCACCAGATTAACTGGACACTTGTATTTATTTGAGAGTCAAAATGGGTTATCTAGTTTTAAAACAAAACATGAAACATTTATTGGTTTACAATTAGATGATCAATATTATGATATCTTTAGCCAATGTTATGGTATTGCAATCATGAATTCTTATAATAATATATTTCCTTTTTGAACCAGACCCTTTTCAGTGGCAGGATCTCCCACCTGACCAACTGACAATCTAACTGAGGCCCTTTTTACACGACCCCTAAGATCCGCTGGCCACTTAAATTCGGACCAGAGATCTTAGGGGTTCCTCGCTCTTCCTCTGTCCCCACCCCCCTCGGCACTTCCTGGTTGCTGGCTGCCTGAGGGACGGAGAAAAAAGAAAGAAAATACTGCCTTCTTACCTCCGTTTTGTTCCGGGCAGCATTCAGATCTCTTAAAGGGGCGGGGCGCAAAAAAAGAACAAACGGAAGCCAGGAGAGCCCCGCACTCACTATCCTTACACCGGATCAAATATTTGTCACCTCCAAAAAGCAGGTACAAGAAAACTGCTGTTTGGTCTTGCTAAAGTGGGCGGGGTCGCACTTAATTGTCTGCAAAGTCCGGAGCTGGTGGGTAAACATTTTTAAGGTCCGGACCTTGCAGCCATTTGCGGCGGAGCTTAGGGGTCGTGTATAAACGCCCTGACTCTCAGCTCTCTTAACTGAACTGAACTCCTCTCAGCTCTAACATAAACTGAACTCAACTGAACTGACTGTCCATCACCCATTAGGTTCCCATATATAACATTCTTAACCACTCCCACCAGCTTGGTGATTGGCTATTCAAAACAGAGTCATTAATATTCATACTTTACCCTTTTTGCCACAATTAGGCATGTAGATATATTCTTGGAATGGTCTTACTATGTAAATTGCCAGTTTGTTTCACTATTAGGGCAGCTAATTGAATTTTGTATTTCCTTTTTGCAACTGTTTGATATATGTTGGAAAGAGGAAGGGGGGGAGGATGAATATAGTATTGTTCAATCTTACCAGATTGCGGCTGCAATTTTGTTTAAATCCGAACAAATTCTAATTATCTTTACTATCAACTTGATAAGAAAAGATTGCTATAATTTAACAGCTGTAAATTCAAAACAAAATATATCTGAAACAAACACAGAAGAGTCTGTTGCAATGGTCTGTTGCAATGTCTAAATAGTTGCTGTACAAAATTTGTTCACATCTTCTCTATTGGGATGAAAGAGATATCCTTTCTTTGTCTTGACGCATAGTCACCTCTAGAATGTTTTCTTTCATTTGGAACTCATTTTGTGCACCCTGTGTGTGTGTGTGTGTGTGTGTGTGTGTGTGTGTGTGTGTGTGTGTGTGTGTGTGTGTGTGTGTGTGTGTGTGTGTTTTAAGAATCCAGTTCCCAGAATTCTGCAAGAATTTCACAGGCAAAGTTTTGGGCATTCCAGAACACAGATTCACACCTATAGACACCTACATTTTGCCCATTTGTACCATGTCTTTTCCCAAGCCTCCATGGCCATCTTGGGGCTTGCTTCTTGTTAATGCACTCCTCAATTTGGGGTGGGGGGAAGCTGTTGCACAGCCTCACAGGAGTTATAATTCATTGGGAGTCATCCTCCATAGAGCCTAATGGCCACCCAGACTACAAATCCCATGAAAGGAAGCACTGGAGCAGCTCCCCCCTTTTAGGTGTGGACCTCTTGGCTGCAACACCCAGAATTCAATCTGGGGCATGTTAGGAGCTGAAGTTGCATAAGAATTTCCTATCCAGATCTCACCCCCCCCCCCATAGTGTGAACTGAAGCCTTACACCAACTTACTGTAGTTCTCAGACCCAGAGATAATATGTTTTGGGGGTTGCAATTTTATAATCTTTTAACCAGTGTGTCTTTCTCTTGGTTCTATGGGGCTACTTCTAAGTGAGCACTGTAAACATAATAAACTTTGCAAAGATCTGGAAATTTAAACCAAGTAGGAAAAATAAATATAACGCAAATTCATTCCAAATTAGATGCTGTCAAAATGCGATACAAAACAAAAATATATGTTCCTGACTTTTACCCAAAAGCAAAGCATCATCTGTAGGAAATTGGCTTCCCTGAAAATGTCTCTAACCTAAATGTGTCAAGAACCAAATCTTAGGACTGCTCGATTGTTCAAAATCTTTCCCTCATAAAAGGCTTCGTGTTATTACTACAAGGACTTTCATTCCCATTGCTCCTCCAGAAACACATGTTGCCATTCTGTTATCTAAATTAAGGCATTGCTGAAACTTCTGTCATGTTTCTGTCATTCTCTCCTTGCGGAGGGCAGATTTCTGAAGAGAAGAGTCTCTTCTGTATGTGGAGAGTCTCCGTATGGGCCAGAATGCTAATTTTCCAGAGTTCTAAGTTGTTTGCACAGCCTTCAGAGATACAGGGGGCTTTCCTTTCTAGAATACCACTCTCTACACAACGAGAATGATGGAACTATACAAGGAGATGGTTGGTGCCAAGACCTTCCCCACCTCATATACTTTGGTACCAACAGATATTAACCTAAATAGTATCCCTACTCCCAATGACTCAAGTCAATAGAATAAGAGGATCTAAGCTTCTTGTGGACTCATGGTGAAAGATAAGCATAGAATAAATAACACCTAGCATCAAAGGAATTTGAAGAGCATTAAAATGTGGAAACTAGGGCAAGTGGAGGGGGGAATGAATTCCCTGCATTTATCATTGAGAGAATGGGATAACACAACAAACCATTACAACTACTGCTTTCTACCTGGAGCAATAATTTTTATTGGTTTATGTAGACAAAAAAACAACCACACTCATCATTGTTTCATTTGGAAGATAATATTAAACTGAAAACAGCAGAATTTTATTTGAGTAGAACAGCAGTAATCCTAACTGTAACATCAGGTTATCTATCACTGAATGAGCCATGTGGATGTTTTGGAGAAGTGCACCCAATTCTGTACATAAGTGATTGTTTGGTAATTTAGGCAGAGGGTAAAGGAACTGGCAAGATTAGTAGAAAGTTACATTCATTTTCAAATGCGAAAGTATTTCATGTAATTGGTTTCTATGAGCTTAAAAGGACTGGTACATCAGATGTTCTCACATACTAAGATGCACAACAGAGATTAGCAACCACTTGGCCATTTTGGTGGTTAAAACACTGGTCTGGGACCTGGGCACATCCAGGTTCTAATTAGGGATAGGCACGAAATGAAAATATTATATTTTGTTTTGTTTGCTTTCCTCGCCCCCCCCCATTTTTTTTTTGCTTTGTTTCATACATTTTTAACAAACATTCATAGGAAACAAACCACTAACAAAGTGGTTCATGGGGGGGGGGCTGGAAAGTGGTGGAGGGATATAAAGTTTTTTTTAAAAAAGCCCCGGACTTTATTAAAAAAACTTGTTTTCCCTCCCCCAAGTCCTGCCTGCCAGCTGATGGGTGCTAGGGTGGGGAAAAACGTTTTCCTCCACCCCAGTGCTGATCAGCTGGCAGGTGGGGCTTGGGGGGAGGGAAAAAAGTTTTTGTAAAAATCCCTGGGCTTTTTAAAAAAACCTTTTCCCTCCCCCAAGCAGCTTAGAGACAGAACAAAATGGTTCATTTCAGCAACAAAAAATACCATTTCATTTCGTCTGTAACAACATGCCACTTCCTCATGCCTCCGTTTTGTTTCATTTCGTTACTTAATGACACAACAGCATTTTATTTTTCATTTTGTATCCATCCCTAGTTCTAAATAATTCTCAGTCATGAAATTCATTGTCAAATCTATGGTCAATCACACACTCTTAGCCTAACCTACCTGATGAGATGTCAAGAGGATAATGGTGAGCCCCTTTGGGTAGAAGGACTTCTTTGCCTGCCCCAGGTTTCAAAAGGAGGACCCTGTATAACAGGGCTTCCTTCTTTATTCTGACTCTTTCCACGAGGCTTGTTGAGGAAATTTTACTTTTTTTGCATTTGAAGACATCTCCAACAAGGACTGATTAGAAGGAGAAAATGACTTATTTTGTTTCTCAACCTTTTAAACTGTATGACATTCAACGTTCACTAGGCAGTGCACAGTACATTAAAAAACTGCAGTTTGGAAAATTGCTGCTACACAACTTGTTACAAATTAATTCATTATAGTATATCAAATATGCAGATTGTAAAAAAAGGAACTCCTTGAAAGACTTGTCACTTTCTTCCTTTCCCAGTTGATGTGGAATTGAAAAGGACATTTATTTGTTTGTGTTTATCTGGCTACTAAGGCCACTCTGGGTGGTTCCCAACAGACAATAAAACAATTATCTCCAATGAACCAGATAAATAATGCCAAAGAATGAAAAGATCAAGAAGAGGAGGTGCGGAAGTCTGCTCAAACTCCCCTCTAAAAGGCCCTTAATAGAGTAATGTAACAAATACCTTGAAAATGGCACTTGTTGTACACACAAAAGCTATTCGCAGTTATTATGCTGCTTCTCAATTGAACCATTATTATTCTGTTACAAAAAGATAACCAGTTACAAATAGCTCCATTACTTGTAACTTTCAAGCTCAACTAGAATGAAACTAATTTAAACTTACAATCAAGGTCACCAACATAGCAGGAATGTGCAACAGCAGCTGGCAAAGCAATGGCAGTTTAGAATTTTCAAAAATGAAAAGAGAAGAGAAGGCAGGGGAGTTGATTGGTCAACTGGCTCTTGATGTCACAATGGCTAGGGTGGCAGTGGCGGTTAGAGCATTTTATTAGCAGTCAGAGGAGGAGTATCTTTCTATACCAACCTGTTTCCTGAACCTCTTTTCCTGTTTGTTCCTTTGAACTTTCCAGTGGTCTTTCTCCTGGCTATGCTGGTGGCATTCAAGAAGAGGACATGGCAGTACAAAGACATTTGCACTCCCACAAACATCTGGATGATTATTGCAGAAGCGATCATCGCGTAATATCAGTCTCGTGCACAAGCCACATTTTAGAACTGCCCGGGAGTCACTTTTCATCTGCAATCTGTCAAAGGCGGCACTAGACATTTTTCATGCATTGGTCTTTCGAATGCTCCTGTCACAAGGCTAGACTTGAAAATTATATTCATTGGCCTGAGAGGTGCTAAAACTGTTGAGTGACTTGCAGAACTAATTGGGAAAAATCTCTTGTGAGTAGTGAGATGATCATATAGTTTTAGAATGAACTCGTGTGTTCTGCTTTCTACAGATAGTGGATATTCCTGTACATGTTAACTTTTGATTGAAAAGGACAAAAATGTGTCCCAAATACATAAGATGCAGTGGGAAGGAAAATTTGCCATTTCCATATTCCCACAGGGGCAACCCCATGAGTCAGTGGAGCTTTCCTGCCAGCAGAATAATGCAATAAAATTGTGAGACAGATGGTACGAGTTACAGAAGCTTAATTTTGGTATTGTATTTATTTATTTTCTTCTTCAAAGGAGGCATTTTGTTCTTGCAATGGCTCATCTAGAAATCAATTTCATCCCCATTCTTTAGCCCTTGTCAATATTTCCAAATCAATGTGTGGCCATGCCCCTGCTCTCCAAGTACTGTGAGACTGATCATAGTTTCCTATCAGGAGAACTTTTACCATTGTGTGCTGGTGTGTTGCAATTGCACCCCCTGTTTTTCCACAAAAGAAGGATACAGATCAAAACTTCTAGATCTTCTCGAACTGCAAATCCTACACCTCCCCAATAAATAAATGATGATGAAGGATGATGAACACTGCAACCTAAGACTATCTGGAAGGCCATCTGTAGGGTGCGAAGCTTCGGTGAATTACACAGCCGTAGCTGTAGTCAAGAGTTCATGCTGTTCTATGGGGTGGAGCACCTACCAAAAGACCAGTGTTCAAATCTCTACTGCGCTTCCCTGGAAAGGGGCCAGGTAAGATCATCTGGAGTATGTACTCATAGGATTGGGGCTGTGCTACCTTCGTGGCCCTGGGCAAGCACCACAGTCACCAGAGCACCACCAGAAGGTAAAAGGTAAAGGTAAAGGTTTTCCCCGCACATGCGTGCTAGTCGTGTCCGACTCTAGGGGCGGTGTTCATCTCCGTATTCAAACCGAAGAGCCAGTGTTGTGCAAATCTGTGGCCATGTGACCAGCATGGCTGCAAGGAAACACTGTTTCACCTTCCCTCTTTTTACAGCAGTACAGTGGACCCTTGTATAACAAACGGTTTGCATAACATAAAATTTGTACAACATAAAAATTTCCAGAGATAGGGGAAATTTGCTTAACAGAATCGCCTATGGGGCGAATCCATACAACATAAAAATGGGATCATTCTGTTTTCAATGCATTCCTATGGGAAATTTGTATAAAGGAAAATTGCTTAACAATTTCATTTGGAATGAATTAATTCCTTTATACAAGGTACCACTGTACCTATTTATCTGCTTGCATTTACATGCTTTCAAACTGCCAGGTTGGCAGGAGCTGGGGTTAACAGTGGGAGCTCACTCTGCTGCATGGTACCCAGGATTCGAACCGCTGAGCTGTCAACTTTGTAGCTGACAGTTTTCAGTGCTCTAGCCCACCGAGCCACCATGCTCAGAAGGAGCGGCCACCTGGAGCACAAGGGCTAACAATGCTCTGGCGGAATGGGATGAAGCTGACCTCTAGGAGATACGCTCTACCAGATACTCAGGACCCAAGCCACGGAGTGGTACCTCTGCTTACGAGTTCAATCCATTCTGAATGCATACTCATAAGTCAAACAATTTGTAAGTAGAACAGCAGTATCTATAAATAAATAAATAAATAAATAAATAAATAAATAAATAAATAAATAAATAAATAATGTAAGTAGAGCAGGCCACATCTAAAATTTGTAAGGCAGCAGTTAAAACACCAATGGTTTTCTGCTCTTAAGTTGAATTGCTCATAAGTAGAGCCGCTCATAAGTAGATACCACTGAATTGCTGTTTAATATTCAAACTCAATGAATTATGTATTGAGATGAAAATAGGTGCATGTGATGTTATTACAATATTATAGCCTTATTATTAAGAGTTGGATTTGGTATTCAACTGCTTTATGTGTTATCACCGTATATACTCAAATATAATTTTGAGCTGAAAAAAGGGGCCCTCGACTTATACTCGGGTGTAGAGATGGGCACGAAACAAAAAAAAAAAGGCATTTCAGTTTTTCGTTTGTTGTTGAGAGGTCTGTTTCGGTTCGTTTCTGTTTGTCGGAAATTGTTTGAAAAATTTCATTACCGTTTTTTGTTTTTTCGTTTGTCGTTTCTACCTGCTTTTTGTGCAATTTTTAAAGCATTTCCGTGCGCAGGCATCCCCCAACGCCCCAGACCAGAGGGAAAACATTTAAAAAAATGGATGCTGCCAGAGACACAGTATAGACTAGGTATGCAGGGAGGCTGCAAAGGCAGCGGTGGGCGTTGCCCAGGGTGCAAGGCAGCCACAGAGTGACTGCACTGCAGGGCAGGGGAGGGTACTCACCGAGAGGTACACAGCACGCCCGCACACAGGGAGGCTGCAGGACTGAAGCTAGAGTCACAGAGACAGCAATCCCACCTTAACTCCCACCAGAGACTGCAAGGAGGACAGGAGCTGCCAGAGCTTTTTATGCCCTCTGTGGCTGCCAGACCTGCCCGCCCAGTCTACAACCTGGGCATGCTATTGGTTGAAAATGATCCCACATCACATGGCTTGCCTCCATTTTGTGGCTGGTGGCGACATCCATTTTAAAGGGAAAAGAAAAATACATCGTGATGGGAGAAGACAAAAACAAATGTTTTAAGGACCCCAACCCCCCTAGTAGCTATTATCAGACAATATAAATAATTATTGCTGCGTTTTTACAGATGTCCAGTGTGTTTTTTAACATTTAAAACAGGTCATTTCATTGCGCGTCGCCATTAACGGAAACGAAACGTAACGACCACAATTTTCATGGTTCTGTTCGTTTTGTTTCATTTGTTGTTTCGTTACGTAATGGAAACGTCAAAGGGTAACGGAAACAAAAAAATGTTCGTTCTGGGCCCATCTCTACTCGGGTGAATACAGTAGGGCGATGGGGGGCAGAAGTGGCGGATTTTTAAACCTTTTTCTCTCTCCTGATGCCCACCATCGGTGCTTGCTTCCGGAGAGGAAAAAATGTTTAAAAAAACCCACCACTTCTCCCCCTCCATCCGGCGCATTTTAAAACCTTTTTCCCCTCTCCCAAAACAAGTGCCAGTGTCCACCATTGGGGCTTGCTTTGGGAGAGGAAAAAAGTTTTAAAAACCCACCGCTTCTCCCCCTCATTGGAAGCTTGGGGAAAGCAGCGGAGGGAAATATTGACACGAGTTATACTCGAGTCAATCAATTTTCCCACTTTTTAAAGGCAAAATTAGGGTCCTCAGCCCCTTGACTTATACTCGAGTATATACGGTATGTCATTGTTATTTTGTTATTAAGCATTTTGCACACAGATATAGTCCATGTTACAATGAATCATTTAGTCGTCAAATAAGCAAGGGTCACATATGGTCACAGGAACATTTTTGTCCCCTTTGGCAATTCGAGAGCCCCCTTTTACAAATCCTAAACAAGGTTTTCTTCCTCCCAAACACTGATATCTAGGTGCAGTAGTTTTCATCTAGGGTGCCAAAGGGATTGTCCAGCCCACAAAGAAACAGTGCCCGTCTGGACATTTCCTTTTTTATTTTTAAATGTGAAACTATAATATAAAGTGCAAAATCAAAAACAAAGTGACATTTAGAAAAAATATAACAACCAATAACTGTAACAGAACAAAAGAATCTTCCCAACAAACCCGGTGCCACCCACTTGGGACTTAATCCATGTTTATAATCCTTAAGATATCAGCCTTCCCATTTCTCTCCAGAAGGCTTTTTGTTTTAATGGCTATATTTAGCCATTTGCACACCTGGTGCCAGACATGGTAGGAGCCCTGGGCAAGAATTTTGCCTCCAAAGTCCAAACCCACTAAGATCATCCCTACATCCTTGAAATCTTTATCATCCACCCCTCCCTTCAATGTGGCAGTAAAACTGCCTCTTTGGAATGTGTATGTTTTAAAGATTCCATTTATTTATTTATTTATTTATTTATTTATTTATTTATTTATTTATTTATTTATTTGATTTTTATACTGCCCATCTAGCCCTAGCCCTACTCTTACTGTATAAGCTACAGAATCTTACTGTATAAGATACTATCTATGTGCTTCCTGATCCAATAAAGACTTCCCTTTTTGTTTTGTATGGATCTGAACAGGTCTCTTTTTTATTACAGTCTTTCCAGGCACTTTGATATCATGGTATGTATGTCAATAGATTAGTTACTCCCTCTGCCTATTCCAATTAGATTGACTCTGTGGTCTATCTATACCATGGAGCAGCTGTCAGGGGTACTATTGATTATCTGAAACATGCCCAGCAAATTTAACTTCAAAAACCTCAAAGAACAGCTTGGGAGATAATTGGATCGAATCATCTGTATCTACATATCAAAAGGGTCCATTTGTCATAGGCATTCTCACAGTTTCTTCCATCTTAGAAGACAGAGGTCTGTAGCAATGCTGGATTTCATGCCCTGTGCAAATCAGATGACAATATTAATATGAATCTTGTGTCTCTCAGTTTCATGATGTAAAGCGTGAGTGCACAACACATTAGAAAATCAGTCCTAACTTAAAGATCCTAACTTGGATTGACAGCATAAACATGCCAGGTATTCTATTCTGGAGAAATATGACTGGAGCAGCTTTTATGGAGTGCCTTCTAGAATTGTTGCACCACAAAGCTTTTGATTAGGGTGAGATTCATGATGCACTTTTCCACATATTGTAATCTGAGGAGTTTACCAATGGGAAAATGTCATTCAAGGCTTACCATTGGGGATACAGTTGCTTGAGGACTCCAGTCTTTCAAAATGTCAGAATTACATTTCCTAATCTGAACCACATTGACTAATGTGAAGGCAGGTAGGAAGTGAGAGAAAATGTCACCCTTGAGGTGGGATGGGGCAGGAAATAATAGTGTTCTGGTCTTTTTCTTCCCCCTTTTTACTAGTTCTCTTTAGGAATCCTTCTTGCCTTCCCTCTGAAATCACAGGAGCATACTTGGATTTCCTTCCACTGTCTAGCTTTCCCTCACAAACCTGCAAAGTAACTCAAGCTGAGACATAGTGGCTGGCCCATAAGCATTCCTAATCAAAGAAAAGTGAGAGCTCTTCCATTCATTGCATGGTAACAACAGTGGTTTGTCATCAAGGATATCATCAGCAGAGAGATCTGTTGGAGTGAATGATGGATCTCAGAGCAGAGAACCTGTAAAATATACTTCCAGCTAGAAGCTTGCCCTATTTGCATTTGAGATCTGGAGAAGCATATCTCCCCCCACCACCACCACCTTACCAAAACCTTAGGTTTAGATCAGGCCTGCCCAAAATCTGGCCCGGGGGGGGGGGCAAATCCAGCCCATCAGGCCATTCTGAGTGGCCCACGGTTGGCTGGCCCGCCCCTCCCTCCCCCTCCTTTGTCCCAATTTTTTTAAAATCTTCCACCAACACTGACACTGCCGGGAAGCTTGAGGGGCTGGGTGGGCCGGCCAGCCGGTGAGCAGAAGCTTGTGGGGCTTGTGGGGCTGGGTGGGCAGGCAAGGGGGCGGGTTACCACCACCAGCACTGCCGGGAAGCTTGTGGGGCTGTGCCAGCCGGCCGGTCAGCCATCGCACGAGCTGCTGCCACCGGCACCGCTGGCAACCATGTGAGGCTGGGTGCATGTGTGGGGGTGGCGCGCTGGCGGGCCGCTGCCACCGGCATCACCAGGAACCTTATGAAGCTAGGTGCATGCATGCAGGGTGGCGCATGGGCAGGCCGCCCCCATCAGTATAACCGGGAACATCATGAGGTTGGGCGCATGCGCAGAGCAGTGATTGGGCAGGCTGCGCCACCGGCACCGCTGGGAAGCTTGGGCGGCTGGGCGGTCTGCCGCCACCAGCACTGTAGGGGAATGTGTGGGGGTGGGCAGGCCAGCGGGCCTCTGCCACCGCCAAGGAACTTGGGGGTGGGCTGGCGGGTGAGCCGTTGCCACTGCTGGGGAGCTTGGGGCGGTGCAAGGTTGCACAGATCGCCTCTTCCAAGGGGCGACCTGTGGCCACGGCTCCCTGTGCTTCCTTTGTTCCCCACCTTCCTTCCTTCCTCCCATCCTAGGTCCCCACCTCCCTTCCTACCTCCGTTCCTTGTTCCCCACCTTCCTTCCTTCCTCTCTTGGTTTCCACCTCCCTCCCTCCCTCCCTCCCTCCCTTGGTCCCCGCCTTCCTTCCTGCGAGTGGGGTTGCAAGGTGGGGCTTATGGGTCAGTGGGTGGGGCTTGCAGTGGGGTGGCAGGGTCGGGGAGCAAGCGGCCCCTGCCACATTCTCAGCCACCAAATCTGGCCCTCCTTACAAAAAGTTTGGGCATCCCTGGTTTAGATGTAATAAATATCATATCTTTTAAACTGCCATCCAGTTTCTAAATAGTCTGAAATGTATCATTTAAAATTGTATCCTATAGCTATGGATTGTACAATAAGAATTCACAATACAGTATTGATTTGACTTCATGGGATTGTGTTTGGCCTTTGCTATAGCTCCCTTAAACAGCTGTCCGATACAGGTCACCCAGGCCCCACTGAATTCAGAAGTGAGCTAACCGAGCTTCTATAAATGCAGGCAACAAAGCTTTATTCAAGCTGCTTTTAAGTCCCACTAGGGCCGCTATCTCACGACGGGAAAGATCCGGTGATTGTGAAAGTCCAGCTTTTCTCCTTTCCTGGTCACATGACTGAAGATGTGGGTTCTCCGTTCTGATGTACAAGGAAATTTTAAAAAAATAAAAAAGTGCTGACAGCCTGAAGGCCAGCTGGTCAGTGCTAAGAGGGGGGATTTTTTTTAATAAAAAAAGTGCCAACCAGCCCCAGGGCCAGCTGGTCGGCACTAGGAAAAAATCAATCAATCAATCAGTATTTTTTTAAAAAACACTGAAAGCCAGCTGATCTGCGCACGGGGGATGGGGGGGAATAAAAGTCTTTAAAAAGCACTGACTAGTCCCAGGGCCAGTTGGTCAGCGCTAGGAAAAAATAAATTATAAAAAATAATTTTAAAAGTGCCAAAGGCCAGCTGATGGGTGCTGGAGAGGGGAATAAAAATAAAAAATAAATTAAACAGTGCTGACCAACCCCAGGGCCAGCTGGTCGGCCCGAGGGAAAAAAATAAAAAAACATTCTTAAAAGTGCGGAAGGCCAGCTGATGGCCACTGGGGGGGGGATAAAAATTTAAAATATTTTTAAAAGCACCAAACAGCCCCAGGGCCAGCTGGTCGGCGCTAGGGAGGGGGAAAGTGGAAAACTTGGATCATAGTCCCATGGACTTCTGGCTCTGGAAAAATGAGCAAAAAATACCCAACACCAGGGGTAGGTCTTGGAAAGCTCGTTAGAAGGGGCATTACTGGGTGTTTTTTTTTAAAGCTCAGTGGCTGTGGGGACAAGATTTTTGGAAATGGTTTATATGAAAATTAGATCAGGATTTTAAAGGATGTGTGATAGAGCCCCTTAGGGCTCTATCGGGATATTTTGCTATCTGAAGAAAGCAGCAAGTGGCATTCTCTAATCTATTTAACCACAGAACTTTGAGTCAGCCAAATTGTTTTGCTGGCTGAAGCTCTCTACAAGACGATTTAAAAGGGAAAAAAGGAAAGAAAGAAAGAAGAGTGATCAGCTATCAAAATCACTGCCCTTCCACGACACCTAAAAACCTGCTGATTCAAAAGGCTGCCTCATTGTGCCTCACAGAGAGCTGGCCTCTTACAATGAACTCTGAGATTTGTGTTCTCAGAAACAAAACAATCTAGTTACCCATTATTTCACATTTTCTCTGTTTCAATGTGTCTAACCTTTCCCGGCATTCATTTATTCACCAGTGTCTGCCCTGACCTTGTTCTATATTCATTCCAACTTGGTTCTCCTCGGTTAATGCAGCACCGCCTCTGAAGCTGTGGGTGGGCCAAGAGCCAGGACTAGATTATAGACACAGGGTGTTCATATTTTACTTTAAATATAATATCCACTGGGAAAGGGGACCAAACAGGTTCCTGCCCCTCTGTGGCATGTGGGCAATGGACATGTGGTTTAACCTTTTCTTCCCCGTGCAATGCAGGACAGAAGCTGGCATTGGAGAAGCAGTCGCTTTATGAGGAGGGAGCTGATTTCAATGGGCCCAAGAGAAAAGCAGAAAGAGTGACACCACGTGCTGTGAGCTTGACCAGCCCCACCTTCAGTTATGTTTAAAAAGACCACCAACACAGTCCTTGAACTATACAAAGGCCTCCAGTATTCGCTGTTAAGTGCCTGGCTGGATAGTACAGTGGTTTTGATATCTGGTTGGGGATCCCATGATTGAGAGTTCAATCCCTCACTGGGCCTCTTAAGAATCATCAGTAGAGATGGGCACGACTTGAAAAAAATTTTTTTCGAGTTGTCGTTAGTCGGGCCAGTCCCATTTCGGGTCGTTTCCGGTTTTCGCGAAAATTCGCAAAAATTAGTCGGTTCGTTTTTTCGTTTTTTCGTTGTCGTTAGTACTGGTTTTTTGGGGGGGGGAGCGGGCTCCTGGAGGCACCTCTGTGGGGTGGGTGCCTCCTCTGGCCCGCTATAAAGGGAAAGTGGGCTCCTGGAGGCACCCGTGGGTGCCTCCTGCCACTAGGAAGGGGAAGCAGGCTCCAAGAGAGACCCCTCTACATGGGGGTCTCCCTTCCTCACCTGCTGCTGCTGCAAAATGCTATGCAATAGCCATATGGATATTGCATAACATAATGTGCAGACGTGAGACCAGTGTGAGAATGATAGGGTCATGCCCGCCCTTCACAAGGCTCTGGCACCACCATGTCTCACACAGAAGGGAATTGTACTTGCTGCGTGTAGTGCAATGCAAGCAAGTAGATCTGGCTTTAAGGTGGCTTAGTGCAAGAGCTAGGGTTAGGCTAGTGACGGGTAAGGTTACGGTGGGCTAGTGGGTTGCACCTCTGGGTGCCTCTCTGACCCACTAAGAAGACAGTCTGTGACGTATGGGTACGGAGTCAAGGGTTAGGGTTAGGGCT
Organism: Phrynocephalus guinanensis; assembly: GCA_037367245.1. NCBI lineage: Eukaryota > Metazoa > Chordata > Lepidosauria > Squamata > Agamidae > Phrynocephalus > Phrynocephalus guinanensis. The sequence goes on along the minus strand of CM074735.1, from coordinate 31,469,570 downwards.
AGGGCAGGTTTTAGGGGGCTTTTTGGCACATCCCAGAAGTCTCCATGGCCAAGTGGCCATGCGACTGGTGGGATGGCTCCAAAAATTTGCATGGTTGTCCACTCCCACATGGCTGGCCACTTGGCCAGCCCATCATTGCGCAGGTGTAAATAAAATAAAATAAAATAAAATCAATGGAGGACAGAGGAGGAGAGGAGAGACATTTTGTTGCAAGAAAAAACCCACTGCTACTGTGAAAAATCTGGCAGTTTATAAATTTCCGCGTGTTTCTGTTGTGCTTGTGTGTTTTTGGACCACGATTTCAAAAACAATATTGCGTTTGCCGCCCCATTTTGGATCCCCCGCCCGCACCGCATGGCATGGCGATGGCGACTCGCGTGTCCGGCTGCCCAGGACGGGGGGGAGGCGGGACCCCCCCTCCAGAAACCACCCCTCCGGTAGGTGCCCTGCGCCCTTAGTCAAGCAGGCATTTTTCCGCCTGCTTTTTTGGCCCGGGAATGGGTGGGGGGAGAGTTTAAAAGTTTTTTCCTGTGCCGTCCGTGCCGCTTGCTTGCGCTTTAATTGCGGCAGCCGGCGGCGAGACTGGGCTTTTTGCTGGCTGCGAGCCTGCGGCGAGTCCCACCAGAGCAGCCCAGGACGGGGGATGAGGGGGGAGGCCGGGGACCTCCAGAAACAACCCCTCTGGTAGGTGCCCTGAGGCACGGCAGGCATTTTCCCGCCTGCTTTTTGGCCGGGAACCGGGTTTTTTTAACTTTTAAAAACTTTTTTTCTGTGCCGCGTGTGGCATCGCGCGATCTCGCGATGCAAGGAACGAGTACGACAAATCAGACCAAAATTGTTCGTTCGTCGGTTCGAGCTCGAAGTCTGGGGGAGTAATTCCCGTTACCGTTTCCGTAGAGTAACGGAACCGAGTAACGGAAACGGAAACGGAAATACCGCTAAGTCGTGCCCATCTCTAATCATCAGCCTGTGTGGCCTTGGACACAACACACAGTCCCAGGGCGCCACAAGAAATCAAAATGTTCTGCTTATATGCCGCCCCATACCACTTCAAGTAGTCTCTGGGCGGTTTACAGTTTTAATTACAGTATGCAGGCTACACATTGCCCCCCCGCCCACAAGCTGGGTACTCCTTTCACCGACCTTGGAAGGATGGAAGGCTGAGTCAACCATGAGCCGGCTACCTGGGATTGAACGTGACATGAGCACAGTTTTACCTGCAGTACAGGCACTTTAACCACTGCGCCATGAGGTTCCTAGGAATATTTATTTATTTATTTATTTATTTATTTATTTATTTATTTATTTATTTATTTATTTGTATACCACAGTCGAATTTCCACAATGGCAAACCACTTCTGAGTATACATGGAAAGCCCTGAAAAGCGTTGCCATAAGTCAATATTCACTTAATCGCACATTATTATTATTATTGTTCAGAAATACCTGGCACAGTAAATCAAAATTATTATTGCCTAGTACTGTATTACATAACTGATACAAGTGTTTGGCTCTATCATCTTCATTATCATCAGCTGTCAATGTTTGCTTATCACATTTTTCTTACTATACACTACACACTCTGTTGTGTAGTAAGACAACAATTTCCTCTTGTCTGTGACCTGCACAAAATGATAACTAAACAGGTTCAGGGGCTGCCATTCTCCATATCCTCTCTAAAAGTGAAAATATCTTGCTGCTGCTGAGAGCTGTGCTGAAGAGGAGAGGCGACAGCTGGAAACAGAACTAGGAGATAGTCTTATCATTTTAATATGATCAGCTTCCCTGGCAATGTCATTTCCTTATCTTGGTCACAGGTCAGACTGTCTGACCCAGCATTAACTAAAAATTAATCCATGGTTGGAAAAAAAATCTTTTTGATGTTACTTAGTAAACCTAGCCTCTGGAATAGTATTATAAAAAGAAGAAAAGGGAGAAAGACACCATGCAGTAAAGAAACAGTAATACCCCTGTAACCCCAAACCCCACTAATTCCCAGAGAGAGAGAGAGAGAGAGAGAGAGAGAGAGAGAGAGAGAGACAGAGACAGAGACAGAGAGACAGAGACAGAGAGACAGAGAGAGAGAGAGAGAGAGAGAGACAGAGACAGAGACAGAGACAGAGACAGAGACAGAGACAGAGAGAGCTTTATGTATTCTGGGATACCATTCTAAATACTCAGTCAGCAGTGAAGAGGCTGCTCATTTTTAACTGCTGCTTTTCCTTTCCACAATGAAATCTGGCCTTTGGGATAAGGTTGAATAAAGATTCCAAGTCAAAAATAATTATTATTATAATTATTTCCATAAACTACAGCACCCAGGATCCTATAACCATCATGTCAGCTTCCAAGCTCTGGATGAAAACTGGGGGTAGCGAAGGAAGGGGCATCAGCCTATCATGTTGCGTCCAGGCTTAGATGTCACTCTTTAATGACACTGTGTGTCTGCTTTAATTGCTTCCTAAAAGCCACTTGAGAAAAAAAAAGTGTCTCATTTGCAGCAAGAGTATTTTGCAGAGCAGGTGAGAGGATCCTCTTGAGATTTTACCAGTAAGTGAAAGGAAGAGAAAATGGAATGATCATCGCATGGTTTACTGTTCATATTTAATTATTCAAAAAGCCTCCAGTTTATGAACGGGGAATATTTCTATCCATGATTCAATACACCAGGACATTGCCTTATATTGCTGCATAATATTGTGGCTGAGTTGCCAGCAGGAAAAAGGATACCAAGATTTACATGCCAAGGGGCAGCCTGGATGTTGACACGACCAATGGCAGCGGTTGAGATGGTCTACACAGGGTATGCTCTTGTATGTGGTTACTAACATTCACAAAGTGACATTAAGCAAGGGGAAATCTCTGAAACTGAATCATTTTTTCATCAGTTAAGCATTTCTCAACCAAACACAAACCTTTTTTGTTTACAAGTGTGAATTTCCCCCAAAGAAGACTGCTGTGTCTATTCCAAAGTTGGTGCTGATCCAAAGACCAGTTTTAAAGTTATACTTATTTGTCCTGGCTGCCCCTATTTGTAGAATTGCCTTGTAGAATGCTGATTTCCCCTGTCAGCACAATATTGCTGCACACTTGTGCAGTAACAATTGAGTCTGCTCACTGCCCTCTCTGCTTCCCCTCTAAGACAGGGACACCTGCAGAAATAGGAAGGGCTTAATATGGGCAAAAGTCTCCAGTGCTTAAGAACTGGTGAGCTATTCCTTTGATGGAGTCTCAGTTTTATGGAAGAAGCTGGGCCAGTTTTAAGGTCACCCTTTTACGTTAAAAACGCAGGGCAGAACAGACCACCCCCCAAAAAAGGACCAAAGAGAACACCCATTTTTCTATATTTCGTATATACTAATTTATGACATCCAGAGAGGTATAATGGATAGAATAGCAAATTAAGATTTAGGAGAGCTAGGTTCAAATTCCCACTGTGCCATAGAAACTCACTGGGTGGGGGCACTGGTAAAGCCACTTGTTAAATATCTCACTTACTTTGAAAGTCCTATTATATTGGTAGCTGTAAGTCAGGTCTGACTTAATGTCATGTTATGCAGACACACATAAACAAATTTAGATAGAGACAGGATTTAGAAATAATACCCATTGTGGTGAAAGAATGTGATCAGATGACCTATGCTTGATGTGTCTACTGTCTGGTTGCTGACTGTTGATGGGTGACCTCAGGAACTTTGCAGGATCTTGACCTTCACACTGGGTGTGAATTGGACAGATCTTCCAACAGGATATGCCTTCAAATGGAAGGTTATCATTTGAGAGCAATTCAGCTAGATAGCTGTATTCTGTAAAGTAGGTGCATGGCCACTTTTGGCTATGTTCCTTCCTGAAAGAAGACTGCCCTTACTCTTTCACACTTCTCCTTGAAGAGAGGAAGGAGCTAATACTATCCTTTAACAAGCCAGAGTTCACCAACCAGACATACCAGTTACTAAGAATGACAATATACTGAGGCACTATGAAGAGCGATTACAGATGTCAATGTTAAACAGAACAAGAACAGTGGTTGCAACTTGCAAGTAATGCAGAAATTATTCACTGCTGCAAAGTGGATGCATGGAAAACTGCAAAGTTCTTCATCCTTGCTACTCTTTCAGCTTTCCTTCAATAAGATGGATTGTACTTAGTAGATGCAGTTAAAAAAATGCTACACGGGTGTCACATGCATAATAAAGGCAGGATGGAAGCCATAACTGGATGTAATCAGAGCTAAGTTTCATAGGAACATAGGCAGCTCTATGCTTATGTGTAACATGTCCACTGTCTATGTTGGTTGAGGGAATCCAGGGGAAGTGCTCTTAGATAAATAACTCTTCTAAGCTCTGATTTCCTTGAAGTACATGTCGGGTGAGATCATAGCAGTTAGCTTTTTCCTTTCTAGATGGGTTACCTCTCAGATCAATCCACTCTAGGCTCTCCTTGTGCTTACCTTGTCTGCAGGATCCCTGGAAATACAGAAGAGGAACAATGGAGAGTGTAAAGAGAGAGGGTTTGGGTCATTATTACTGCTTCATGAGACAACGAGCCATGCATGGAAGACAGCTACAGCAGAAGCCAGATGAACTGCCCCCAAGGCAAACATCTCATCAATCCAATGCAGCATTAGCAGGCCGCTATGCAGAAGAGCCTACCTAGGCTGCGGGCTGGCCATCATGCTCCACAGCTACCCCAACCCAGGGAAGCAGCGGTAATATGCCTGCCCACATGCTTGGTTCTACAACGGACCTCAAGCTTCCGGGGAAACGTGTGCACCACAATAACACTTATATGCACGTGTTTCCCCCCCCCAAAGGACTTTGGCTGAAGTGTAATTGGCAAATTAGTAACTAAAGCTTTTGGCCTAAATCCAGCTGCAACTATAGACTCATGGAGTCAGTGAGGTTAATTGCATCCCACTAAATCAATTTTCAGTTTCTGAATGATGCAAAAGAGATGTGCTACTGATGCTGTTTTCTGTAGCATAGTTTTCTGTGGCATCTGTTTTGACAACTCTGTTAATGATTTTTAATACTTTGAGGTATCTGAAGAGCAATGGAGTGCAGTAGTTAAACTGCTGTACTGCAGCCAACACTGTGCTCATGATTTGGGTTCAATCTCAGGTAGCTGACTCAGCCTTCTATCCTTCTGAAGTCAGTAAAATAAGCACCTAGCTTGCTAGGTGGGGGAGGGGCAATGTGTAGAATGTATAAATAAATTGTAAACCACCCAGAGAGCGATTAAACAGAACACTTTGATTTGCTCTGCTTATTAGTGACCAAAATAGGTGTTTGTTGTTGCTGTGTCATTCCAGTCATGACCGACTCTTCGTGACCCCATGTTCATGGAGTTTTTCTTGGCAGGAATACTGGAGTGGCTTACCAATTCCTACTCCAGGCGCCTACAGCACCTGGTATTCCCTGGTGGTCGCCCATCCAAGTACTAACCAGGCCTGACCTGGCTTCCAAAATCAGGCAAGATCAGATGTGCTTAGGGCAGTCTTAGTACAGTGAAAATTCTGCCCAGGGTACACACACAAAGCACCTCTGATTGCCTCTACAGCTTACTTCTAGATCTTTTCCAGCTTCTTTGTGTCCTTGCAAGGGCAGGCAAGAAGGGGCTGGCAATGATATTTTCACAAACTTGCCACCTCACTGAAGGATTTTACACATGGTCTCAGTTGTGGGGAGACCAAAGAAGCTGCCTTAGCCTTGGACCATCTAGCCCACTACTGTCAACTCAGGGTCTCCACTCTCCAGGGATATGAGTAGCAAGGTTCCTAACCCTACTCAGAACCACCTCCCATTACCTGCTGATCAGCCACCCAAGTGCTAACCAGTCCTAGCCTTTCTTAACTTCTGAAATCACATGTCATTTGGTGTGTGCACAGTATTTATTTATTTATTTATTTATTTATTTATTTATTTATTTATTTATTTATAAATCCATCTTCCAGAAGGAACTCCGGGTGGTTTACAACAGTACAGAATAAAGAATATATAACAGTATAAAATATAAAACAATCAGATCAGAATGCACAACGAAAGATTAATGAGATTAAGGCAATCTTAATCTTAAAGTCCCAGGACACAAACAACCAAGCAACAAAACAAACAAAAACAAAAAAGAAACACCCCTCCCAACATAAAACATAAGCGGTCGCCAAATGCCTCTTTGAAGAGCACGGTTTTAAGAGCTCTCTTAAAAGCAGGCAGGGACTGTGCAAAGTGAATCTCATCAGGCAGTTTATTCCAAAACGTAGTAGCATAGTTGTATAAAAACATATTGGAGGTGGGGAGTCGTCACATAATTTTTTCTTAGAAAGATCTCATAAAAGAACCTTTGGCCTCACTATATTTTGGACTACCTTTCCCCACGATAACCTGTACTAAGTGGAGCTCATGAGTGGAGGTGAGTTATAGTCCAGAAGAAACTTGTGAAGGGTCATAGTCCCCCTAATTCTGCTCTACCCTAGCCATCCATCTGTCTAAGCCAAAGAAGAAGCTTGTAAGGTAATGACATCATCAAATTAAAAAGGAATTCTGAGGATGAGAAATACTTGCCCGTCAAAGATTCCTACGGTCATTTTGGGCACACTGTATTATGATGACAGCTTGCTGCACAACAATTGTTATTTCTGCTCTCTCTGTCTGACATTAAGGGAGATTAGATTTCTGAATGCCAGTTGTTCACAGGCCTCCAAAGCTTTGAAGCCTCAGACAATCAAGGCCAAACCTTTCACATACCGAAGCTTGGTTGGTCTGTCTGTCGCCCCTTCTTATCAGAAAAACACAAAGTAACCCCATTAACCCATAACAAAGCACAGGCTCTTCTTTAATGGGGAAGGGTGTGTAAGCGAATTATCTTTCAGCTCTGTTTTGTAAAGAAAGAAGCTATATAAGCAGGGTTGCAATGTTCCAGATCTCCAAATCCAGGTAGACCAGGGCTGTCCAACTTTGAACAGGCCGAGGCCTACTTTTTCCGGATGAAAGTGCCTGAGGGCTACTATACTAAAACCTCTACTTATGAATTTTATCTGTTCCAAGCATATGCTCATAAGTAAAAAAAAATTGTAAGTAGAGCAACGGTTTCCCATAGGAATGCATTGAAAATCAATTAATTCTTTCTGGAGGGAACAAATTTCAATGCATTCCTATGGTAAGGCTGACCATGCACGCAAAGGAGGTGGGCACGCCGATGACCCCGCTCCTCGCTGTTCCCTCCACTCCCCTTCCTCCGCTCTGCACCAGCAACTCAATTGGTCACGAGACAGTGGCACGCCAATCATCTGGCCAGTAGGAAGAGCAGGGGACTGTGCTATGGCCCTTGAACTGCCCCGCTCGGCTGACACAGTGGGCTGGCAGACCCAGAGCTCTGCTGGGACAGTGGTGGTCCTTGGGGTGGGGGAGGTAGAGGTGGAGAACTTATCCCCTCACATTTTTTATTGATGGCTGGTGGGCTACTTTTGAACCCTTCAGGGGCTACTGGTAGCCCCCGGTCTACCTGTTGGGCAGGCCTGAGGTAGACTAATCTGCATAGTATGGTACTGCATATCAAGCCAATTAACCTAATATGCAAATTACTACCTACCTGCATATTATGCAAATTAGGCACAGCAACTGTGGCATTTAAAAAAGAACCCACTAGTAATATGTTTTAGTCTTGGCCTCATTCATATACTGTATAGGCAACCATGGATCTGTGCAGTGTTGCCATTAGCCTTATTGGAGACAAAGCCTCGTGGGTGTCCTTGGGCAAGTCAGCACCTCTCTGTGAAATCTGTTACAGTTTTGTTTTCAGGATAAAATGAGGAGAGAAACACATGAACCAACTACAGACAATGCTAGTGAATACAAACAAAGAAATGATTACATTTTGCCTCACACAGAGGTTTCTGGCAATATTCTCGTGATAGAGTCAGTCAGTTTCTACTGATTTCTGCCATTCCCCTGCAGATTTGCTAGAATATCACAGGGAGCCCTCATGATTGATACAAGGGAAAATATTGTGGGCAAAGCAAAGGCATTAATTTGTGGATAAACTCAACACACGTAGCTGGATAGCACAGTGAGTTGGATTACCAAGGGCAGTTGGAGGGAAAAACAAGGTGTTCCTTCAGATATACAGTAATAAAAACTGAACAGATTTTTGTAACTGGAAAATATCTTAGTTTAACTCTGCGATATAGCAGGGCGCAGGACTCTTCACAGAGCTTGGACATCCAGAATCCCTCACTCATAATAGCCAGAGACCATTGTAGCTGGGGATTTTAAGAGTGGTAGGTCAGGCATCAACCACTCCAAGGTTCTGCTGCCTAATAAAGGCAGATAGATCAATTTTCTGTACACATTTACTGAGCCGTTATGAGGAACTTAGCAGGATAAATGTGTGCAAGCAGTTCAGAAAGTCATACAAGGATAAATACTGGCAGGCTGAAATCCTATTGTAGTGGTGGCAAACCTTTGGCATTCCAGATGTTTTGGACCGCAACTCCCACAGTCCTTTGTCATTGGCAATACATGATTGCAATTCTGGGAGTTGCAATCCAAAATATCTGGAGTGCCGAAGATTTGCCACCACTGTCCTATTGCTTAGCATAGTAAATCATAACTAGAATAAGCTCATTGAATCAATGGAAAATGTAATTAACCAAATCCCTACTGATTCAATGGAGCTGCTCTAGTGGGACTTACTACACTAAGCAGCAGGATTTCAGTCACAGAAATAGTTCTTCAGTACCTTATGCTCCCAAAACCCTATAGAAGAGATAATGTGATTCCCCACCACCACAAAGTAGAAAAATACTCACATTATTGTCCTTTCAGATGGAAGCCTGAATGTAGGGAGAGTATAAATATCCTTACTGAGTGCCATCCAGTTGATTTTGACTTCTTTGATAAAGATTTCCAAGAGTTTAGTACTTAGAAGTGGTCTACCATTTCCTTTCTCTAGGGCAGTGGTTCTCAACCTTCCTCATGCCGCAGCCCTTTAGTACAGTTCCTCATGTTGTGGTGACCCCCTTGCCCTGCTTGGAAGAGGCCATGAGCCCCCTTTGGCAGGCCACTGGCGCAGGTGCCATAGAGATCTTCCCTCTATAGGAACTCTCAGCCAATCACAGCTTCCGGTGCCATTGACTGACATCCCCTTCAACCTATCAAGCTGTAACTCACCCCCCCTCCAGACCCAAGCTGTTTGTGCCTTTTTCTTCACTGGCTCATGGCGACACACGTGAAATGGTCGTTCGATACCAAAAGGGGTCCTGACCCCCAGGTTGGGGACCACTGTTCCAGGGGCACACTGAGGATGTACAGTTTCCCCAAGGCTATACAGGCTGGCTTTACTCCTTCCTTCAAAGCCCAGTGGGGGATTTAACTCCTTGTTTCTGCCACTGCAGCCAGGTAATCCAACTCACTAAGGTCTCTAGACACTTGTGGCAAGTATATACACATATTAATGCCTGGCAAGTGCTAATCTGTGTGAGAGGTGGTTGTGATAAGTTCTTCTCTTTTAAAAAAAACCTTATCTTGTCCCAGAGAACAATCTGTTAGAAAGGCAATAAACAGAAATAAATAGAAATATGACAAGAAAATAACAAAACATGTGTGGGTCTTTGTCAACGCTAACAAGTTTCACTAAATTCACTGGGCCTTTTCCAAAAAGGTGATACTGGATTTAAACCGCAAGCTAGTAATTCTCCATTAACTCCTACTAAGATTTTGGACACACTGATATTATGATGACAACAAACGCTGCAGCTGCAGCCAGCCTTTGCAGCCAACACTCACTGTAATGTTTGTCTTGCTGTCTCCTCTCTGATTCCCAGCATTAGAGACCATTTCTCAGAATTAGAGCTTTTCACGAAATCCAAAATGCATTTTAAGGCACTATTCTTGTCTGGCGCTCATTTCCTACCTACGCATTTTGGCGCGCCAGTCTCTTAATGTTGTGTTTCCAGCTTTTGTGCATTTTGCCTTCAGATTATGTGTCGTCCGCAGCTACATTGCTTAGCTGTCGAAAAGTCTGCTTTGTGTGGCCCTTGCGGAGGGTCAAGGTATAGGTTGGTTTTATAGGATATGGACCCACCCTTCAGCATTTTAGAACTCATTGTGTTAAGTTAAACATGTGCTTTGGAATGTTGGAACATATCATAGGAATAGGAATAGCTTCAAGCACTGTACACAGCACCAACCCACACACTCCCATATTCCGTCCCTTTATCTTGCTTATCCTGGTGCAAATGGTGTTGAGACCAGATGAGAACTATTGTCTTATTTGAATTTCCTTAGTCACACTTATTGGCCCAGAAAACTAGATAGCGAGAAGAGAGGTAAGCTAGATCAAACTCTGGATGAGTTAATTTGTCGACCATGAAGAATCCTCCTCCTAGTATAGCCATAAGCCTTGCTAGCCAGGGGATTCTTGGAGTTGTAGTCCAAAATGTATCTCTTTCCAAGCTCTAAGGCAGCGTTCTCCTGAACTGTGCGTTTGCTTTCCGGTTTGTTTGTTTTCGTTTTTTCGGGGGGAGGGAGGTGAATGGTAGGGAAAGAACAGTCTAATTCTCATCATGGTGAAGAAATCACATTTGGGTGACAATGCTTCAGAATGGTACTCCAGTAAAGCTGTAGTTTGACTTACAGAGCAGAGAGAATACAGACACTTGCATTTTTCTACTGGGGAGAAAGCACACACAAGAAAATACACAACGGGCTTCACTACTACGGTAGCCAACATTCCATGTGTTTCACAACCCTAGTCTACAAAGTCCAGATTGGGAGCAGTTCACATCACATTTCCCATAACTATTGAGTTTACTCCACTTAATGTTGGGATGCATGCTAGGTCACAATACGTATGCATGAAGCCACATCTAGCTGATACCATTGGCCAAGCCAGAGATAACTAAGACAATAGCACTTGTATTCCTAGAGCATGCGCAGAGTACATCATGACCTAAGCTTCTTTGGTATGCCACCGTGGCATGGCAAGCCTTGCTGATAAGCTGCAAGCTAGCTTATGAGAGCATTAACCCATTAACTTCTGTTCTCCCACAATTTTGGGACTTGCCAGGTTGTGCCCAAGCGACTGGGACCACACTGATTTGCTCTTGTGGTTGTTCCAGCTACCTCTTCTTTCTTCAACATTGCTTCTGCAAAGGATGGGGCATCACAAGGAGCCCTTGGGCTTGGCAGCAGCTGGCAATGAATGGGGGAATCAGGGTTGGGTCAAGGGCTAATCAGTGTCATCGACCCCAGGATACACAAGTCTAGGGCATCTGCACAGTCATCTTGTTCTTTGTATTTACTCCCTGAGTCCCCGGCTGACCCTGTCCCTTCATCTCTCTCCCCCCCCCCCCATTTACACTCTCAGTTCTATCTCTATCACCTCCTTCCAGGTGCCACTCACCTTCAATGTATTGCCCCCATGGATGGGTTTTCCTATTTCCTTGCACCTATCTCATCTGATCTGCTTCTCCAGTGATGAACAATCCTTTTTCTGGAGAATCTATTGTAGATAGCTCAGGAAGCATCGGCAAAGGGCTTTCTCTGGTTGCTGATTTGGGCAGATCTGGCTCCTCCTTCTCAACCGACTGCACTTGGTGCCAGTGTCTTGGTGGATGGGCCTCCATTCCTCCTAATGGATGCTGACCCTTACTTGGCCCGTCACATATAAATATTTTAATGAAATACAATGGATAGTTAGAAACGTAGAGTTGCTGTGTGTGTGTTGTGTCATTACAGTCGTGACTGACCCTTTGTGACTCCATGTCCATGGAGTTTTCTTGGCAGGAATACTGGAGTGGTTTGCCAGTTCCTACTCCAGGTGCCTGCAACACCTGGTATTCCCTGGTGGTCGCCCATCCGAGTACTAACCAGGGCTGACCCTGCTTAGCTTCTGAAATCAGGCAAGATCGGATGTGCTTAGGGCATCTAGAACCAAAATAATAAAAAAAATCAACCTGATCTTGCGGTGTTATGTTGTATGTCAAGTGGTATAGGATGGCAGAATGTGCACCAAAGAAACAGCAGGTGGAAACATGGAAGTTGCTACTAAATCGAGAAGTGATACTTTGATTTTCCTGTGCCCATGTAGTGAAAAATGCAAGTTAAATATTACCCTTCAGGCAGCAAAGCTAAAAACTCTAGTGTTGCAAGCTTAGACTTCCATCAAGCTTCTGAATTAAATACCTAATCTGTGATACGAGAACACTGTACTGTAAAATGATGAAATGAAAGCAAATAATTATTGACAGTACACGGACAATGATACATGTAGGCACAAAAGATCTGCCCTGCATCACATGGATGCAAACATATGCTACTTGAAGTATGTTGTAAAATGCGTCTGAAGGCACAATGGTGCAGAAATGCATTGTTTATGCTTGAAATCATAAATGTTATTACCACCATACAAGATCAGCATGCGATCTAACCCAGATGGGATAACAGTGGAAGCTACAGCAATATTTGTTGATGTTAAAATCCGAATGGATTTGTATGGCACTTTGTATGACTTTAAAGCGCAGGCATAGAACATTCTGCAGCTGTCAGAGAAATTTAAGCCACTTTCCTCTTTGTATTTTCCATACAAATAATTTATCTAGGACATGCTCCCTCCCAGCTTAGTCATTTCTGTGATCCATTGATCCCAATGAGATCAGCATCTGCTTAAATCACCTCTGCTGCAATCAATGCAAGTTATTAGTGCTTGCCCTCCACCCACTGTGTATAGTGGAGGTCACGTGTATTGCACGGGGGGGGGAGCTTTCTAATGGTATCCTCGTTTTAAGTGGGGTCCTTGAGGAGAAATACAACCAGATTTTGGAAGGCTTTTAAATTTTATTATTTTATTTTAGTAAAATCAATAATGTGCTTTTTTGCACTTGAGCTGATGTTTTTGGCATTATTCCAGGCACTCCAATTCCAGAGAAAGGCCAGAATAATTGGTTTACTCACGAATAAGAGTGTATTTTACATATCTATTCTAAAATGCATCATTTGAAAAAAGATTGCATGAAAATATTAAGTATGAGTTGCACCACATTTGCTGTGCATAAACTACTGGATCTAGACAACTGAGCCTTTTTAATAGCAGCCTCTATTACACTCCCGCCCCATCCCTACTCTAGTGTGGAAAGCGTGGCCAGCCTTATGGCCCCAGTGTGCTTTGCTATTTTTTTTTAGAGTATTAAAAAACAAAGGCCTCTCCTGAGCTCTTACCAGAGCCTTACATTTCCCATTGTCTTTAAAGGCCAAGTATTCCTTTATTCTCTATTTGTCAAGTAATTTCAGTAAAGTAATTCTTAAGAAAGAAAGAAAGAAAGAAAGAAAGAAAGAAAGAAAGAAAGAAAGAAAGAAAGAAAGAAAGAAAGAAAGAAAGAGTGTCAAATGAGTCCAGTGGAGAAGTGGCTTCAAATCCCCACTCAGACATGACTCTCAGGGGGTGACCATGGATTACGGTACTTTTTAGTCCAATCCACCTCACATTATTGGGATAATTTGCCCATCTAATTGCACCATTAGTAACAAAACTTGTTTTGCATTGTATTTTGTTGTAACTGTACAGAGTAGTGTCTCAGCAATATTTATTTATTTATTTATTTATTTATTTATTTATTTATTTATTTATTTATTTATTTATTGCCTTTTTATACCACACCGATTTCCCAGAAGGGAATCTGGGTGATTTACATAAATAACAATGAAAATCAAATAAACAGTAGAATAAACAAGTAAATAATTGGTGTCAGGTATGTATAAACAAACAAATAAAAAACAAACAAACAAGCAAACAAACAAATGTCTTTTGAGGCAGTAACCCTTGCAATTGCATTTTGGGAGGTTTAGCTGGCATTTTCTTGGGCTCAATGGAGAGAGTAATAATAATCGTGAGCAGTCAAGTCGATTCTGACTTATGGCTATCCTTTTTAGGGCTTTTATGCTAGATAATATTCAGAAATTCTTTTCCAGTTCTCCTGGGGCACCCTGGGACTGTGCAGGTTGCCCAAGGCCACACAGGCTGGCTGTACTCGCAGGAGGCAGAGTGGAGGGATCAAATTCCCAACCTCTGCTGCCAGCTAGCTAAATCCTCTAAGCCATCCAGCCAGCATTGGGATGATTATTGCTGCTCAAAGTACTGTATAATATAGTTAGGGAAGAACACTCTCCATTTGCTGTGTTGATTCCCATAAATGGCCTCTCTCGAATGCAAGCTACCTGAGTGGATGGGGAAAGTTTTTATGCTTTCAGGCTGTACATCATCTGCTTCAAGAGCACTCGGGAGTTTGAAACCAATTTCTGGATGCCTGGAAGTCACAGAATCAGGGGCACGGGGACAGATCATCATTTATGAAGCAAAATAATTATGCCTGATCTCCACTTTTCTGGTTTGCATCCTATCACCCCCTGCTGCTCTGAAGGGATTGTTTATTATTTTAAAAACATGTTTGTTTTTGGATGAGCTTATGTACATTAAAAAGTTCCTCTGTGTGAGAGTGAACAACAGTTTGGCTGTTCCTTTGCAAAAAGGCTGTGCTTTCTTCCCATTTTACGTACACATGGGGTATGAATGCCAGTCTCTTCTCTTAAGAACTCACCAAGACAAAGACAGTTAGGGTATCAATTGCCCTGTGTCGAGATTCTCATAACCTTGCCAAATATTCAGAATGGTTAAAAATATAATGCTAGCTTTTCTGACTTTCCGAAAAGTCATTGGTCTCAGTTGCGGTCAAAGAAATAGAAAATGCAAACCCGCATTTCCCTCCTCCACTCACTCCTTTCTCCTGCGTCCTTCTGGCACGTGTGCATCAGAATCCTCCCAAGCAGCTGGCCATACATAATTAACCAGTGTTCACGCAAGACACCCCTCCTGTTGTTCCTCTCTGTATGAATACTGTGTGCCCATTGTAGTCCCTCACCCTGGAAAAGAGAAGGAGACTAGGGGTTATGAAAATACGGAGCCCAGCAGAAAACAATGGCCATAGTCTGTGGTTTAAAACACTTCTGAGCAGATTACAGAAAGCAATTTAGATGTGGAAGAAGGCCAGAATAATCTACCCGCTCTATTGTTTCCAACGTGTGCTTTCCCCTCTAACATTACATGTAATAGATCCGCCATCGCAGGTCCCATTGCTGCCTCTGATTCGGTTTCAGGCACTGTTTACTCATCCTGAACAGTGATTGTTTTGTAAGTTTCTGTGGTGTCTGCTGCTCTCTGAATTAGATTTCACCATGTATTGTCCATTGTCTATCTTGGTCTTGCTGCTCTTGGGTCCATATACTAGTAATTGCATCACCGTACTTTTCTGTCATTGTCCTGGGACGATATATTCGAGGCTTCACTGTATTTTTAGGTATGGTTACAAGAGAATCCATATCAACCCCTGTCCTCAACAATCTGTTGTTTTAAATATGCAGGAAACTTGAGAAAGGAATATGTCGTACGGAAAAATTAATAAATTGGCAATAGCCCAATAAGAGTACTGATTGCTTCCTTGCAGTCCTTTCATTCCCCATGCAACAGTGGCATCCCTTTGGGTTGAACCTCCTGGATCCCAGTTCTAGTGTTGAGACAGAACATCTTCCAAAACCTGGAAACAAAACCAGTAAGCTAAAAGCCAGTTGTTTTATTTTTCATAGGCTGCAGGGGAGAGATCTGCAGTGAACTGAAATCACTTTGTATTGAAAACAAACCTGAACATGTGCTATTATGGCATTTCTTTGAACAGAACTATCACTGTTGACTGGCCTTTAAGTGATAATGAATGACCCAGTTTTAGTGCCAAACTGGGCATCAAGAGGAATGCATATTCTCTGTGATTAGGCTGTTTTCCCTCACACAACATGACTTCCTCAGAGACACATTTGTTGTTGTTGTTGTTGTTGTTGTTGTTGTTGTTGTTGTTGTTGTTCAGTCATTCACTCATGTCTGACTCTTTGTGACCCAATGGACCAGAGCATGACAGGCCCTTCTGTCTTCCACTGCCTCCCAGAGTTTGGTCAAATCCATGTTGGTTGCATCGATATAACACTGTCCAGCCATCTCATTTTTTGCCGTCCCCTTTTCCTTTTGCCTTCAATCTTTTCCAACATCAGGGACTTTTCCAAGGAGTCCTCTCTCCCCATGAGGTGGCCAAAGTACTGGAGCCTCAGCTTCAAAATCTGTCCTTCCAGTGAACATTCAGGGTTGATTTCTTTCAGGGTGGATATGTTTGATCTCCTTGCAGTCCAGGGGACTTTCAGTACTCTCCTCCAGCTCAAAAGCATCGATTCTGCTGCGATCAGCCTTCTTTATAGTCCATCTCTCACTTCCATACATCACTACTGGAAAAACCATAGCTTTGACTATCCTGACCTTTGTCAACGAAGTGGTGTCTGTGCTCTTTAAGAAGCTGCCTAGGTTTGCCATCACTTTCCTTCCAAGAAGCAAGTGTCTTTTTATTTCGTTGCTGCAGTCGCCATCTGCAGTGATCAAGGAGCCCAAGAAAATAAGCTCTGCCATTGCCTCAATTTCTTCCCCTTCTATTTGCCAGGAGGTGATGGGACTAGAGACATATATTCAGTGGTAATTAAATGCTAGAAGGTTGCTTCTTGATACCAAACAAACAGTTTTGGCTATGAAGTAAAAAATTGATCAAATAAGAGGGTAGGAGGGCATATATCCTGGGCCAAGATTGACACAATGTGAGAAAGGTACAATAAGAATAATAAAATGGGGGGGGCGGCACCTTAGAGATGGTCAAATTTTATTTTGGCACATGTGTTTGTGGATTATAACCCACTTTTTGAGATGCATAAAGAAGTGGGTGAAAGTCCACAAAGGATTAGTTTGAATAAAACGTGTCTGTTGTTAAGGTGCCACAAGACTGTCTGCTGGTTCTGTTGTAAAGAGACAAGTATGGGTATCCCGCAGAAAAAAACAATGGGGATTGCAATTTTGAGTGAAACAGGGATTTAAAAAACACATACACAGCAGAGTCACATGAACCAAATATCCTATCTCCCACTGAGTTTTTTAATCATACATTTGGGGTCACACAAAGCATGGCCTTTAGAAAATCATTTGCCTGGTGAGCTTGCTAACTACAGATCATTTCTCACTCTGCCAGAAGTTTCTGTTTTTGTCTGGGATCATTTGAAAAAAGGTTACATTGCTATGTTGGGCCATCCTTCTGTTTAATGGCTGTTTAGTTTCTCCAATGTAGAGGTCTGAACACTCCTCACTGCATTGGACCGCATATACTATATTGCTCCTTTTATGTTTTGGTATCAGATTAGAGCTGGGCACGACCAGGAAAAATTACGTTTCGAGTTGTCGTGTGTCGGAGCCGGCCCGTTTCGGCTCGTTTCCGTTTTTTGTGAAATTTTCCAAAAACTTGTCGTTTCGTTTGTCGGTTTTTCATCTGTCGTTAGTACTGGTTTTGGGGGGGGGGCTCCTGGAGGCACATCTCTGGGGTGGGTGCCTCCTCTGGCCCGCCATGAAGGGAAAGCGGGCTCCTGGAGGCACCTCTCTGGGGTGGGTGCCTCCTCTGGCCCACTACAAAATGGCATGCATAGCCAATTGGATATGCATACCATTAAGTTGCAGTTGCAGCAGGCAGAGGCACCTCTCTTTCGGGTGCCTCTGTGACTCACTGCCTGCGGTGCACTTGGGCTGGGGAACGAAGTGAGAGAGAACCCCTACGGGCGCCCGCTGTGACTCACTAAGAAGGGAAGTGTACTTGCTGTAGTGCAATGCGAGTACACAGATGTGGCTTGGGGTTAGGGGTTAGCGCAAGGGCTAGGCTTAGGGTTACTGGTAAGGTTAGGGTGAGTTACTGGGGTGCACCTCTGGGTGCCTCTCTAACCCACTAAGAAGGACAGTGTACTGGCGTATGGGTTCGGGTTCGGGTTCGGGTTCGGGCTAGGGTTAGTGGCTTTTTATGCCCGACTGGCACATCCCAGAAGTCTCGGTCAAAACCTGGCCAAGTGGCCATGCAATTGGTGGAATGGCTCCAAAAATTTGCATGGTCCACTCCCATGGCCAGCCCATCATTGCGCAGGTGTAAAAAAATAAAAATAAAAATAAAAATCAATGGAGACGTTTTGTTGCAAGAAAAACCCACTGCTGCTACTGAAAAAATCCAGGCAGTTTTAAAATAGCTATTTTCGCATGTTTCTGTGGTGCTTTGGTGTGTTTTTGGACCACGCAATTTCAAAATAAATATTGCGGTCGCCCCATTTTGGATCCCCCGCCCGCACCGCATGGCATGGCGAGTTGGCGAGACGACGAGGATGCGCAGCCCAGGAGAGGAGAGGGGGGGAGGCCGGGGACCCTCCTCCCCAAAAACCACCCTTCTGGTAGGTGCCCTCATTGAGGCAGGCATATTTTCGCCTGCTTTTTTGGCCGGGAATCGGGTTTTTTTTTAATTTTTAAAACTTTTTTTCTCTCCCGCGCCGCTTGGCGAGTTGGCGACTCAACGAGGATGCACACTTTGCGCAGCCCAGGAGAGGAGGGGGGCAGGGACCCCCCCAGAAACCACCCCCCTGGTAGTGCCCTCAGGCAGGCATATTTTCGCCTGCTTTTTTGGCCGGGAATCGGGTTTTTTTTTAATTTTTAAAACTTTTTTCTCTCCCGCGCCGCTTGGCGAGTTGGCACCTCGACGAGGATGCGCACTTTGCGCAGCCCAGGAGAGGAGGGGGGGAGGCCGGGGACCCCACCCCCAGAAACCACCATTCTGGTAGGTGCCCTCAGGCAGGCATATTTTCGCCTGCTTTTTTGGCCAGGAATCGGGTTTTTTTAATTTTTAAAACTTTTTTCCTGTGCCGCTTGGCATCGCGCGATCGCTGCGATGCCAGGAACGACAATGACAAATCAGACCTAATTTTTCTTTAGTCGGTTCGAGTTCGAGTTCTGGTGGAGTAATTGTCGTTACCGTTTCCGTTACGTAACAGAAACGAAAAACGGAAACGAGAATTTCGCCAAGTCGTGCCCATGTCTATATCAGATCCTTTGGGTGGACAAGTCTCTGCCTTAGTCTGTTTCTGGGTTTGAAATAAACAGGGATGTGGTGTTTGCCAAAAATCCTTTTAAGCTTCTCAGACACTCCAGCCATGTAAGGAATGACCAGGTTCTTCCGTCGGGTCTGGGTCTCAGACTGATCCCTTGTTCTTCTGGAATGGCCCACTGCTTTGTTGAAGGCCCACTTTGGATATCCACAGGCCTTAAGTGCTGTCTTCAGGTGCCTGTCTTCCTTCTTCTTGGCTTCTGAGGAGGTGGGGATGCTCTCTTCTCTGTGGCTTAGGGTCCTGATGACTCCTAGTTTGTGCTGTAATGGATGGTGGTGGGAGTCAAAGTGTAAGTACTGATCTGTGTGGGTGGGTTTCCTGTATACTTCTATTCCCAGGCCACGGTCAGGTCTGATGATGACTGCACAATCCAGGAAAGCCAGCCTGTTGTCTTGGGTGTCTTCCCTAGTGAACCTAATATTAGGGTCCAATATTGTAAGATTGGACCCTAATATTAGACTATAAGATGGAGGACTCGCACTAGCTGTATTCAGACTGATGAAGCTGTTTGGATGAGAGCTATCTCTCAAAAAAGGAAGTCCAGTAGCCATGGACTCACTCAACTTCCAGATTCAGTAAGGGTCAACTCACAATAACCCAGTAATGATTCGGTAACCCCAAAAATACATTGGGATGTATATCCTGGAATAAACGCCATGTGACCACACAGCACGACAGGGGTGCAATTAAAAGTTGCGTAGCCACAGGGAACCATTTTGCTGGTGTGACTAGGGCCTGAGTTTGAGCTTGAATTCTACAAGCTGTGGAAGCATTTGAAGGCAATGGGAATCATTTTCCAGACACCCAATGTGGAACTCTCTGATTTTGTACCAGAGTGTTTCATCAGTCTGCATCTGGGCTCAACGTGTTCATTTATAAATATACATGGGAGTATTACAAAATAATCCATCTAAAGTTATAGAGCCAGGATCATAGAAGAGTGATGTTGGAAGGGTCCTACAAGGTAATCAAATGCAACCTCCCCCTCCCTACTCGATATGGGAAACCTCCTGGTAAGGATCCCCACCAAGGAAAGTGCTGAATCTTTAGTAGTTTTCACTCCCTGGAGAAGTTTTGTTTGAGAATAACAAATATAAGGGTTTCATAGGAAAAGATGAAGGTGTGATAGACAGGAAATTATTTGTTTGTTATGTAAATTCATGGCTCTTGCACATATTGCCATGTGCACGATGAGGAAAATAAGAGATTATACATGTTAGAATATTTAAAATATTTTACCCAAGACGCCGTTTAACCCTGAAGAGGTTAAACAGAAATAAATGTAGGCTATTATTTCTTTTTGATGCTTCTTTGGGGATAGATAAGAAAGATTAGGGTTGGATCCAGTTTTCATTTGCAAAGAGCCAAACAAGATTTAAAGAGGATCTTATTCAATCCTTGAGTTTCTTCCTCTCAAAAATGTCCCCCCCTTCCACCTGTTTATTTCCACTAGCATATGCAAAGAGTTCTACAAATGTATTTAATATAATTCTAAGTTGCTTTTGTGACTAGAGTCTTCTCCAACTTTCAATATAATAGAATAAAATATAATTTGTTGATAATGCATTTTAAGACCACATCCAGCTATTTTACAGTGAGTCCGTTAAAAAACAAAACAATACAATACAAGTCCCACAATGAACTGGCAGAAGACTGAATGAAATATTGTTTGGAGTCACTTCTAGTATTACAGCTCTCCGAGTCTATGACGCAGCATCAGCACATACAGTAAAACCTTTTCAGTTAAAATCAAGAGGAAAAAATACCTGTTCTTAAAGCCCTCTTGGTGGCAATCACCAAGACAACTATATATCTTTCAGGAGTGAATTCCATAGCATGGGGCCACTAATGACAAGATTCTCTCTTGGATATCCGCAATCTTTGAGTTCCTGTTGGTTTTCATTATTCTGGAGGCCTCCCGTTAGTGGATTCTTTTGAGTAGCAGGCTGTTGCCTGGTGTTTTTTATTGGAAGAAAGAGAGGATGCGAAGTAAGCAAGTAGCAGAGTAACTGCAATACTGCTTCCTGTAGGCATGCAAATCCACTATGAGTGCATCTGGACGATGCAAGAAATGTAAATTCACTTGCTGTAAAGTCTCACCAGAAATCCAGGTTTTCCCAGATCCGATCATGTTAACTGGCAACACAAGACAAAAAGGAGGAACATGACTGACTACCTTGTTTACAGCTTGTTAATGTAGCTCTCTTGTAGGCCTGCAGGAGTCATGGTTACGGGGACCTGTTTAATAAGCTGTAAACAATGGTTGCGTGGCAAATTTCCTCATTTGTTTCCACTTCTTGTGCTCTATTTCTTTTTAGCTTCTAGGTGCCCTAGTACAACACTGCTGACATTAAACCTTTTTTTAAAAAATAATAATATATTTGTAAGATCCAATAGTCCTGGGATGGATCTTTGCCCCTCCCCAGCAAATCACCAGCATATACTTTTCAAGCCATCACACTGTATGAACCGATGCAAATGATCCAATGCTTAAAGTAGAACCTCCAACAGTGAAGGGAAAAATAAAAATAAAAATAAAAGATGGACGGTGGGGAGAGGGGACTCTGTGTTGATGCATTTTTACGTCATGTGTTCAATGGGAAAATGCAAATTGCAATAATGTAGCATTAGCACATCTGATCTCGCCTGATTTTGGAAGCTAAGCACGGTCGGTCCTGGTTAGTACTTGGATGGGAGACCACCAGGGAATACCAGGTGCTGTAGGCGCCTGGAGTAGGAACTGGCAAACCACTCCAGTATTCCTGCCAAGAAAACTCCATGGACGTGGAGTCACGAAGAGTCGGTCACGAATGTAATGACACAACACACAGCATTTCCTGCAATTTTTTTTGCCAAAGTCTGTGGCTTAAATTAAAAAATAATAATTATCAAGGTTTGTTTGGAAATGCATGGCCAGGAAAGCCTGATTCCTGATCTAGATAGCTGACTTTATTAGACTGAAGCACATAAGTGCATAGGCACACCTTCGAGAGAAATGTCAACAGGCTGAGAAGAGATATGAGACTGACTGAGACAGAGAGAGAAGGGAAATGGAAGGATTTTTCCTTTCTTCAGATGGTGGAGAAACTGTTAACAAGCAGGACAGCAAAAACTGTTCTACCCCCAAATGTGCATTTCTGACAGACAGCTGCAAAGAACAGTCTACCAGCAGTGCCTATTGTACATAATGCCTGCTAGATTCAAGCTCTTCCTGATATCAATGCTGAACAAGTGGGTAGTAATTCTGAAAAATATCTTAAAAGCATGGGCAGCTTCATATGGATGTAAGCAGCCTCCAAGTATCCATGAGTCCCACTCTACAAAGTCAGCACTTGGAACCTGGCCTAGAAACACACTGGCAAAGAATTTAGCTTGTACTCTTGGTCTAAGACAAAGATGCTGAACCTTGGGCACTCCAGATGTTTTGGACCACAAATCCCAGAATTCTAAGCCTGTATTGCCAATGACAAAGGACTGTGGGAGTTGCGGTCTGAAACATCTGGAGTGCTGATGGTTCACCACCACTGGTCTAACATGATCTGACCTTCTAGCCAGTAACAAGAATGCAAAGAGGCATAAGAACATAAGAACATAAGAAGAGCCATGCTGGATCAGGCCAAAGGCCCATCTAGTCCAGCTTCCTGTATCTCACAGCGGCCCCACCAGATGCGTTTGGGAGCGCATGAGACTAGATATCTGTCTCCTGATACCACTCCCCTGCATCTGGCCCTTGAACTACCCTGGTTTCTCCATCATGGTTTGTAACCTGTGATGGACTTTTCCTCTAGGAATCTGTCCAATCCCCTTTTGAAGGCATCCAGGCCAGATGCCATCACCACATCCTGTAGCAGGGAGTTCCATAGACTTACAACGCGCTGGGTGAAAAAATATTTTCTTTTGTCTGTTCTTACTCTCCCAGCCCTCAATTTGAGTGCATGTCCCCTAGTTCTGGTATTTTGTGAGCGGGAAAATAGCTTCCCTCTATCTACTTTACTCATACCCTGCATTATTTTGTATGTCTCAATCATATCCCCCCCCCAAGCGCCTTTTTTCCAGACTAAAGAGGCCCAAATGTTTTAGCCTTTCTTCATAAGGGGAGGTGCCCGAGCCCAGTAATCATTTTAGTCGCTCTCTTCTGTGCCTTCTCCAGTTCCACTATGTCTTTCTTGAGATGCGGTGACCAGAATTGTACACAATACTCCAGGTGCGGCCTTACTATTGTTTTGTATAATGGCATTATAATGTTGGCTGTTTTATTTTCTATCCCCTTTTTGATAATCCCTAGCATGGAATTGGCCTTCTTCACCGCTGCCACACACTGGGGAGACACCTTCATGGAGCTGTCCACCAACACACCAAGATCTCTTTCCTGATCCGTCACGGATAACTCAGAGCCCATGAGTTGATAGATGAAGTTTGGATTTTTTGCCCCAATATGCATTACTTTACATTTGGTTACATTAAAACGCATTTGCCATTTCTCAGCCCATTCCCCCAGTTTGGAGGAATGTCAGCGGGATTTTCCTAGCTGACCCCAAAGGCAGCTCTCCAAGCTCTCTCTGAGAGCACCTTCCCCAGTCTTGAAATATATATAGTGATGATCGATTGTGACCAGGCAGGGATGTGACTTTTCCCCACAAAAATGTTTGGGGTGAGTTGCCCAACAGAAACTGACGTTGGAGAAGAACAATCTCATCCTGCAGTCACTGGAACCTTAGGAAGTAAGGAGCTTGAACCCCCACCTAGCGGTGACTCTGTGCCCAAGTTAAAGGAGGCTATAACTCCCCACTCCCCATGGGAATGGCAAACTACGGCTGTTACTTCATGTCCCTTTCGTAACTCTTTGCTGTCCCACTTGGGACCGGTACAAAAAACCTTACTTCACATCCATAGCGTGACAGTGGAAACTTGTCTCGACCACGCCCCCTGAACCAGGAACAGAGCGTGACAAGCCGTACCTGCCCCTGGGCTGGGGAAGTCTCCTGTTACACTTTATTCCCAGTTCCTGTTCCGGGACAAGGGATGTGAAGTAACGACAATGGCCGTTTCCCCCTTTCGGTCTAGGAATACTCCAACAACCGAGAAAGCTTACTGTAACTCCTGTGCCAGGCCAGGCTCGGCTTCCTGCCTGTCCCTGCAGGAGAAGGCAGCTCTTGAAGGGACAGGCGGAGAGCCACTGTCAGGCGTAGGTCTGTACTCCTCGGGTCCCGGAGGCGGGGCTGAGCTCTCCTTGCCTGCTCGCCTACCAGCCCGCAGACTGCTGAGTTCAGGGCGAGGGCATCTCAGCCCACCGCCCACGCCACCGCCACAGCTGCTCGCCTGTGGCAAGTGGTGACATTGCAGCCGCCTGGGCTTACCTGGCTCCTCCTGCCAGGCCTCCTGAGACAGCCCGCGCTCCCGCAGCAGGGATTCGAGATATCGAAAAATGGAAGCCCCACAATTTTAAAAAGTCTAAACGAAGCCAGGGAAATCCAGTAGTTGTCACGAAACAAGGATGTGAAGTAACAATTGTCATGATACAAGTAATCACGCCCATGGGTAAATGAAAACAGGGACTGAACAGGGACAAAACCATGTGACCGCGAACAACGCTGTCACGGAACGAATGTAATCGTGGAACGAGGTACTTGGGTAGCACATGGTGATTGATACCCTTGCTGATATTATCCTCCATTACACAATAATGGTTAACATTTGCTGTGTGCTTGCATATCCGTAAATCACTATAAAATGAAGTAGGGGGAAAAGATTCATTGTGAGCAGTGGGAGGATAAAAGATGACAGCCCATAACAATGGAAATAAAGGAATAAGGGACAATGCACCTAAAAAACTATTGGAAGAAGAGGGTCATTTTGATTAGTGTGTTGCAATCCCTACAGTGAGAAACACTGTATTGCCCACCCATTGATCAGCTCTGAATCAAAGTACAGTATTCTTGAAAATCAGTGGTCCATTCACATCAAGAAAACTTGAAGAAAAGAGGATGGGGTTTTCTAGGTTACTTGAGAGGAAACTAGAATTAACAAAGAATCTTACTGTGACCACAGCTAAGGGTTCTTTTAACTCACATCTACCCGGATTTAAAAACAGAAACTTACATTAAATGAGTTGTGGGGTATTTTCTGTTCTCAAGAAAATCTCAGTGTCATGAAGATTAACAGGACAGTTACTTAAACCGCTAATGGCTAGGAACCAAATTCCATGCACACATTTTTTATTCTTAGGGCCTTTTCACACGACCCCTAAACTCCGTGGCAAATGGCTCCCAGCTCCGGAGCTTAAAATTATTTCCCCACCAGCTCTGGAGTTTACAGGTAATTAAGTGCGACCACGCCCACCTAAGCGCATCCCAGAGCACTTTTCAGGTACCTGCTCTCCGGAGGTGAAAATTCCTGATGCGGATATAACAGTAGTGACTGCCGGGCTCTCCTTGCTTCTGTTTGTTCTTTTTTTGCCCCCCACCCCTTTAAGAGATCTGAATGCAGTGCCGGGACGGCAGAACGGAGGTGAGCGGCATTCTTTTCTTCCTGTTTTTCTCCCTCCCCTCACGCAGCCAGCAGCCAGGAGTGTGGGGGTGGTGGTAACGCAGAAACAGCAACAAACCCCTAAGATCTCTGGTCCGAATTTAAGTGGCCAGCGGATCTTAGGGGTCATGTGAAAAGGCCCATAATGTTCTCCCTGAAATGTGCCAAACTATTGAGAACTAGCATATGGTTACTTAAGCTGATTAACATGTATCCGAACAGGTCATCTGACTGTAATAAATTTATGGATTGAACTAGCATTTGCCATTTCTCTTTTATGGCCAATAATTCTTGGAAAAATCAGCATGGGTCAATTGGCTCTGATACAAATTGGCTGGGACAAAAAAGTACCTCAGAGGCAACTTGCAACAGATGGGTTGGGACAGATTTTGTTCCAGTTTTCTTTTTGCCTGTTAAGAAAACAATGTGGCAACTAGCTGAAACACTGGGACATTGTTTAAAGTCCTTTAGATATTAAAGCTGTAGAATGTCTACATCGTCTATCTAATGTGGTGAGAATTCGGCAACAAAATGTCCCCTTCTAGTGCAAGACTGAGAAAAATTGATGAAAAGATGATACAAGGTGCACCTAACAGTAAACAAATGACATTGTTTCATAGTGGTTAAGCCTCAGTATCAAGAGCGGAAATACTGTACTGTATATGGGAAAATTCTATCTCCATGTTAACTCCTTCAAGCTCCAATTATGCACTGATCTCCTGGTAGAATCTTAGCATGTTAAGTATGAAAAAGATACCTACATGTAATTCTGCAGTTAAGGCTCAGAGAGCCTGTACTGAGCCGCCGCACAAGTTAATGAATACCTAATCAGCTGTAAGTAACCACATAGCCTGCAGCGAGCTTCATTGGCAAAGCGGTGGGGTGCCCTCAGCTGCTGCCTCTAGTCAGTTTGGCCCAAATAAGTATTTGATCAAAAAATGAATCTAGCCAGCTGGGTGACTCAGATCCTACTGGGCATTCATGCATAGAAAAAAGCTGCTGCAGTTTGCCAGTAGCTTGACTAAAAAGAAATATTTACACTCTGACAAAAGCCTTTGAGTTACTACTCTGTGGAATTATATAAAGAGCATCAAGTGTGTTTCATGTGAGAGTATTTGCATAGCACATTCGCTTGCTTCTTTTTAAAAAAATTATTATTACAGTGGTACCTCTACTTACAAAGTTCTACTTACAAGCAATTCAACTTAAGAGCGGAAAACCTTGGCGTTTTAACTACTTACAAATTTAAGATGCCATACAAATTTTAACTGCTGCCTTACACATTTTCTACTTACATTTTTAATTTTTTTAAATTTATTATTATTATTATTATTATTATTATTATTATTATTATTATTATTATTATTATTATTATTATTATTATTATTATTATTATTATTTTTATTTATTTATTTATTTATTTATTTTTTAGATACGACTGCTGTACTTATGAGTTGTTTGACTTATGAGCATGCATTCCGAATGGATTCAACTTGTAAGTAGAGGTACCACTCTATTCCCATCTGAGATGGAAAGGAACTTTGTTGGATTTGACAAGACTTTGCAGAAGTAGCCTTTTTTCCTTGCTTGAAACTCAATGCAAGAAGAAATGGACCTCATGCCAAGCATCAGATATGTGACCCTAAAATGGTAAAATGAAGAGCGCATTAGAAACATGAACATTTTAAAATGTGAGTGATTAACATTTAGTTTTAGTTTGTTAGGAAACTTGTATAAGGTAGGAAAAATGCACAAAGACCTATACAGGTTAGGAAAAATCAGTCAGAAAGCGGACACATTTTGATGGGGTGGAAAACATGAAGTCTCATAACCGATAGGAAGCAAAATGGGGGAGAAAAACGAAGGTGCTGTTGGAGAAACACAGCGGAATTGACGATGACAGATTTTCACATCTCTGATTTCCACTTACTATAGTTGGGGCTTTGTTCTTTAGGATGGAGTGTAAATTTGAGGAAGGAAAAAATTGGTAGGCTTGTCTACATGGGCTCAAGTGGAATGGGTTGGATCAACCTAAATAGGGTTGTTTAAGGTTGGATGGAGTTCTGGTAAGCCATTTAGTGAGATACTTGCACTCAAATGGCATCTGCACCTCAAGAAATACTGTTTGAGTCATCTCTTTTAAGAAGAGAAAAAGGGGGGAGGAAGCCCTTGCCCTCTTGTCTCCTATTTTATTTCCCATTTCCCCCATATCATCAGTGGTTAGGATGTTTGTTTATAGAAATATATAGGCCAACAGAGAAATTAAAGCAGGAAGCTACTTTGGTTTGATCCCCAGCAATTGCATGCACTGGAAAAGAACAAAAGCAAAGTGATTCCACCTGCACCAAAATAGCTACTGAGGTTGACTCAGAAGGCTGAGTGGAAGAGTATTTTGGAAATGGGCTGGTTCACTCCAGTGATTATATTAACCGATTGCTTGAAAAAATAGCGAACTAGCCTGAAAGTTGCAATGAAAATTCATCAGCCAAGGGCATGCTGCGGAATTGGGTTATTAAACAAAAATGATTTATTTATCACAGAACGACAATCCATTGATAAACAATTTCCACACAACATGAAAAGCAGTAACACAATGCTAATATATTGTGCTGTCAACTCTCTCTCTCTCTCTCCTGCTGCATTTGTATTGTTGAACTGATGCTGCGCGAGTTGGGTATGCTGCACAGGTTGCACTCTTCTTGCCTGCAGCAGGATGATATAACAGGCTTCAAATGCATTTTTTTTGCAGAAATAAAAACATTAAGCCTCAGGGTTGGCTTGAGCCTATCAGCTTAACACCGCCATGAAGCCAGGCAGCAGCAATTATTCAAAAGTTTTGAGTAAGCGCTGATGACAAGCAGTTTCTATTACTCCTAGTCACGTAGTGTTGTGTTTAATCACAGAGACCCTGAATCCTGCTGAAACTCAGTAATGAACAAGCTGAAATTAAATTCTGACAAGGCAGACATGCTGCTAGTTGGTAGAAAACCATGTTCAGGGACTGGATTCAATCTTGTCTAGAAGAGGTCATGCTGCACACACCAATGTCCCCCCCCACACACACACAGAGAGACAGGTCAAATCCATGGAAGTGACTGGCAGTGCTCCCTGAATCTGCGGTTCCTGGATTTCTAGTGGCAGTGGTGAGGACATGTTCTTTTGCACAACTTTTTCGCAATGCACCAGCCAACAACCTTTCCTGAGTCAATCAGACTTGGCAAAAGCCATTCTTGCCATTATGACATTGTCCCCTGACTACAGCTAAGTGGGACTGACTAAGTGGGAAAGAGGAGCCAGAATCTTCAGCTAGCGCCACACACAGGAGCTAAGCTAATTTATCATTGTATCCAGATCATATGACTCTGATGAGGAAAATCCTTCACTGGTTGCAAATTACTTAGGGCGTTTATACACGACCCCTAAGCTGCGCTGCAAATGGCTCCCAGCTCCGGAGCTTAGAAATGTTTCCCCACCAGCTCTGGAGTTTGCAGACAATTAAGTGCGACCCCGCCCACTTTAGCGCGACCCAGCGCACTTTTTTTGTACCTTCTCTCTGGAGGTGAAAATATTTGATGCGGATAAGAGTGCCGGGCTCTCCTCGCTTGTCTGTTGTTTTTTTTGCCTCCCACCCCTTTAAGAGCCCCTTGAGAAGGAACCAGGAAGTAACGGGGCTCGTGGCAACTTTGACCGGCACCGGCAGGTTAGTAAAGGCTTCTTTTGTCCTTTTTTCCCTCCCTCCCCTCACGCTGACAGGAGCAGGAAGTGCTGAGGGGTGGGGACGCAGGAACAGAAACGAACCCCCAAGATCTCTGGTCCGAATTTAAGGGACCAGCGGATCTTAGGGGTCGTGTGAAAAGGCCCTTACTGCGCCCAATTCAAGAAGTTGGTTTTAACCTTCTGGGTCGTAAAGCATTGTGCTTGGCTATTGGCTTACCTCATTACAAACGTGGACAGATGTTAGCATCCGGAAGAAAGGTCCTATTGAGAATTCCAACAGCTGCCAAGTCCCATTTGACAGACATAAAGGAGGACATTTTCCCTTGGTAGCTCCATCAAGAGCTGCCATCAGTTCCCACACACTGCGTTTATGCAGGTTATGAAGATGCCTCTTTTAAAGATGGCTTATTCTACTGTTTGATTTACTATGATTTTAGCTGTAAAGTTTAATGTTTTGTTTTATTCCAATGGTTTCATACTCCTTATCATGTTGTATGTCAATTGTCAGGCTGCTTCATCATGTTTGGGCAGGATCCTTCTTCCACCACTAATTTTTTATTTATTTATTTATTTATTTATTTATTTATTTAGAATATTTTAATCCCACCTTGGAAAAGGACCCAAGGTGGCTTACAGTAATGAGGGACAATATACAGCCCAGAAAATATAAGGCTTTATTCATGTTAAAAACAGGGAATTAGAGGAGGCATCTTAGAACATTAAAAGGTAAGAGTAGAGCTGCAAAGAGCACACAAAAATAAAAGAAAAATGAAAGTAACATGGAATACACTGGCGTTCTTATGAAATCAATCAATGCAATTGATTTCACAAACTAAAATAAATAAATAAATAAATAAATAAATAAATAAATAAATAAATAAATTTTCACAAAGTGGCCAGATTGCAAGCCTTGGAATTAAATCAAGTCCCCTCACAGCCATTATATGCATATACAGTAAGTGCTTATGCCAAGCTGTGGTACATGATATGTCTCTGGGGGAAACCATAGTAGCAGCAGCTGCTGCTGCTTCCAAAACCCTCCTCATGAAGTAAGCGCTTGGGAACGTCTGTTACACACATCCCCGTGGGTGGTGGTTTTGAAATTTAAGCGGGGAAAGACTTGCTAACGGGTGAAGGCAAAGAAAGGAAGGGCTTGTGATGCGGCCGGCGGATGCAAAAGGAGCAGGCCAGGTCCTTCGAGTTACACGTCCAGCAGGAGATCTGTGAAGATTCTCAATCAGCCAGGTGAGTTTATCTGGAAGCTGAGTCATGGCCACTGGACTTCTTTTCTTGAGACTGATGAAGCTGTTTGGATGAGCAGCGCAACATTTCAATCTCTCAAGATAAGAAGTCCAGTGGCCATGACTCAGTTTCCAGTCCATCAGGATGTCCTAGATCCGCAGCTCAGGCTTTTCCTACAGAAACTTCGTAAGTACGGTAAGCAACAGGCCTTCAAAAGCCAAGTTCTTCAAAGACCTTTCGGGGATGGCGGAGTGATGGGGGCGCATTCCTTCCCATGGTTCAGAAGCTACACCGCAAAAATCTGCTGCTTTGAATCTGAGGCGTACTGGCGGAAGGGCAGCCCAGCGGTTATCTCCGGGTTACAGATGCCCCTGAGCACATCCGATCTTGGAAGCTGAGCAGGGTCGGGCTAGTACGTAGGTGGGCAACCACCAGGGAATCCCAGGTGCTCTATTCCTGCCGAGAAAAAAAAAACTCCAAGGACATGGGGTCACGAAGAGCTGATCACTACTGTAATGGCTGGGTCTGTGACCGTAAATAAAGATTGCATTGTATTGTATTGTATTGACTGTAACGACACAACAACAACAGAGGCACACAGAAAAAAAAAGTTGCGGACAAACGATGGGCGGGGCAAGCAGCAGCAGCAGTAGTAGCAGCAGCAGGGGCGGCGGCGGCAGGAAAGGCCACTGAGGAAGCGCGCTCCCCATCCCATCCCATTTCTCTCCCCCCCCCTCCCGCCTCCCGCCCGGCCCGGGTCCCAGCCCAGCGACGGCAAAGCGCGCGACCCCAGAGAGGAAGGACGGGAGGGGCAAAGCCGGGCGAGGGCGCGCGTGCGCGCTGCCGGGGCCTCCATGACGTCAGCGTCAGCTGTCAGTCCCCGCGGAGCCCCGCCGCCCTGCCGTGGCCGAGCCTGGAGACCGGCGGCAAGTTCCGGGGCGGATCTCTGAAAAGGCGGCGGCGGCGGCGCGAGGGAGGGGCGGCGGCGGCGGCTCAGGGAGGGAACGGGGGGGGCGGGTTCTTGAGAGGACAAGTGGCTGGCGGCGAACACGCAGAGTTCATCTTTCCTCCATACACACGCACACACAGCCCGCGCGCGTGCAAACGCAGGTTCCTTTCTGTCGTGCCCTTTTATCAGAAGAGGCGTGAGAGCCCGAGAGGAAGGCGGCGGCGGCGGCAGCTCCGGGCCAGCCTTTGGGAGGCGCCCCTTGGTCTCCTCGCATCCGTGTTGACTTTCTGGTGAGTGCGCGGGGATGCGTGTGCGCGTGGACGGTGTATGTGTGTGTGTGTGTGTATGGGAACGAGATTTATCCTCTCTGTTTGAAGGTGGAGGAGAGAAGGAGGCGGCGGCCACCGGTTTCCCTTCTCCGAGCCCCCCCCCCTCCCCCGTGAAGGCAGGAGGACGCCCTCCTCCCTCGTAACGTGTGAATTGGCGTTTCCTGGGCTTGGGAAGGGCGGGCGGGGGGGGGGGTCGGCCGGCCGGCCTCCCACCCCCGTGTGTCTTGCACGCACTGAGTCAGCAGAAAGGCGCTGCCTTTGGCTTCTGTTTTCCGCTCCCTTCGCCGCCGTCGCCCCATTTCCCCGAACCTGGGCAGTGGCGCCGTGCGTGTGATTGGCTGCGCCACCCCCCCCAACCCCGACACGCTTCCCGTGCAGGCAAGCGAAGGATGCTGTTGCTGCATCATCATCATCATCGTCTTGACCACTCGCCAGCCATCCTTTCCCCAGAGATGCCTGTGTCACGGTTGGGGTGGGTGAGGGGTGGTGCTTCTTTGATGCATGCTACTACGCCATCATCATCATCATCATCATCATCATCATCATCATCATCATCATCATCATCATCATCATCATCATCATCATCGTAGACCCAGCTGGCCTGGTTGCCCACGGCTTGTTTTCTCCAAATAAGAAATTCAGGGGAGCAAAAACAACCAAAGGCTTGATCTCAAAGGATCTGGAAAAGGGTGTCCTCTGACCTGGAATCCTTCTTCTCCAGAATCCAATTCCAAGGCTTTGGTGTCCTTCTGGTAATCTACCGGTTGCATTTTGTGTATGCTTAGTGTTGCTAAAGGTATCTTCCTGGATTTATTGCTGACTCTGAAGCATAAAGCTGAGGTTAGCCTAGGTCTGCTCACTTGCGGAAAGGCAGCACACAAATGAGACAGACAAGTATATATGCAAAGTGTGGGTCATATTTGGGTTGCACAATTTTGTTCTAAGATCATGCTGGCTTAGATGGTGAATCACACTAGGTAAAGTAATTGTGAGAAAACGTAATGTATTTTATTGGTTTCATTTACAAATGTTACAGCATAAACAAGGGCAGGCCTGCAGGCCTTTCTCTTTCCTCCACTCCCCTGACCTTTCATCTGACTCCAATTCATGACAATCCCTTTCAGGGTGTTCTAAGTACAGAATTTGTTTGCCAGCCTCTCCTTCTGGAGTTGCTCTGGAAATCTCAGTTTACCCACGGCTACAAGGACCATCTCTTCTCCCAGAAGGCACAGTGGGGAATCCAACTCCCAACCATTGTTGGCTCTGCAGCCGGCTACCTCACTCACTGGGCTGGCCTTGTGGTGTGTGCTAATCTAGTCCACCCCCCCCCTCAAACTCTATACACTACAGCCAATCAATATTTGGTATGATATGTATATCTCATACTATACAGCAGTGATGGCATTGGCGAACCTATGGCACGAGTGCCAAAGGTGGCACTCGGAGCCCTTTCTGTGGGCACCCGACATTGCCCCTTCATAGCTACCTGTATACAGGTTAAATTACTGTATTGGCACTTTGCAAAAAAAAACATCAGTGGGTTTTGAATTGCAGTCTGGGCACTCGGTCTCTAAAAGGTTCGCCATCACTGCTATACAGTATCTCTCACCTCATTCTGCTGCTATGTCTGAAGAAGTGCACATGTGCACGAAATGTCACATTAAAATATGAAAGTTAGTCTTTAAGGTGCCACATGTTTGTGTCTTTTGTTTTGTTTTGTTTTGTTTTGTTTTTCTTTGATTTTTGCCTGAATTTTGTTAAGGATGGCTGTCATGTTTTGTGGCTTTGACATGCTTAAATTTAAACAGCTTGCAACTTTTCTTCTTGGGCAGGTGCATACAACACAGTATACTACTTGTTAAACCACAGAGTCATTTTATGTAAACATGTCTTCCCAGGATAGGTAACACGGAAACCCTTTCCTTTTTGTACCTGAGCAAGGCACAACTCCCGAGCCCAGTTTTTCATATAGACAATCAATATGCCATGTAAGTAAAGCCTGATATTCAGGCTGTTTTAGGAGAACTTTTGAAATGGTTGTCATGCATCCTTTCCTGTCATTGCTACCTCACCCCCTTTTATTTTACTTTGCTTTTTCTTATCCACACCTCTCTTGAATGAACCCTGGTACTTCTAGCAGTCTGTTCCGGGGGAGGGGGGGAAATGGACAAGTTTTGGTTATTTCAAGAGAAACAGGGGCTGCATTCCCAATATAAGGCAAAGCATGGTTTCTTTGTCCGAACAGTTTTGTCTTAACCATGGTTGGCCAGTAAGATTAACTGAAAATAACTGACGGACTTAATTTATGTTTATTACTCAGCCTCAAAATGCTGTTTCACTATGGAGCTGGGAAGTAGTATGTGATGCTCTTGGCTGACCGAATGGAAAATGATAATAGCTGAGTAATTGTATGTCACACACTTGTTCCACAGTTCCATAGTTATATGATGGGCTCTTAATGGGTTAGTAGAAAGGCTGTTATTAAATAGCTGGTGGGATGTAGAGGACAAAATGATCTTCATGCTTAGTTGTCTTTGGGAGAGGAAAGGAAACTTCCCAAGGGTAATTAGATGAATAATTGCTTTTAAAGCTCATTCTCATTGGATAGGCCTTTGCTGAGAGATATGTATCTAGCCTATAGTAAGGGCTCATCTGCACAACAGTGTTCTGCATTTGCTTTTAGTACTAAGAAGCAATTGGATTTGATTTAGCACAGGCTAAATAAAAAAGAAAGTCTATATGTATAGATATTATCTGTTGGATGTCTGTAGTATTTTTTGTTGCAGATATGATCATTTTATACATAACAAAACAAAATCCCTGGTCAGCATTGTGAAGTGCCTTGCTTTAGCTATGGTAAATATATGATGTATTAATATATATTTGGTACAAGGGAAAAGCAAATATGCTTACTCAAATTTACTTTAATGATGAATGATTCTGTATCAATAAACTTCTGGAGGGGGGGAAAGCCAGTCATTTACCAGAGGGCAAGCCTTCCCAATCATTTTATCTTATTTGCTGGTTCATTCTGCTGTAACTCATGACAGTTGCTCAGGAAGAGCTTTTAAATACAAAACCTGCAGACAAACAGGTAAAAAAAATCCAATCTCACCAGCTTCCCTCCTTATTTTAATATTTTGTTTGATAATAATCTGTTATAAACTTGTTGAGCCTTTTTTGGTTGGTCTAATATTATCCTCATATAGAGTTTTGAAAAGTTTTCTAGTGTGGATGTCCACACCAGAAACAGTCCTCTTTGATAAGTTGCGATTGTCGGAGTAGTAGTCTGGTGGTCTGCAGGGTTAAATACGTCAAAACCTAATTGGCATTGATGGGATTTAATACTATAAACATGTTCTGAGAAATAGATTGCCCAAGGTTGGTACCCAGCTTGATGGGGGCAGGGGCAATGTCTAGCCTGCATAATTAAGTAGTGAACTACCCAGATAGTGCTTTAAGCACTATGGGGTAAGCACTGTAGATAAGCAGCACACTTTTGCTTTTGCTTTCCCTGGGCATGCTTTGTGTTTCTGAATTGGTGCATATAGTATTACATCAGAAATGCAGTCAAGTATGTCCAGCAAATGTACTTGCTTTGTTAAATTGGTCATTGTACAGTTGCTAACAGCATTTTTAAAATCTTGATTTTATTTTTAAGAGGTAAATTTTAACAGATAATCAGCAAAACCCCACCACCAAGTGGGACAGATGCGAAGAAGAAGAAATTTTATCAGATAACAGGACAGTTACCCAGATACTTTGTCTAAGGGCCTTTTTACACGACCCCTAAGATCCGCTGGCCACTTAAATTCAGACCAGAGATCTTAGGGGTTCGTCACTCTTCCTCTGTCCCCTCCCCCCTCCCCGCACTTCCTGGTTGCTGGCTGCCTGAGGGAGGGAGAAAAAAGAAAGAAAAGAATGCCGGTTTACCTCCGTTTTGTTCCCGGCAGCATTCAGATCTCTTAAAGGGGCGGGGCG
Source organism: Phrynocephalus guinanensis (assembly GCA_037367245.1). NCBI lineage: Eukaryota > Metazoa > Chordata > Lepidosauria > Squamata > Agamidae > Phrynocephalus > Phrynocephalus guinanensis. The sequence continues at coordinate 31,433,787 of CM074735.1, read as the reverse complement.
CAAAAAAAGAACAAACAGAAGCCAGGAGAGCCCCGCACTCACTATCCTTACACCGGATCAAATATTTGTCACATCCAAAAAGCAGGTACCTGAAAGCTGCGCTGGGATGCGCTAAAGTGGGCGGGGTCGCACTTAATTGTCTGCAAACTCCGGAGCTGGTGGGTAAACATTTTTAAAGTCCAGAGCTTGCAGCCATTTGCGGCGGAGCTTAGGGGTCGTGTATAAACGCCCTAAGTTAACAATAGTAGTTTTTTCTTATGGGATGATGAAGGCATGTCTCTTACTCCTTATTGCTCATCAAAAAAAATTTATTAACAAAATCTGAATTTTGACTGTAAAAGAGACATTTAATTTTCAGTATTAAGGCTTATTGTACAAAAGCTGCATATTCTTCTGAACTTATTGGTTTGGATCCGGATGTTGAGTATAATCAGATGGCCGCAGGGGGAGCATGCCTGATTGCACCAGAAAGGCTGGCTTTAATGGAAGGGATCTCGTTTAAAGTGCCTCTTTCGTCTACTGGGGAATCAGTCTTGGCAGCAAAAAAGTAGAAGCCCTAAAGGGGAGATATTGGGGTCAGGCTGGAGTGCATTTCTCCATGTGTCATGCAGTCCCTGGGGGAAAGGTCTCCCCATACTGCTGCACAGGCAGTGCAGATTGCAGCTCTGTTTTCACATGCTCAAACTCTAAATTAACTTGAGGAAGATCATAGAAGGAAAGTCTCCCAGTCCTTCCTCTAATTCTTCCTGTAGCTACTTGCATCCCTCAACAATTCTCTGGAAGTTCAGAGGTTCCCCCCCCCCCAGAACAGTGTACTTTTAGGTGCACCACATTTGTGGAGAACATAGTTGCTCACTGTTGTCCTTATTTTATCTACATGTTCTTTCTGCTGATACAGGGACCCAAGGAAGCTTACAAAGGGGTTTAAGATATACAGTACTATATACTGTATGGTTAAAAATACAGTGAGCTTGAATGTGAAAGTCAGTCAAACAAAATGCTATTCAAACAGTTCAGATAAATTCAAACGTATATTAGAATTTCTTGAATATTGAGACAAGGAAGCACACAGAAGAAAGGTTTTGTGTTCTTTCCTCAAAAGTTTCATACAGTCACAGATTATTTTGGACCATTCTCTACCCCTTGAGAGAGAATGTTTTTGCAGGCAGGAGGGCTGAAGGTGAGAGGGAGAGAATAATTTTGTTATACTTCATCAACTGAAAGTACATGATTGTCTTAGTACATGACATTCTAGAAGAGCTTCCATCTGGTGATCAAACTTGACATCAACTTCCAGGGGCAAGCTGATTTCTTAGCTCATCAAAATATCATATTCTATGGATAACATCTTTAGGATGGACCAATCACAAGTCCATCTGCAGTTTTATCCCTCCATCCCCATACATAGTTTGTGAACCCCAATGAGTATTAAATATAAACAATCTGAATTGCAGTCTAAATAGAAATATTTACTGTATTATGTTTACATTACTCAGTACTGTACATTAAATGGACAATTGCTGGAGTTTGATGGTGAACTGGAAGAAGCCCAAATGCTGTCCCCTGATCTATGTGATGAGTTTTAAATTTATGAATTATCAAAGTAAAATTATGCATCTGGAATATTAAATTATCTGTTATTAAGATGCAGCTTGTTTTTACTCTTCCTAAAAAGTAATTAAGGCTACCATTAATTTATCAGAAAGTGGTATAATGCAACCTGGTAAGTCCATCTTAGCAGAGTGGGACTTCCTTTTAGGAAATGTGTGTTGCATTGAACTGAGAAGGCCTGATCATATGCTTTCATATTAGTAAACCTGGTCTTAAGAGCAGGGAATAAAATACATATTAATCTGTGAAAGATGTGCTTGTTAATATTGGCGGGGGGAAAAGACATTTGTAAATTATAGACATGGTGCTGGCTGCTGTGTGCAAAATGGTTTTGTCCGTCACAATGCATTTTACAGAATAGGTTATTCTGATGGTTCTTATCAGGTAGGAATTAAGACTTATCATCTAAAGCTGAGTCAAAAATGGCACAAAGCTGTCCCTACCACCAAAGACCTTTCCAGTATTTCTGCATTGTATCAAGGAATCAACAATTTCCACTAAAGGAGAGAAACAGATATCATAGTAGGGATGTAGGTGAGCGGGAATGGGAGACACAATTCTGTAATTTTTAGAGTTTACATACTTTTTGACACGTTGCATAGGACAAGCATAAAGATAGAAAGAACTGATTCTGTTTTTGAAGCTTAGTTTCACCGTGATTAACAACTGGGCAGCTGACTAGTTTGTAAGAATATAATTATTAATTGTGTCAGTTATTCAAGATCAGTTTTCAAAAAAAAAAAATCCTCTTCCAAAATGCGATTGCAGACTATTGGGTTCTTGGATGTTGTCCAACAAATGAAACTCATACATTCTGTTAAATTTTTAAACCTCCCAGATTTGAATTATTAAGAGGTAATTTAAAAAATGCCAAGAACGGCCGTATGGATTCAATCTGCCTGCTTATGATGGAAAGTGGGGAGCTACACTCTTAAGGGAATAACAAAGAGTACGGGTTGCTGTTTTGTTTCTGCAATGAGCTGGTGATGGCCACCAGCTCATGATTGTCATGGTTGTGTGCAATATATCCAGGCAGAGAACAGCAGACTGGTGCAGGCCTTACGTCCATTAAAACAAGAAGAATCACTCTGCAATAGGCTGTAGTCTTCCAAAAGCCAGTGGTCAAGCACACCTACCTACAGAGAAAAAGTTGATTTTTTAAAAAACCTTTTTGTCCTAAAATATGCAGTGACCATGCTGGCTGGGGTACTTTGAGAGTTACAGTTCAAAAAACTGACTTTTTTGTTCTTTGGAAATGCGCATAAATAATAATCCTTGGTTTAATGTTCGGAGGATGGGGCTCTGAACTTTTATAATACAATACATTTTTATCCCTGTTTAAGTGGTTCATTGTCTTGACATAACCAGCTGTGGGTTAACTTGTTCATTGAAAGTAGCTGTCTCTAAAGATGCGATACATTGGACCTAGATTGTACCTAAATGCTCAGGGGAGTACTGTACATAGGTTGTGCTCCATTAAAACCGATACGGTAGTAATCTTGGTCTGTCATTTTAAATTATATTTTTAGTAACAATACTCCCAGTGTATTTTATTAAGCTGCCCCCCTGATAAGCTGCTGTTGCTCATTTCTTATAGTAACAATTGACATCAGTGCCAGTCAACAGAAAAAAATTATATTGTCTTATGTCATTTGAGTAGCATTAGTAGTCAAGCATATATATGCCCCTTCTTAATATTCATCATTACCTTTTAAAGGTAGCATTTTCAGAATTCAGGCCTGACTCAGTATGAATTACATTTATTACAGTTTTAGCATGGTAATTAGCTTGTGAGCAGTCACAGGATTCAATTTGTATTACATTGAACAATGTGACAACAATCTTAAGGTTCTGTTGGAGCCTTGTAAGCTGTGATCTGGCAGTCAAAATACCAGCTGCAGTTGTCCAGTGCTGCAACATTATTTTCTCCTCATAATAAAATTTGCAGTACGGACTCAAGAACAAGTAATATTTGATTTTGTTACACAGATACTAATGTATATTTTTTTGGCTGTTGCTTCCTTTGCTTGTCTCTACAGAACAAGTGGTTTTGGAATGGGCAATTAATAATATTTCCCAATACAGTACTCCCCCGCTTATTGTGGGAGTTTGGTGCCTGATCCACCCATGAAATGCAGACACTTAGTAAACTGACCTTGGGCTGCTCCCGCCAGCTGTGTTTCCAAAGAGAGGTTTTTAACCCCCTCCTGACCCCTCAGGAAATCTTGCTGCCAGGGGCTCAAGGTCTGTTTGCTGAGATGTCAGGAGGGGGTTAAAAACTTCTCTTTGGAAACAGCAGCCAAGCAGCCCAAGATCAGTATGATGAGGTGTTAGGTGTTGGTTAAAAACTTCTCTTTGCAAACACAGCAGGCAGGAGCAGCCCCAGTTCTGTTTCCTGAGATGTCAGGAGGGGGGTTTAAAAGCCTCTCTTTGGAAGCAAAATGCAGACGCCTCAGCCAGGGCTGCTCCTGCAGGCTCCGCTTGCAAAGAGAGGCTTGTAACCCCCTCCTGGCACCTCAGCTGTCAGGAGGGGATTAAAAACCTTTCTTTGCAAGTGCAGCCGGGAGGAGCAGCCCCAGGTCTGTTTCCTGAGGTGCCAGGAGGGAGTGAAAAACCTCTCTGGAAGCCTGCTTCTCTCAAGAAAAAAAACACGATATACTGAGACTGTAATATATGAACCATGTTGTGGCAGGGGACTACTGTATACCATATAATAACTATAGCATGAGAAGCACGAATGTGGACGGTATGTTGCAAATCATATCCTTTAAATGTTTTCCTCTTTTAGCATTTCACTTAATCTGAAATAAAACCCAGTATAGTGTTGAAAAAGGGTAATAACAATTCTAGTTTGTCCCATGTCCATGTCCTAGTTGTATTGTAACTGTGGAAGTAGTGTCCCTTTGATTTCAGTGACATTTAGATTGAATTAAATGAATTTAAGATTGCACCTTATGAAAAATTTGAGTGATCAGCAGAGAGGTGAGATAGGTATTCCACAGCACTCAATTCTTGCAGATAATTACAGTAGGTCAAAGTACTGAGTCCTGGCTACCCAGTGCGGTGTAGTGGATAGAGTGATAGACTAGCACTCTGGAGAAAAAGGTTCACATCTCCACTCTGCCATGGAAACTGACTGGGGGAGTAGAACTGGTAAAACCAGCCCTTAAATACCCCACTTACCTAGAACCCCCATTAGGGTTGCTATAAGCTGGTTTTGACTTGACAGCATGTAACTACAATAAAGTATAGACTTGAAGTTCATTTTTATTTTTCAGCCACTCATTGTGAAACAGGTTCAGTGGGTGATTAAATTGTTTAATAGTCGCTGTTGTCAGTATTTTGGAGTGGAAGCGCTGACATCTCAACAAGATTAATAGGTGATAAATTCTTGCAGTATAGGGTTTTAAATCCTGAGTTAATGATTGTTTCATTTTGACTGACTTATTTAACAACACATGCAAAATGTTTTAGCCAGATGATGCTTTAAGGCAGGCATGACCAAACTTCGGCCCTCCTGATGTTTTGGACCACAACTCCCAGAATTTCAAGCCTGTATTTCCAATGGCAAAGGACTGTGGGAGTTGTAGTCCAAAACATCTGGAGGGCCGAAGTTTGGACATGCCTGCTTTAAGGGATGTCTTCAATTCTGAAGACTATTTCATATGGATTTTCAATTTTATTTGATTTTCAATTTTAGTTGATAGTTCACTTAGATTCTGGCTTATTCTAAGTCTTAGAATAAGCCAGTAAGCTGATTGTTGAACGTAGGTAAAAGTTGCTACCTCCCCATTGCTCTAGGGTAGAGCTGTATCAAATGCCCTGTTGTGTACTCTGAGTTTCATCCTTTCCTTTATACATTTTCCTGATCTGCACCTCACATAATTCCGTAGATATAAAGCAGATTGATGATGGTAGTAGTGTGAGAAGGAGGACACGCTGTTTTGCTGCCCAGGCAGAGATGGTTAAACACTGCTCGTATAATACTTTGCATCTCGTCATTAAACTACATGACTTTTTGATGTGACCTATATTTCATAGTTGAAAATGTAGGTCATAATGGAAACTACAGTGTGCATGTTGGTAGTAGAGTGATTTTTCTATTCCATTGTTACTGTAAGCTACTTGTAAAGTATGACCTTCATTTATATTTAGATTTTTAATCAAACTATTTTAATCAGTAATGAAAGTAAGATATACATATGTCAGTGTAACACATGTATTTGGTGGTGATACTCTTTGTATTTTCTGAAGTACGGATATTTTTTGGTAGCAGATTCCTACATACTTGCTGTAAGAAATTGTGATGAGGATGTATAGTGCTTTAGATGACCAACTTCTTGATCAAAAGTTGCTTGAAACTCCTAGTAAATTGAAGTTAATGATGAATGTTTGTTGCATTGAATAATTAACATTTATTTACTTTGCTTATTTATTTCATTTGTGTACCAACATATTGTGAATACCTGCTACTGTGGGTGATTTACAGAATGAAACACACACACACACACACACACACACACACACACACACACACACACACACACACACACACACACACACTTGTCAGCTATATCCCATCAGCACCATATAGTGATACTTCAACACAGTTAGCAAAAAAGAAAATACCTCAATTTAAAAATTAATATAAAAACCATCTCAGGATATAGAGTTGAAAGCATCCCCATGGGCCTGAAATATTTTATCGGGTTTATCTCTAGATCGTGACTGGGCAGCTGTGGACCTCCAAATACAGTACTTTTGGACTGTAAATTCATCTAATCTCTCACCATTGAGTTTATGGCGTACAGATTCTAGAGGGAAATGGCTGCCTATTCTTGATTGTATACTAATCATGATCCTATTGTTGAACTTCTTCCTGAATATAATTACAGTAAGGTTGCATTTGGCAGATACCCTTGGTGTTTTCCTGAGATATTGATTGCTACATAAGTGAATTCTAGGCATTGCGAGTGTGTTCTGATTGTTTCCATTAGAGATGGGCACGACTTGAAAAATTTTTTTTTCGAGTTGTCGTTAGTCGGGCCGGTTCCGTTTCGGCTCGTTTCCGTTTTTCCGCGAAATTTCGCAAAAATTAGTCGGTTCGTTTTTTCGTTTTTTCGTTGTCGTTAGTACTGGTTTGGGGAGGGGGTAGTGGGCTCCTGGAGGGAGCTGCAGGAGTCAGCCAGAGCCACAAGTGACGGACTGGCAGACTCCTTGCACCCGCTGTGTCTCACGTACTTGCATGTAGTGCAATGCAAGTAGATCTGGCTTAGGGTTAAGACGGGTTAGCGCAAGGGCTAGGGTTAGGCTAGTTACGGGTGAGGTTAGGGTGAGTATTGGGGTGCACCTCTGGGTGCCTCTCTGACCCACTTAGAAGGACAGTGTACTGGCGTATGGGTTAGGCTTAGGGTTCGGGTTTGGGCTACGATTAGTGGGCTGTTTATGCCCGATTGGCACATCCCAGAAGTCTCTGTGGTCAACCTGGCCAAGTGGCCATGCGATTGGTGGAAAATTTGCATGGTCTACTCCCATGGGCGAGCCCATCATTGCAAATGTGCAGGTGTAATAAAATAAAATAAAATAAAATCAACGGAGACTTTTTTTTGCAAGAAAAACCCACTGCTGCTACTGTAAAAATTCAAGCATTTAAAATAGCTAATTTTTGCATGTTTCTGTGGTGCTTTGGTGGGGTTTTGGGCAACGATTTAAAAAAAAAATATTGCGGTCGCCATTTTGGACCCCCCCCCCACCGCATGGCAAATGGATGCGCCCTCCCAGCCTGGTACAGTCAGCAAAACCTGGCCATGCGATTGGTGGAATGGCTCCAAAACTTTGCATGGTCCACTCCCATGGGCGAGCCCATCATTGCGAATGCGCAGGTGTAAAAAAATAAAATAAAATAAAATAAAATCAATGGAGACTTTTTTGCAAGAAAAACCCACTGCTGCTACTGTAAAAATTCAAGCATTTAAAATAGCTAATTTTCACATGTTTCTGTGGTGCTTTGGTGGGGTTTTGGGCAACGATTTCAAAAAAAATATTGCGGTCGCCATTTTGGATCCCCCCCCACCGCATGGCAAATGGATGCGCCCTCCCAGCCTGGTACAGTCAGCAAAACCTGGCCATGCGATTGGTGGAATGGCTCCAAAACTTTGCATGGTCCACTCCCATGGGCGAGCCCATCATTGCGAATGCGCAGGTGTAAAAAAATAAAATAAAATAAAATAAAATAAAATCAACGGAGACTTTTTTTGCAAGAAAAACCCACTGCTGCTACTGTAAAAATTGAAGCATTTAAAATAGCTAATTTTCGCATGTTTCTGTGGTGCTTTGGTGGGGTGTTGGGCAACGGTTTCAAAAAAAATATTGCGGTCGCCATTTTGGATCCCCCGCACTGCATGGCAAATGGATGCGCCCTCCCTGCCTGGTACCAGCAGCGCAGCAGTAGCAATAGCCAAGGAGAGGGGGGCGGGGAACCCCCCCCCCAAATAAAACACCCTTCTGGCCTGGTAGGTGCCCTCAGACAGTTTTCGCCTACTTTTAGGGCCGGGAATCGGGTTTTTTTTAACTTTTAAAAACTTTTTTCTGTGCCGCTTGGCATTGCGCAATCGCCGCGATGCAAGTAACGAGCACGACAAATCAGACCAAATTGTTTGTTCGTCGGTTCAAGCTCGAATTCTGGTGGAGTAATTCCCGTTTCCGTTTCCGTAGAGTAACGGATACGAGTAATAGAAACGGAAACGGGAATACCGCTAAGTCGTGCCCATCTCTAGTTTCCATATACATCTAGCTGTGTTTTATGAGATCAAACTGGTTTTTTGCATATACAGTATACTGCAACTTTCTGTAATTGTGTGCATGACATGGTTAATAGTTTCTCTTTTCCCCCTCTTCTGCTTGTAGGGCGAAGGAGTGTTATAAAACTATCTCATGGATGGACTATAGCTCATGGAAGATAAAAACCATATCAGAACATCCTTGGTTTCCAGGTTACCAAAGTATGGAACAAAACCTGCTGGGAATCTTCTGCAGACAGTTCCGAATGGAACAGCTCTTAATTTATCAGGGAATACTCAGAGCATTGACAAAAATTTCAGCAAGTACAATGGCACTACTACTATGTCTTCCTTCTCTTTTAACTGGCGAAAATCAAGTAAATGCCAACTGGGTGATCAGATCAGTAGTGAATCTAGCTCCTGTCACAATTCCAGTGAAAGATTGACTGACTCTGAAAAGTGCCCTCAGTCTGAAGGAGCTCTTGGTAAAGACGTCCTCAGGGTGAGTTCAAATAGCGCCTTTTCAAAAATTACAAAACAAAGCAACATGTTTGTTCCACCTACAGAAGAATTAAGCCAAAAGTGTTTGCCTGGGCTGCCTAGTTCGACTAAGTTCACCAAAAGCAATTTATTAGGCAGAACATCATATTCTGGACTTAGTGCTCCAAAATCACACTTGAATGGAATTTGTGGGAGCCGTCCCACGACAGGCTTGCAGAGGAGCAGAGGAAATGCTACTGCTACCAGGAGCAGCTCAGGGGAGAATTTGGCGAAATCAACAGACAGTATTAAATCTTCTGAAAAAATGGTTAGGTCTCAAAGCTTTTCACATTCCATTCAAAGCTCTCGTTTGGCCCCTGCATCCTTAACCAGGTCACACTCTTTTAACAGGGCGGTAGATCTTACAAGGCCTTATCAAAATCAACACCTTTCTATGAGAACATCTCAAAGGTCAAATCTATTGTCAAGAAGTGCACGGCAGATGGATGTGCCCAATGGTAATGAACCTTTAAGATATGGGTTTCCTAGAACATATGCTGCTTTACCACCTTCCGGTTTAAAGAAACACACATTGTCAAATGGCTCTGGCGATGCATCTTCATTGAGATTTAGAACAGGACGTCCTTCATTGTTGAAGCCTAGCAGCCAGCAGTTTTGTAGAAAGATCCCCGTAGATGGCAGCACAGATAAAGAGACTGAAAACTGCCTAGTAGAGGACTCCCTGTCAACAAATATTAATGGAGGTAGTCATGGGATAGATGCACGAGGGAGTGAAAGGATAGAAGATGGTCAAACTGTACATGACATTGTAGAACGTGCCTGTAAAATTTGCATTGATGGTGATGTAGACGAAATATCTATATCCTCCTTGTCATCTTCTGAGAAGAATGATCTGAGTGAAGACTTCAGTGATGATTTTATAGATCTAGAAGATCCCAAGAGAGCAATAAAAATCCAAGAAGAGGAAGTTTCAATTCAAGACCCTGAGCATGAAAAAGGAATATTGCTAAATCAACTTCCGTCTCTTAAGGAAAGTGAAAAATCGAACTGCAATGCTGATGAATGGCTGGATATTCATATGTCTGGTAAATATGCCTGATCTTGTTTCTTTCTGGATAAGTGCAACACCTTCTAGTATTTTGCCACCATTCTTCAGTTAATGAATTGGATTCTAGCTGCTATTGACTATACCAATGCCATTGGTCATTTGGCACAAATCTTAGTGGTAACTTGGCAAAGGTTAAGAAGGCATTCACTATATTGTGTCAGGTATTGTCGTAAATTATAATAAAATTCTGATCACTCTGTCATAGGCTGCAATCCTGTATCCAGTTACCTAGGAGTAAGTCTCACTGAATTCAGTGGGACTTACTTTGGAGTAGCCATGTATAAGATACCATTGTTAAAGACTTGAGAGATAGCTTCTTGTCATTTTTTTTCAAATTGTATTTTCATATATGTTGACTCAACTGTTTTGGTCATTTAATCTTTACCAATTTAAAACATAAATAAATGCCAGCTTAACAAACATATTTGAATATATATAAAACTAGAAGTTTTATAGCACCTTTAAGACTAACAGCACACTAAAACAGCTGTAGGGTAGCAATACAGTATGTAGGAAAGAGTTGGCCTAAACCAGTTCAATAAAATAAGAGTATTTTCTTGGACTGAAATTTTGTAATCCAGTTTATAACTTCCCCTAGCTGGTTCTTGAAATCCAATTCAGATACTTCCTAGAGTCAGTGAAAAAGCAATATACTGTATTAAACCTATTAAACCAAATAATACATTATTATATTCAGTGTGTTGTATTGCAAGACTTTTCCTTAAAGCGTAGTGCTCAGTTGCTTATTATGAACTTCATATTGAAAAATGTTCAATATAAAATCAGTGATCAAATCGTTAGGATAGTGTACCCAAAGTTACACATGTTTAAAGCACACTGAATTTGTGTGTTCACAAAAGTAAAAGGTGGAAAAGGCTTTAGTTATTTAAATACTAACATAGTAGTATTTGTCTCCATATTTATTTCCATGATGGTAAAATCATGTCCTCAAGTAAAATGACAGTGGTATATTAAGACAGTATTTTCCCTCACTGTGGCAGAAGTTAATCTTGATCTATGGAAGCTCACATTGTAATCTGTGAATCTTGAAAGTGCTACAGAATGTAGGAGCTTTTTATTTTATTGTCTTTTTTTCAAATGTGCAGGCTTTCATATGGGGAAATGGGAAGTCGTCTTTTAAAATAATGTAAGCAAAATTTTGAATGCAAAAAGTTTATCTGGATAAAAAGGGAAACAGAGGAAACAACGGGAAGGGAAGGCAACAGTCACACAAACAGTGTTCCATATAAATTCAATAAAAGCAGTGTAATACAGCTAGTTCAATATTTACTGGAATATCATTTTAGGATTTCAGAGAATCTGCAGAATTCATTGTTGAGAGAATGGTCTGAGGGAGCATTTTAGAAAATATGAACAGCAAACCCTCACTTTCATGTGAATCTTAAATCTGATAAACAGTAGCCTCTTAGGAGGAACTATTTTGTTTTGTCCAGAAGAGTGATCAGTTTTTCATATCAATGCACTAGCTAGCCAGTCAGAAAGTCACAAAAACTAGACCACCTTCTCTCTAATCCTAAACCTCTTTTTCGAAAGAATTAGAGCCAAGAAAGAACCAGAAGGAAACATAAGCTAATATTTTGGGAGCATATTTGGGAACAAAGAGGTAGGATCCTAGCATGATACCAATATACCAGACTCTTGATCTAGTGTTTTACAACTCAAAATATTACAGTACTCTTGAGTTTTAAGTGATGGTTTGCTTGTTTTAGTCGGAGAGTAGCTCTTGAAACAAGTATGGTAAATGATGGAATAAATAAGAGTTTGAATATATGTTGATTTTTTGCCTTCTCTTCAGTTGCAGAGGATAATAGTGAAAGTGCAAAGCATCCTGCTCAAAGCAATGTGATTTCTTCCGACATGGACTACCGAGCTGGTTCCTCCTTTGAGCTTTCTCCTTCTGATAGCTCTGATGGGACTTATATGTGGGATGAAGAAGGGTTAGAGCCCATTGGAAATGTCCATCCATGTGGAAGTTATGAGTCTTCGGAAATGAACAGTATAGTAAGTATGTCTTATTTGCTTTACTTCTTTGTGTTCTGTTTGCAGTAGATGACATAAGGGAAAAAGGGGGCTGACAGAATAGAAAATGAAGCTAGAACATGTTTTATAATGGTATCATAATCCCCTGGTGCTTTTGTAAAACTGGAACATCACTACCAGCTATGAGCACTGTGGAAAATAAAGTGTGATTAGCCTTCTAAATTGTGAATAATTTAATACTGCAAATTTTGGTAGACTACATTATGTTTTTGTTGGTTAATGTGTAGAATGTTTTTATTTTAACTTACATGTAAGAGATCAGAACAATATCTTTTTTTCTGCTTACAAAACGTACCGTATGGTTGTGTTGAATAACTTAGTAAAATAATTTAAAAAATGTAAGATGTAACCATCTGTATGGTTATAGTACCTGTTGTGGCTCAGTAGCACCATATTGGTTTCCCTGTGCTACGTAGTTGCTCAGCTAACAGGTCGAGAGGCCTGTTACCGGACGCATAACTAACTTGGAAGGTATAGCAAAAAGGAGGTAGATGGGAACATAAAAAGTGCCTAGAAACCTTCCAGTTCCACTTGATGGCTGAAATCCCATTGGTATAAATTAGTGCTGGAAGAGCTCGTCATCTGGCAGTGGTTTAATTACATTAAATTGAATCGAAGACTTTCTATTTCCTCCCCTACTCTTTTGGGTTTGAAGCTTGCTCAGGGTCCCTCTTACGCTTGGGTGTGGTTTTTAATATTGGAAAACCATTGCTGCTGGTCCTACTGCTGGATCAAGACTGCCGGTGATGATCTCTAAGTGCTTTCCTAATATTAAAGGCTGCCCACCCCTCTCCCACGTCTTCTCTATCTGCCCATCTCGCTACTGGGCTACTCTGGGTAGTGTGTAACAATGAATACAACAAAGATAGCATAGTGATTAAATAAACCAATACAGAATGTTACAACTTAATGAACTAACATAAGAGTGATAGACAGTAACAAATCGCATAATTCTGTAACAAGGTAAACAAGACAAACCAAGAGGGACAAAACTAAAGGATTCCTAAAGGTAAAAAGGATTCCTAAGAAGCCTTAGAAATTGAAGATGGCTAGGAAGCCTTTAATTAAATAGAAGATGCCAGCATCTCCCTTATATAAGTAATGGTCTAATAACTGCTCGGGGGGGGGGCGTGGTGGCTCAGCAGACTAGAGCGTTGAAACGGTCAGATGCAAAGTTGGCAGCTCTACGGTTTGAATCCCGGGTGCCTCACAGTGCAATGAGCTCCCACTGTTAACACAGGCTCCTGCCAAGCTAGCAGTTTGAAAGCATGTAAATGCAAGGAGATAAATAGGTACCACCATAAAAAGAGGGAAGGTAAACAGCTAGACACATGGCCTTGGACATGCACAGCGCTGGCTCTTTGGCTTGAAAACGGAGATGAGCACTGCCCCTAGACTCGGTCACGACTAGCATGCATGCGTTGGGGGAAACTTTATCTTTACCTTTAATAACTGCTCCAATAGTTAGGATGATATTCAGCTGATAGCTGGGTCTCTTAACCTGAGCCCATTGTTGCGGATACTGCACTCTGAGATGAGCAATGGGAGAAAAACTAAACAACCTAAGTGTCATCTTTGCTTAGTTAATGAAAATGATACCTTAGTTAATGAAAATGATACTTTGCATAAATGAAAATGATACCTTCATGTATATTTATGTGTAGTATACAAATTTGTTTAGTCTACCTCAAGACGGATGAGGAATCATCATTTTTTTCTTTGTTTATTGCTTTAGGCTAACTATATCTTGCACTCCAAAACCGATATACAGTGGTACCTCGACTTACGAATTTAATCCGTTCTGAATGCATGCTCTTAAGTCGAACTACTCTTTAAGTCGGGGTATCTATCTAAAAAACTGAAAAAATAAAGTTAAAAATAAAAAAACCATATCTAAAATTTTAAGGTGGCAGTTAAAATGCCAACAGTTTTCCGCTCTTAAGTTGAATTTCTCTTAAGTCGGGGTACCACTGTAAATGGCAGTAATCAGGGCAGATTTGATTTAAATCAGAACTTGGAATTTTTATTATTTAAATGAAAAACAGTTTTTAGAATTTAAATTGTGATTAAATTGTAGTACAGTATATAAGCAATACATTTAAGTAGTGATGTAACAAAGAATGTGATTGTACTCTTCTCCTCTCCCCCTTTTTTGCCTTCTTCCCTCTCTCCCCTCTTTTCTTCTTCCCTTTCCCTTTCCTTGAATTAATCTACTAAAAAAAAGAAAGAAGAAGAATCACTAGGATTTGGTTTAACTGACTCAGTGGGTCTACTCTGGTTGCAACTTAATTATGTTAAGCAACAGTTTCAGCCCATCTGCTTAGACATCTCTGGTGATTAGTGTACTGTAGCTATCAAATAACCGTACTTATCGTGTAAACCAGGCACGTCCGAACTTCGACCCTCCTGATGTTTTGGACCACAACTCCCAGAATTCCAAGCCTGTATTTCCAATGGCAAAGGACTGTGGGAGTTGTGGTCCAAAACATCTGGAGGGCTGGAGTTTGGACATGCCTGGTGTAAACAAATACTATCAGGGAGATTGATTGGAAGGCTTCAGGTTTTATGGGGTTTTTTAGCCTAGATGCCCTGAGCACATCCGATCTCACCTGAACTCGGAAGATAAGCAGGGTCGGGCCTGGCTAGTACTTGGATGGGAGACCACCAAGGAATACCAGGTGCTGTAGGTGCCTGGAGTAGGAACTGGCAAACCACTCCAGTCTTTCTGCCATGAAAACTCCATGAACATGGGGTTACGAAGAGTCAGTCACGACTGTAACGACACAACAACAAAAGCCTGTTTGGGTCACTACTAAGCAGAGCAAATCAAGTGTTCTCCTTAAATCACTCTCTGAGTGGTTGACAATTTATTTATGCAGGCTACACATTGCCCCTTCCCCACTCAGCAAGCTAGGTACTTATTTATTATATAAGTAAAATATAATTGTGGTGGTTGCATAAAATATAATTGTGGTGGTTGCATAAAATACAACCATGCCTGATCTCAAGCACATTACCAAATTCTTATTGTCAGTGAACTAGTACCACACTGAGGCGTATAATGTTCGTTTGGATAGTGCAAAATATAGTCCCCTGAATATTTGTAGTCAAGTTTGTTTTTTACATTTAATATTGGAATTCTGGTGTGTGTGTTGTTAAGTACAACTTTTAATCGCTTCCTGTATTTCCCTCTTAAGTGGTTAGCTCTTTGCTTTCTGTGGTCACAATTGCTACGTAAGACAAGCCTGTCTTTCCTCTTTTGTCAAGAGGGCTCTGCCAACAAATGGATGATGATCGTTTCTAGCATTGTAGGAGGACTGTGTGGTGGTGGTGTTAGTAATTATCACAAAAAATGTGTAAAATATAAATAAAAATGTTAGTGAATATGTAATGTAGAGCTGGAAGCACAAGTTGCCAGGCATTTTGATACAGTGGCATTGGTTTACCCACAGCAGGAAGCACTCTGATGGAAGTGAACTGCAAAGAATTTGTTAGGTGGTGGCAATAAAAAACAATATTTTCATGTCGTACCTTAAAGACACCATAAATCTTTGGTAGGCTACCGTTGGCTCATCAGATGCTTAAGTATATACATGTAGTATCAGTGAGGAATGAACAGTGATGCTAGTGACAGTGTGACAGATGTGCTGCCCCTACATAGGATGAGCTGTAATTTTTCAGAGACAGATTTTGGATAAATCACATACAGATTGGGGCTAGTGATGGAGGCAAGGTCAACAGCAGAGTGAGAATCCTGAACATCTGTTTTTGCCTACATCATGCCCTTTCTTCCTTGAATTGTCAGTGATGTTCTGACACATATGATTGACAATGGTGTATGAGTATGACTTCTATCAGTGATCCTGCTGTTGCTCCACAAATTCCAGATATTTTAAAATTAACTTTATTTTCAGCTATACCGCATTAAATCCTCAGGAATATTTTAAATCAGAAGTAGAAAATCAGGGCTGATGAGCTCTATTCTTTCTGATTTCCATATATTGCTGTTAAAAAGTTTTTGCTGCTGAAGACAAAAACTCCAGTATATATGTAGTTTGGGAACTGCAAATGTTTTTCAAGCTTTTCAGTATAACCTTCCTTTTTTATTCTTGCAACCCCCTAAGAATTTCCTACCTTGATCATCAAGCCACCTCTTAGCCCACACATGCACACTAGAGATGGGCACGAAACGAACAATTTTTTGTTTCCGTTTCCGTTTTTTCGTTTCGTTACGCAACAAAATGACAAATGAATTTTGTCTCCAAAATGAAACGAAACGAACAGAAACACCAGAAATTTTGTCATGCATTTCGTTTCCGTTACTGCAATACAGTGAACTGCTTTAAATGCTAAAAATAAAATAAAAAAATTGAAATAAATGGTAACGAAACGGTAACGAAACGAACGAAAATGAAAACTTTTTTTGCAAAAATTCGCGAAAAACGGAAACGAACTGAAACGGACCCTCCAAACGACAAACGACAAGCGAAACTCGATTTTTTCTATTCGTGCCCATCTCTAATGCACACAAAGAGTAATATGAAGTGAACACAAACGTAAAAAATATTTTAAATTAGAAATAAAAAGTTTTCGTTGTATTAAAAAAAGTTAGAAAAATGGTATCTATTGCAGAAAATTCAAGTTGTTTTGCTTCATGACAATCTCAGTCTCATTCCTTCCATCAGTCTGGGAACCAGTGTTGTAGACTGAGTAATACACTGAGTACTGTAGTTGTGGAGACAGAAAGATTAGGCTAAATAATCTGTATAGAAACTGTGGAGCCCTTAAAATCATGGCCTCAATCCAAGAACGTTTGGAACCAATTTTGAAATGTTTTAAAGAATAGATTATGTGAATATACCATTTCATAATACTGAATTAGAATTTATAATCCCAGTTACATAATTAGATCTTTGAGCTTTAACTTTAACCAAAAACTCTTGTCATGTAAGGCTTTGTATTAAAGCCAAAAACATTTTAACAATGGACTATCTCTGAAAATAACAAGTTCAAATGTGGTGACCTTTCACGGTGAAGGTGAACAGAAACAATCAATTGGGCTCCCACTGACCATCCTACCCTTTTAGCAATCTCACCTAACAGTCCACTCACACCTTGGACTGCTTTACTATTCCTAATTTCCTAATTTTATATATTTCAAAAAATATTTGCTGTTGGTCTTCGTATTTCTGAGTGTTTCTGTACATGCACAGGGAGAGAGAGAGAGAGAGAGAGAGAGAGAGAGAGAGAGAGACTGACAAAGGGAGGGGGGTTTCCATAGTCACAACTGGATTTCTGGAAGGCTGAGCAGAATAAGTGAAACTCCTGCTTTGTCAAGGCTCACCGCTGAAGAATTCAAATCTGGCAAATTTATTGACTGCAGTTGAACTAGTTAATTTTGGAGATAACTTGTTTCCTACTAAGACAGAGACATTCTCAGTGAAACAGAATATATTTTCTTGTTCATTGTCTGGAATAAGAATAAATATGCAGAATATGTCTGTCTTTTCTTTTTAGAAGCTTTCATTTATAAGGTGCAGGCAGCTGTCGTTACCTGAGGCTTTATTTATGTCTAAGTATTTGTAATCAATCACTTAAGACTTATTAAAAATATAGGCATTTATTGGTTATAATTGTAGTCAAGGATAATTCATTTGAAAGAGCAATTTTAGTCACAAGAGTGTCATGAACTCTTTGTAAACCCAGCTGTCCTGTTGTGTTGAGCATTTTCATGTAGTTTTCAGTCCGTGAATAGAGCCTAGATGGCAGCACAGCAATATAATGTTGTTTTTCATGTTTAACCCTTGACAGGATAGCTGTTTTCATGTGCCCCCGTAGCCTTAGACTGAGGTATCAAAATCTATAATGAAATTCAGATATGTGTGATTATTTGCATAGCTGCAGATTCACTATAGATAACAGTTGTTTCTGGAAGCTCTGGTGCATGGTAAGAACTAAAGTTTGTCCTCAGTAGTTTGTTAGCAAGACATTTTGTATGTCTTGCAAAAGCTACTTTTTAAAATATATATGTAACTTTGGTACTAAATTTGAAGCACTGTCCAAGTTCTCAGAGAAGTTTGTTTGTTTGTTTGTTTGTTTTAATATTTGTATACCATACTAGTTTTCCCAGAGGGAACTCTATAATTTTTTAGAGTTGCAGGATACACACATATTCCATGCCAAAGCTTGCTCTGCAGCTGGCCATTAAAGTAGGGAGAAAGATGTGGGTGGAGTTCTCTTAGGTTCCAGGGGAGCAGCAAAGCTTTAGGGATTTGATAAGTTTTTGAGAGGCATTTTTAGAATACTGAATTAGCAGAGAGATGACCTTCCCCTGATGTTTTGCTAATCCCGGTTCTAAAAAATATGAATCCTTCCTCAGTATCAATTGTTATTAAGCTCAGTTACTTCTAAACTTGTATAAAAATGTACACTTGCATTACATTTGTGCCTAATATCCCTAATGGTATGAGTTTGGGGAACTTTTGTCGGGAAGATGCAGTGGAGAAAAACTGAGTTAGTTGTGAAATGCAAGTAGATGATGTTTGTCCAAATGAGCTTTTCTGTGCTTTCTAATGAGCCAAATCTTGGTCTTTTTAAAAATTGGTTCTGGTTGTTGTTGCCGTGGCTTGCCAGAATTGGCAAGAAAGAACAGAAAGCGGATAATTACATGATCGTGTTTGTTTCTTACTTGACAACCTACAGTCCTGGTCCATAAAATGGTTTAGCTAGTGGAAGGAAGGGTGGAAATGTTAATGGCAATGTGGATGGTTTCTTCTCCCTGATTGGATGGCTAGATGAATAGGTTGAAAGGACTCCCTTATTTACCCCATGGTTGCTATGGTAGCTACAATAATGAGCCTATATCCTGCCTCTGCCTCTTGTTCCTGGTTCCCTCACTGTGAAGTATTTTTACTATTCATCTTCCTTTTTTCTCTTTTAAAGGTATGGATGTTGTTGTGTTAGTGGGACTACTTGTGTCAGGAAACACTGACACGCAGGGTTTCAGAGCTCAGAACTCAATACCATCAACACTAGAGCTTTATATATTGAAAGTAGGTTATTGGTACCCTCTTGAGATAGTACTCATGTTTTAATTATCAGACAACCTTGCTTTTTGTCACACATTGTAGGTAATAATTTTAATATAGCAAGGGATATTTTCTTTTCCTTGGTTATACATACTGACACTGTGGCATGGCCCAAAGATTGTGCAGTTAAGATAACAGTAAGTTCATATTCTATTCTAGTAGTTCCACCTTCAGCCAGAGCTGGGCAAGTGACTACCTGACAGAGCGGATCGACCAGCGGTCAACATCGGCCCGTCCGACTAGGTTGTCGCGGGCGCACATGCTGCGTGTGGCCATGCCCAGGGAGGCTCGGAGAACATCCACCCGTACCCGAGCCTTCTCTGTGGCTGGCCCCACCATGTGGGACCATCTCCCAGCAGAAGTGCGCCTAGCAGAGTCCCTGCCAGCCTTCCGGAAGGCATTAAAAACTCATTTTCCGGGAGGCGTTTGGTGACTGAAGGTTCCCCCCCCTTCCGCCATCTGTAAAGCCACTCTTCATTGTTCAGTTTATTTATTTGTTTTAAATTGTCTAATTCTTTCTATTTAATAGTTGTTATTAGTATTTTCCTATGTTGTAAACCGCCCGGAGTTCCTTCGGGAAGACGGGCGGTATATAAGCCCAATAAATAAATAAATAAATAAATAAATAAATAAATAAATAAAATATGAAATATTTATTGAAAGAGACGTTGTCTTCTCTTGATAAACATATGTGCTTCTTTTAGGAACAAATTACTTTTCAACTAAGATATTCCCATTGCATTCCTCTCATTAGTGGTTATAAGAATTTATACCATGAGTAAACGTATAGCTTTACTACATGCTGGGCCTACACATTGAAAAGGTGGTGTAAAGGAATGTAGAGAGTGATGTTTTCAAATTCTTCTGCTTGCTTTTCTTTGTTTCCATATTTAGAATTAGACATCTGTAGATGAATCTTCTGAATTCATTTGAATGTTTTGTTTGAATTACTCTGCCACTGTTCAAGACCAAGAATATATTCTATAACATTTTTATTTCAAAAGGTGCATAAGACAAAGAAATAAATTCAAAGAAATGTGTTTTTATCTTGTAGGATATCTTGAATAACCTTGATTCGTGTGACCTTGAGGATGATGATCTTATGCTTGATGTTGACTTACCTGAAGACACACCCTGTGATAATGGTTAGTGAAATAATTACAATGGTGCCCTTGTAATTCTCCACCAGTACAGTAGTGCCTCTACTTAAGAATGTCTTGACTTAAGAGCAGTTCGACTTAAGAGGAGAAAGCAGGTGGTTTTTTAACTGCTGCCTTACAAATTTTAGATATGGTCTGCTCTACTTACATTTTTAATTTTTTTGATTGATTGATTGATTTTGATATTTTTAGATAGGGCTCCTCTACTTAAGAGTTGTTCAACTTAAGAGCATGCATTCGGAACAGATTAAATTCGTAAATAGAGATACCACTGTACTCTAGATGTCCTCCTTTTCTTGCTCATCCCCTTGCTGTCCACCACCATCGTTTCCTTAAATTCGGTTGTGAAGCTAAATGCTCAGGAGACTCTGCATTCCTTGTGGTTGATCTGTTTTCCTTTCCACAGTGCAGTTTCCTTAGAAATACCTACTGTAGCAGCCCATGGAGTTCCTGCTATAATAAACCAAAGCAACCAAATGCAAGACAGCATAGTATGTAAGGGGCATCTTTCACTACTGTTAAATGTATTTTCTAGTTTGATCCTAGGATGCTCCTAGGTATACTCCCAGATTTTGGAATTCCTTCCCACAGGAAGCCAGACGCCCAGGGCCCATCTTTGCTGTCCTTCCACAAGGAAGCAAAGACTTTCTCTTCAGGCAAGCCTTCCCTCAGTGACTGGCTGTGGGATTTTTAAATGAATTGTTATGTATTACTGCTTTGAATGTATTTTTAGTATTGCTTTTGTTTATCACTTCTGAGTGGCATTTGTTCGACTAGCATGCATGTGCAGGGGGAACCTTTACCTTTTAAAATATTCACTTCCTTAATGTTTTTTTAAATTTAAATACTGTGTTTTAATGTTGTAAGCTCCCGTTGTATGCTCTTTAACTATGAATATTGTCTTTTAATGATGTAGGCCACTTTACGTCACATTTAAGGAGAAAGTGGGTTAAAATATTTTAAATATTATTTAAACTATTGAAATAGTATTTTAAAGTATTACCAACAGTGCTGAATGCCTATTGCCTGTAAACTATTTTTGCTAATTTTCTGAATTATTAAGTCAGAAGTAATTTTTTAAAATAACTTCTATTATCACTAAACCCTTTCCAAATTATTTTCTTAACATCTAGCGTTGCTCAGTGTTTTGGACCAATACCCAGAGTGTGGTCCAATTCACAATACTGTGAGATTTTGCAACTTGTGCATTGCATAAGCAGTGCTGTGTGTAAGTGTTGATCTACATAAATAAAACTCACCCTCCTCTTGTGTATCACATTGGCAGGAAGCTCTCTTTAGTAGGATATTAGCTTTGGGTTTTAAATTTCTCAGTAATTTTATTGCTAATTTGTGATATGCTGTATAACAAAGGACTTATGTTAAAACCATTATATTTTAAAAAATTCTACCAGATAAGTATGAAAGTACTTCCTGTAAATTCTGTTATTTTGGGATTGAGCTGTAAAAAGTGCTGAATTGAAATGGTGATTGAGTATCTGTTGAAGATTGGCTTATAAGATTAGACTGAACATGTAAATGCACCTTGCAACTTCCAGTCTTTGTACGTACTTCGCCTCAAACAAGTGCTGGACCACTTTGTAGGCCTCTCTTTTCTTCTTTTCTGGCGTCTGTGAGGGAACTTGCACTCTATTTATAGTAGTTGTTGTAGTGGAACAAGTATGTACTCAGTGAAGGAGGACATAGTTCCAAATCACAGGGTCAAACTGGGCTCATTTCCCAACAATACGTAAGCAGGGAATGGGCAGGAAGGAAGGCCTGTTTACCACAGTTTAAGAAAAACTATGTCTGAGTAGGCAGCAAAGTAACAGACGTCTCACTTATGAAAAGTTCCTTGTAATCAAGATCTGACAATGTGAAGAGAGGCTATTCTGGTAAGTAAAAAGCCCGAAGGGATTTCTTAAAACTCTATGTATCTGGCTTCAATTTAGATGTTGGCGTAGCATTTAACAGTTTATAAATAGCTGCTGAATACAGCTTTTGAAAACTTAAACGTCCTTCATGTACTGTATCCTGGCAGAACTTTGAAATCTTAGTTTCATTTGTGTAGTGGAGTAAATGCTCTAAAACTTTTGTGTATTCAAAAAACCCAGTTGTTTAAATAGCTAGCTATATAAGTATTTAAGAAAGAAAGTTTTGGGGTGTAAACTGAATTGCTGACTGTGTTCCTTTTAAATGTCCTAAATCTTAACATTCTGATGACAAAAATGTCAGAACAAAAATGTTGCAAAATTCTTGAAGCAGTATTTGGGATTTTTAATACTATTCTTCATCTTCCATGATTAAAGATTAAAATCTCTTAACTGAAGGAGCAACTTTGTGGGATCAAATTGCTTTCAAGATGTCTAATATGAAATTTCTACTACCGGACATTTTAACGAGTTTTCAGCATACCGGAAATATTTGCAGTTTGCCAAACATCACTTCAGTCTTAGATAATCTACTTAAATCAGTGATGGTAGACTCTATCAGCTAGTTTGAAGTTCTGGGTGATAATAGTTCTCTTCCTAGACTAATGTTCAAATACATTTGATCTGTTTAGTGGATTGTGAAAATATGAACCACTATGATCGAACAGACAGAAATATTAGACAGCAGAAGGAAGGGTTGTGGAAGAGGGCACCACAGCGATGGACCCAAGACCATTATCATCTTGGGCACACCGACCCTTGTGCCCATACCAGAAATGATTTGAACAGGTAAGGCACTTGGAGTTGAAAAATTTCCTTTTTCTTTGTTGACAGCTTGAGGTTATTTTATATTACGCTGTCAACATAGAGCCTTGTTATGGATCTATCATGTATAAGATTGTATCACTTTTAAAAACTGTAATATTTACAATTGTATTAATTTATTTTTGGTTTTATTTTATTTATTTATTGGTATACGACAATGTTATTCATTGTGCTGTCACTGTAATATGGTTCTTCAAATCTGGTCCTAAGCAAAGAAGTTTATGTTCCAAGAGAATAAAATATACATTTCGATATCTGGCAGGGTGACAGCAGAGAAAAGTTACAGGAGCTTCTGGGGTAGGAATCTTACTTGGTAGTGCTAATAGTCCTCTAATAGATCTGCTTTCACCTAGTAAATAACATTTTGTCGAGGGGGTGGCTGCTGTCCGGCTCCAGTCATACCTGGAGTTAAACCATATCCTGGACCCCTTCCAGTCTGGATTCAGGCCTCTTCGCGGAACCGAGACCGCCCTGGTCGCTCTGCAGGATGACCTCCTCAGGGAGGCCGACAGGGGGTGTTCCTCCCTGCTCGTCCTCCTTGATCTCTCAGCAGCCTTTGATACCGTCGACCACGGTAACCTTCTGGCCCGGCTCGCTGAGGCGGGAATTGGTGGTCAGGCCTTGGCCTGGCTCCGTTCCTTCCTTGGCGGCCGGACCCAGAGGGTACAGCTGGGGGATGTCTTGTCGGCTCCTTGGGCTCTCCCTTGTGGGGTGCCCCAGGGGTCGGCAATCTCCCCCGTGCTGTTCAATGTTTATATGAGGCCGCTGGGGGAGGTCATCAGGAGATATGGAGTTCGCTGTCATCAGTACGCTGATGACACGCAGCTCTATATCTCCTTTTCTACGTCTGCAGAGGAGGCGGTTCGCTCCCTCGATCTGTGCCTGGAGGCCGTTCTGGAATGGACCAGAGATAACCGGCTCAAGCTTAATCCGGAGAAGACGGAGGTTCTGTTCTTTGGGGCGCCTTCGCCTCGGTACTATGGCCCCCTCCCTAGACTGGGGGGTACTTCCCTCCAGCCTACAGACAGGGCCAGGAATCTGGGCGTGGTCCTGGATTCGGCCCTCTCCCTGGAAGCCCAGGTGATGGCCGTCTCCAGGGCCGCTTTTTTCCATCTCCGCAGGATCGCCCAGATCCGTCAGTACCTTGACGAGTCCTCCCTGAGGACAGTCGTGCAGGCCCTGGTGATCTCGAGGATCGACTATTGCAATGCCCTCTACGTGGGGTTGCCCTTGACCCTGGTCCGGAGGTTACAGCGGGTGCAAAATGCGGCGGCCAGGCTGGTGGTGGGTTCTCGTAGATTCGAGCACATCACCCCAGTCCTGGTCCGCCTGCATTGGCTTCCCGTTGTTTTCCGGATCAGGTTCAAGGTTCTGGTCTTGGTTTTCAAGGCCCTCCACGGCTTGGGACCAGGATACCTGGCGGAGCGCATCTCCCTGAGGGCATCCGGATCCAGACCCACGAGATCATCGCAGGTGCGCTCCTTGAGAGTGGCCACACCCAGAGAGGCGCGGAAAACGCGTACGCGGAACCGCGCCTTCTCTGTGGTGGGGCCCTCGCTCTGGAACCATCTCCCTCCTGAGCTGCGCCTGCTGGAGTCCCTGCCCGCCTTTAAGAGGGCTTTGAAGACCTTCCTCTTCAAGGAAGCATATGGTGTCCTTATTAGTTAGTGCTTTTTTTTTCCCCTTTGCCTCACCGTTTGCCGCCATCTTGTCCTCTGCTGCCCTTGCTTGGTGGCCTGGTTATTTTCAGCTTTTTAGCCTTTTAGCTTTTAGCTTTTTGCGTTGTTAGCCGCCCAGAGTTCCCGTTGGGAAGATGGAGCGGGATATAAGTATTTAAATAAATAATAAATAATAAATAAATTTTAATGACAGATTTAAGGCTAGTGCAACATTCTTTCCTTCTTGCCACCCATTCTATAGTTCTAATATGCTTTAAGTGCAGACATCCATGCATATGCATGCATGTGTGTGCATGCACACACCCACACAGATGGTGATGTGTTAATAACTTAACAGTGCTGGCCTTTATCCTGTAACTCCCACTTGGCTCCAAAGGGATTATTTCCTGGTAGGCAGATTCAGGGGAACTAAATAACACACATTGCCTCTTATATCTGCAATTGCCCCCCTTCCTGAAAAGATGACAAAATTGCAAAGAAGAACTATCTGTTGTTGAAAAAACTAGCCTTTGGTAAGCTATGTATGCACTGTTTCTATGCATCTGGCACTCTGTCTGCATAATATTCCTGAGAATGGTTTTATTAATATCAGTGACTTCTGGGGTTGGAGGCATGTCTTGGTCCTAACTAATGTTGTCTATGGAATTGAATGGTGATGTATTTCTCATGCATTCCTGGCAACTCCTTTTGTGACTATCATAACTTTGCCATGAGCTTATAAAACATAAAAGTGTGTAACTCTTAATATTGAAGGGAAAGGTATTATCCTTGCTACAGCTAAAGCATATATGTATTGGAAGTCAAAACATTCTGCCTTCAGAGTATCTATCTATCTATCTATCTATCTATCTATCTATCTATCTATCTATCTATCTATCTATCTATCTATCTATCTATCTATCTATCTATCTATCTATCTATCTATCTATCTATCTATCTATCTATCTATATAATGTGGTAAATATTCAGATTTAATACTTAGGTTTCCATTCTACACTTAATCAATGACCAGATTCCTATAGGGGATTCACACTGGCATAAGTGTAATTGTGTAAATCCCAGGAGTAAATTGCTGCTAATTAATGAGTTGCTGCTTACATTCTGGCTGGTGTGCCAGATTGTAACTTATGTTAACAAGGATGCAAATAACTCATTAATTAGAAGCCATTTGCTTCCTCAATTTATGTAGTTACACTTACATTTAACATTGCCATAAATCTCCAGTAGACAATATTTTTAAATGTACTTGAGTCCTCTGAATTTTAGATGGTCTAATTAAATTCTCCCGACAATAAAATTTCTAATTAACCTAAAATTATAAGAAAATTTTAGAAATATGACTGTAATCTAGTTTGATATTTACGCTAGTATAGGTATAGTAATGTAACTTAAAGTGTTAAATAGCTACTTTTTAATAAGCATCCAACTGATTTCCCATTGGGTTAGTGGTTGCATTACATGACATATGATTATGAAGTGGAAGTAACAACAGTTCACTTGGAGACCTTTTAATTAGCGAGTATTTATCACACCATTTCACTTACACTAGAATAAATATTTGATTTGACTATCTTCTGTGTAGGTACATGAAGCATAATTTTTTAATCTTTAGAAAAGGGATTTGCTCTGTATGGCTTAAGAATATCTTTTCTCAGACATGGGCATGTTCTGTGGCCACATACCTGTATCTGAAAACATCTTCTACTGGAAAATAAAGCATAACTTGTTCTCAATATGTGTTTGAGTCAAGTGGATAATTGATTAATCAGTTATCAATAATCAACAAATAATTGGAAAATAACATGGCTAATATTTTTAGTTTTTCCTGCCATTATCATTTGATCACTCTTCGTTTTAAGGTAATAGGGCAGAGAGTAAAGCATGAATAAAATCATTCATGCTAGAATTTTACACAATTGTAAAGTGAAAATGCAAAGGGATAAAATAATTGAATTGGCTACAAAAAGAGCCAAGAATTGGCTACAAAAATAAAATGTGTGATAAAAAAATATCAAGAGATTAGCAGGGAGGACCAGGTTGCCACATTCTGGATAGTCAGTGAAAGTTGTAGAAATAGAAATTGTTCAAAGCAAACATTGATGTCTAGGTCTTTTAGAAAGTCCTTCCTGCCCAGATACACTGGCAAATATTACCAAAGGATTAAACTCCATTAAAGAGATAATCCATTTGGCCAGAGTTACTTCATAGGATTAAGCTTTTATGACAGGTAATTTTTGTTCTTTATAAGAAGCCAGAGCAGGGAAATGGGAGAGAGAGAGTTGGAGAATCCTGGCGTTAGAGATCTGTGAAGATTCTCAGTCATCCAGGTGCGGTTACCTGGACCAACAAAGCTGCTTGGATGAGTAGCAAAACATTTTGATCTCTCTAGAAATGAAGTCCAATTGCCATGTCTCAACTTCCAGATGGCCTTAGGGGGTAACCTTCCATTTTCATTTTTTTAGGAAATGGTCTGTCTACACAAAAGTAGATCTCATTCAGATAACTGCATGAATAAATAAGGGTCTAGGTTAAAACAGACCTTACTGTGTTTCTTCTGATGTACCTCCCTTGGGACGATCCAAGACTTTGCAATCTCCATGTTGTGCAGCCGTTCAGTCTTTTTATTTATTGTTTCTTTCTTCTTTTTAATGATGTATATAAAGTTTTATCCACTATTTGGGTGAATTTTGTACTCAGAAGAAAACCATTTCCCCCAAACCACCAGGGTCTGAAATCAGAAGGAGGGTGTGTGTGGTTGCGTCAATGGTATATCAAGTATGGGTGGTCTTCTCCTCTTAAAAGGCGTGACTGCAGGGAAGGGAGAATTGCATTCCAAGAAGTGGCGTGAAAGGGCTCAGTTGCACTCCTCACTAATATAAGTTTGCAGAATGTGCTTTGTGTTGAAGTACAACACTGTTTTTACTTCCTTGGAATAGCAGAGATTCTTGTTGCACTTTAAAAGACAAATCCATTTTATGTGATATGAATTGCCATGAAATACTCTTGATTTGCTGCAGTAAACTAAGATGTCTGTTTTCAAGGGTTTTTTTTTTTTTGAAAACATATTACAGGAGCTGCAACTATGTAGACTCTCCTCCTCTTGGCCATATTGAAGGCTATGGAGTATCAAGCTTATACCCACCACTAAGGACTTTGCCGGCAAACACTGTGATGCTGGATGAAATGACCCTTCGGCATATGGTTCAAGACTGTACAGCTGTAAAAACTCAGCTGTTAAAAATGAAGAGGATACTTCACCAGGTTAGTAAGCAGTGTGCAGGGCGTAATGCAGGAAGGAACACATCCCATCTATCTTTGTATTGCCGTAAAGTTTAAACTTGTTAAAGCTCTTTATTTTTTTTCTTAAACATTGCCTTGCATCTGAAGGTTTCAGTGGAAGTCTGCACACACACATGGTGGGTTCAAGAGGAGGAGAGGGTCTTAATGTGTGCATAATATTTCAAGTTTATCTAACTTCAGGATTGTGTTTTCATGGGTTCTGTCTACAAGGAGGAAGAGAAGTCTGCTTTGTAAGTGGAACACTTGGAGTTGTTATGATGGAAGCCATTATGTGGGAATAATAAAATTACCCATTGGTTTTTTTTTTAAATATATATATATATTTGGCTAGGATTCCAAGGTCTTGTGTGTTCTTCATATTCTCCTTTTTATATCCTCTTTCCTTTCGCTCACACCCAGGACTGAGGAACGCCATCTGTGTTTCTCTGGCTTTGTTATTTACGTAACACATACACAAGTATTGATAAATCAATGTTTCCTAGGAATTAAAATGCTGTGGTATCTTTTTCTCTTTCAAAATAACAAACAATATTTTATTTCCAAAATAGAATTGTTTGGTTTGCATATATTGATGCTCTAGGTGAATAGATCAAAATTATGTAGAATATTCAATCCCAGTGAAGACATATTGACAAGATATGTGGAAGTGAGGGGGTAGAGTTACATCTCTGACCTTCAGATGTTCACAGAGCTGTCATACTGTCATCCAGACAAAATGAGAGGCCCTGTTTATGGACTCAGTTGAGCATTTGGGGTGGGTGATACTATGTTTCCATCCTGTCTGCATGTTTGAGGGAAAGGAACTTAAAAACAATGCTAGACTGGCACATATTTATTCATAGGCTTTATTACTTCTCTTATGCACAACAGAACATGTGAAGCAGCATGGGGCAGTGTTGAAGAGCATCTGCTTGAGGAATTTTGCAGATAGGATAACAGGTTTCTATGTGAAAACATAAGTACCTAACACTTAAATTTACATTATGTTACAGTGCATAAGTTTCCAGTTTACTTCATAGTCCAGTTACTTTCTTGAATAAGGCTTGAAATTCCTAACACATTTGTGCTGAAAACTGTCAGCTGCAAAGTCGGTAGCTTAGCAGTTCGAATCCCGGGTGCCACACAGAGAAGAGAGCTTCTGCTGTTAACCCCAGCTCCTGCCAACCTAGCAGTGTGAAAGCATGTACTGTGGTACCTCGACTTATGAATTTAATCTGTTCGAATGCATGCTCTTAAGTCAAACTACTCTTAAGTCAGGGTACAAAAGAACATAAGAACATAAGAAGAGCCATGCTGGATCAGGCCAAAGGCCCATCTAGTCCAGCTTCCTGTATCTCACAGTGGCCCCACCAGATGCTTTTGGAAGCGCATGAGACTAGATACCTGTCTCCTGATACCACTCCCCTGTATCTGGCCCTTGAAGTACCGTGGTTTTAAGCCTGGAGATTACACATCTCCATCATGGTTTGTAACCTGTGATGGACTTTTCCTCCAGGAATCTGTCCAATCCCCTTTTGAAGGCATCCAAGCCAGATGCCATCACCACATCCTGTGGCAGGGAGTTCCATAGACTAACAACGCGCTGGGTGAAAAAATATTTTCTTTTGTCTGTTCTTACTCTCCCAGCCCTCAATTTGAGTGCATGTCCCCTAGTTCTGGTATTTTGTGAGAGGGAAAAGAGCTTCCCTCTATCCACTTTACTCATGCCCTGCATTATTTTGTACGTCTCAATCATATCCCCCCTCAGTCGCCTTTTTTCCAGACTAAAGAGGCCCAAATGTTTTAGCCTTTCCTCATAAGGGAGGTGCCCCAGCCCAGTAATCATTTTGGTCGCTCTCTTCTGCACCTTTTCCAGTTCCACTATGTCTTTCTTGAGATGCGGTGACCAGAATTGTCCACAATACTCCAGATGTGGCCTTACTATTGTTTTGTATAATGGCATTATAATGTTGGCTGTTTTATTTTCAATCCCCTTTTTGATAATTCCTAGCATGGAATTGGCCTTCTTCACCGCTGCCACACATTGGGTTCGACACCTTCATGGAGCTGTCCACCAACACACCAAGATCTCTTTCCTGATCTGTCACGGATAACTCAGAGCCCATGAGTTGATAGATAAAGTTTTGATTTTTTGCCCCGATATGCATTACTTTACATTTGGCTACATTAAAACGCATTTGCCATTTCGTAGCCCATTCCCCCAGTTTGGAGAGATCCTTCTGGAGCTCTTCACAATCTTCTCTGGTTTTTACCACATAGAAAAGTTTTGTGTCATCTGCAAACTTCGCCACCTCACTGCTTATTCCTGTCTAAAAAATAGAAAAAAATAAGTTAAAAATGAATAAATGAAAAAAAAATTGTAAGTCGAACAGACCATATCTAAAATTTGTAAGGCAGCAGTTAAAATGCCAACAATTTTATGCTCTTAAGTCAAATTGCTCTTAAGTCGAGCTGCTCTTAAGTCGGGGTACCACTGTAAATGCAAGTAGATAAATAGGTATCGCCATAAAAAGTGGGAAGGTAAACAGTTTTCCGTGCACAGAAATGTGTTCAGGCATGCCCTCCACATGGCCACAGATGTGCACAACACTGGCTCTTTGGATTAGAAATGGAGATGAGCACCACCCCTAGATTCGGACATGACTAGCACACATGCGCGGGTGGAACTTTACCTTTTTTTTTACTGTATCCCTCTGTTTGTTCCATGTGCTATAAAGCTCAGTTCTTCTTTATCCTGTTCCCTGCTTAAGCACAGCTGAGTCTGGTACCATTTGGGATTGAGGGAGTACTTGTCATTGTCTGTTCCTCGGGCCATGTCAGGTAGTTGAGAGATTAGCCTCAATGCCTAGAAACAGCAAGACAGTAGCAGCGGTGATAATCATAGTGGAACTGGAAAAGGTACAAAAGAGAGCAACTAAAATAATTACTGGGCTGGGGGATCTCCCTTATGAAGAAAGGCTAAAACATTTGGGGCTCTTTAGTCTGGAAAAAGGAGCCTGTGGGGGGATATGATTGAGACGTACGAAATAATGCAGGGCATGAGTAAAGTGGATAGAAAGACACTCTTTTCCCGCTCACAAAATACCAGAACTAGGGGACATCCACTCAAATTTAGGGTTGGGAGAGTGAGAAAATATTTTTTTTACCCAGCATGTTGTTAGTCTGTGGAACTCCCTGCCACATGATGTATCTCCCTGCCACAGCATCTAGCCTGGATGCCTTCAAAAGGGAATTGGACAGATTCCTGGAGGAAAAGCCCATCACAGGTTACAAACCATGATGGAGATGTGTAATCTCCAGGCTTAAAACCACGGTACTTCAAGGGCCAGATGCAGGGGAGTGGTATCAGGAGACAGATATCTAGTCTCGTGCGCTCCAAGACGCATCTGGTGGGGCCACTGTGAGATACAGGAAGCTGGACTAGATGGGCCGTTGGCCTGATCCAGCATGGCTCTGCTTATGTTCATATGTTCTTATATAAAAATACGACAGACTCAGTTGCTAGTTTTCTCTTGCAGTCTGTTTACAATATTTACAGTTCACAGGTCTTTAGACGTATATCCAATAGCATAAGGACTTCACTTACTCATCATCTTCACCAGAGTCAATACATCAGATTACAGCAAAGACTCCACATCACTGGCTAAACAGCCCCAGTACTCTGGCTAAACAGCCTTGTCTCACAGCACCACTTGTATAACAGCAACCTGGGCTAACAGCATCCCCAGCTAGCAGCATTCTTGGCTAACAGCAATAACATACTGCCTCGTGCACAGTATATATACTCTTTCCAATCAAGTTTCCACTTTCATACCACATGACAATGCTTTTTCCTCTCCACGTTTTTGAGCTTTGCTCTTGCAACCTTGGATAATAAACCTTCCAGTCAAGGCCATCTTCCCAAGTTAGCTTCAGTCCTCAGCTGGACTCAATAATCACTTAATTGCAAGTTGAAAAACTCTTTTTTCAGAACATTATAGCAAAAATGATCTGACAGGCCACAAATGCTTTATCCTGGGGGAAATGAATGAAATGGCACAATAGAAGAGTTGCTGTGTTTCCACAGATCTGATCTGTGATGCTGGCACTGCACAGGCTATGTTGGTAGAAATGCAGAAATGTGATAAACAGGCTTTCTTATTCCGCACAACAACTAGTTCTGTAGCAGAAGTTCACTGGTTAAAAATTTCTTATGATGTCAGTGATGAGGTCAGCTTGAATCACCCGAGTTCTGCATTCTTCATTCCTAACGGCAGCCGTGTAGCCTCTGGTCAAGGAGATGATGTTACTATCGGGTTCTTTGGACAGTATAAGAAGAATTCAATATAGGCCACATAGACAAAAACTGAAATGGGTAGAAAAGGTTGTTTTCTAACACGGGGGGTGTTTCAAAGGTTCCTGTTAGGAGATATAATCCTGCTTTAATTCAGCCATTCTATAAATGTTACAAGTTATGATTATGAGATGCTGTGTGTTAATACATTCTAAAAATACTTGTGGTCCACTTCATCTCTTTTAATTTGCAGTGGAGCCCTTTCTGATTTGGACTATTTAGGAAGCTGGCACATTTCTAGACTGATGCCCGTCTACTTCTATGACTGACAGTAGCTCTGGAAGGTTTTGGGTGGAAATCTTATCCACTAACAATTCCCTGATCTTTTTCCACTGGAGTTAGTCGTGATTCTGTGTGGAATCTTCTCTACCTGGAAACAATTGAGATGGTCATAGTATAAGTTTAATAAGCCAGGAGAAAAACAGGGGTCATGTGGGACCTTTATGTGAACCTCTTCTGTATTATCTTGTCTTGATTTAATCTCAATATTTTCCTTCATCTGAACTGGGAAGCTATGTTTTCCAGTTCCAGAGCAATCTAGAGTGTCATGAAATTGTGTTTTATGTCGTCATTTGATGTGAAACTAGGCATTGAAGTGAATCCCTCAACTACCTTACATGAGCAGAGGAACAGGCAATAAGTACTCCCTCAATCCCAAATGGTACGAGGCTCAGCTCTGCTTAAGCAGGAAACAGGACAAAGAAAAACTGAGCTTTATAGCACATTGGAGCTGCCCCAACTAAGCCTCCGATGGCTTCCCGGGCCTGTTGGAGATCCCAGAAGAGGTTTCCAGTGATCCGGAAGTCACTTCCGATTTTTTGGAAGCCATTTCCGGTTCTGGGGCCTCCAACAGGCCCAGAAAGCCTGTCAGAGGCCCGTTGGGGCAGTGCCAGGCCTGGGGTAACTGCACAAGGCCTCAAACAGGCCCAAACAGCTTACCCCAGGGGGTAAGCTGCAGTCCCTAGATACACAGGGACTGAAGTATATGAACCATGAAATGGCAGGGGTACTACTGTAATGACTTCTGAGTATGCTATACCTTAAAAAAGAATTTATTTATTTATACAGTATACATCTTTTACTATTAGATTAATAGATGGATTATAAGAAAGTGATTGTAAAACAGTTTGGATTACAGACATAATTCAGAGTGGGGCCTGAAAAAAAAGTGTTTTTCTCTTAAAAGTCCACAGAAAGCCCAGGCTGAATTTTTACCCCATATTTTTTGTTTCTCATGTGATGGGGTATGGGACGAGCCCAACCTAGCTAATTTCCTTTAAACTGCCCTTTCCTTTCCCTGGCCTTGCCTTCAGCCCAAATCATTAAAGCCAAGAAGTTTTTGAAATTGAAACATAAATATGGGTTCTTTCTTTAAACAGCACCACATTTAAAAGGTACATTGTTTAGCTTGAAGTTACATGTGTTATTTAAAGTTAAACTTTCCCAGACCAGAACTCGCTCTTTCTGATACAAAGCAATTATATCATACAGTTTCCTGTCAAACTCAGACTCCTGTCCTTTGATACAATCTAGCTCCTTCATTCAAATCTATCACCAGATCTCCTTTCAGCTCTTCCTATTATAGCACCTGCTGGCTTCCCTGGATTGACTCTTTTTTCTTCAGGAAATCAACAGCGAACATTTTTTCTTTGCAGAATGATGAAAATGTTTCACTCCACAATATCACTCTCTCGTTGCCTTCAAGTCCAGAACTTCAGGATCCGGAGCCAATATTTAAGGTAAACTTGCTATGCTTGATTCATAGTAGATCCTTTTCAGTGATGAAGCCAAGTGTAAAGATTTGGTGTGGGGGGTTATAATCCAGGGAATCAATTAAGGGGCCATGTTTATCCTGGTAAACCATAATGAACCTATTTGACATCTTTTAAAATATAGACAATGAAAATTTCAAACAGCTAATTTTCAAAATTGCTAATTTTGAAATTGTCTTTAACCCTGTTCAAACCTAGTAGTGGAGATGAATTCAGTTTGATATGGTTGTTTTGTTTATTCCTTTGATTGTAAATAGAGTTGGTAGTTAGGTGGACATAATACACTAGCAAAATCTTCAGAACCCCCTGCTGCTCCTGTAAAAGGGTGTTTTCAGGAGGACATCTCCTGCAGAGCTTAACATCTGGACTGATTCTGTAGCATGACAGGTCATGCCTTCAATAGCCATCCCCAGAATACTTACTGCTTTAAGGATGGAACCAACACATTACAATTGTCAAAACATGATGCAGCTAAGGCAGTTGCCAAGACAAGTAGATTCAGAAAAAGTATTACCATATATACTTGAGTATAAGTCGACCTGAGTATAAGTCGAGGCCCCTAATTTAACCTCAAAAAACTGGGGAAACTTATTGACTCGAGTATAAGTCTAGGGTGGGAAATGCAGCAGGGCCTGGCAGCTCCTCCTTTGTGAGCTGGGGGAGCGGTGTGTGATGTTTAAAATGACTTTTAGCCACCGACGCAAGTACTTGCATCAGTGGCTAAAAGTATTGACCCGAAGATAAGTCGAGGGCCCCTTTTTTCAGCCCAAAATTAGGGATGAAAATCTAGACTTATATTTGAGTATATACAGTAAGTAATGTACAAAACAGATATAAAAAAAACACCTCTTTCAGTCCTTTTTGAAATTCTAGGATCAGGTTCAAGCTAAGGATTACTCCAGGATAATGGACCTGATCATTCAGGGCTAATGTCTCCATCTCGTCAGGCTGTAAACTTACCTTGTTTATCATCATTCAACCCACTGTGAAGCCCAAGTTGTTTTCAAAGTTGTCATCTGCTTCTTTGTAGTTAAACAACATAGATCAGTAGACCAAATGTCATCAGCTTAGTGATAACTCTGAATTTCAGAGCTTTTGGTGGCCTTCCTCAGTGGTTTCATCTGATTAACACGGGAAGATAGAATAAAATGTTATATGGGACAACATACATGAAAGACTATGGTGTCAAAGAACATTCTGTAAGCATTTTCCTCGGGATCCAAGCTGACAGAAAGGGCTGAAAGTACAGCAATGCTGTCCCTCTAATCAATGCCCACCCATACAGTCCAAAAGGATAATGTGGCTGATAGTATCAAAGGTCAAGGGGATGCAAACAAACAAATAAACCAGGAAATCAATCTATTAAAAATGTACGTGCTGCTCGCCAGTACATGTTGCATGGTGTCGTTCAAGTCTTTTAAATTCCATACCCCAAAAGATAATTAAACTTTCTATGTTTCTCTTGGCAATGCCAATAACTTCTTGTTCCTTTCATTTGCCAGAATGAAGACTTGCTGAATGAGATCACGCAGCTGAAAGAAGTCTTAAAGAAAAAAGATGAAACAATCAAAGTGCTAGAGCATCGGCTTGTAAGTCTGTTATATATTGTGTAGAGCAGCCTTCCTTAACCTGATAACCCTACCAATGTTTTGGATTATACCTCAGTGCGGGCTAACTGCTGGTCATGCTTTCTAAGCCTTTTGGGTGGTAAAAGCACCACCTCGTGGAAGGCTGCTGTAACGAGTGTGATCTTGTAAAGCAGTTAATAGAAACAACTGGTTACTTCAGTTACACATACAACAGATGTGTGCTTTTTATTGTGGGGCTGAAGAGGAGGCAGGTTGAAGCTCAACTGAACTAAGAATGCTAGAAGAGCTTGCATCATGTACAAATAGAGATGGGCATGATTCAAAAAAAATGGCGTTTCGGTTTTTCGTTTGTCGTTGAGAGGTCTGTTTCCGTTCGTTTCCGTTTGTCGTGAATTTTTGGAAAAATTTCATTTCCATTTTTCGTTTTTTTGTTGTCGTTTCTACCCGCTTTTTGCATGATTTTTAAAGCATTTCCGTGAGCAGGCGTCCCCCAACACCCCAGACCAGAGGGAAAACACTTGAAAATGGATGCTGGCAGAGATACAGTATAGACTAGGTACGCAGGGAGGCTGCAAAGGCAGCGGCGGGCGTTGCCCAGGGTGCAAGGCAGCCGCAGAGTGACTGCACTGCGGGGCAAGGGAGGGTAGTCACCGAGAGGTACGCAGCATGCACGCACACAGGGAGGCTGCAGGACTGAAGCTAGAGTCGCAGAGACAGCAATCCCACCCTAACTCCCACCGGAGACTGCAAGGAGGACGGGGGCTGCCAGAGCTTTTTATGCCCTCTGTGGCTGCTAGACCTGCCCAGTCTGTAACCTGGGCATGCTATTGATTGAACATGATCCCATCACATGGCTTGCCTCCATTTTGTGGCTGCTGGCGACATCCATTTTAAAGGGAAAATAAAAATACATCGCAATGGGAGAAGACGAAAACAAACGTTTTAAGGACCCCAACCCCCTGGTAGGTAATAATTTCAAATAATTATCACATTATCACTGCATTTTTACAGATGTCCAGGGTGTTTTAATACCCAAGAAATCAATCAATATTAGGCATCTGGGAGCCATTTTGGGTCGATGTCCCCTAACTCCCCTTAAAGGGAAAAAATACAGTGATCTGAGAAAAGACATAAATGCACCTTTTAAGGACCCCAAGCCCCCTGGTAGGTATTATCAGACAATATAAATAATTATCGCTGTGTTTTTACGGATGTCCAGGGCGTTTTTTTAACATTTAAAACAGCTCATTTCATTGTGTGTCGCCATTAACGGAAACGAAACGTAATGACCACAATTTTCGTGATTCTGTTCATTTCGTTCCATTTTCATCACAATTTTTGTTTGTCGTTTCGTTACGTAACGGAACGACTAACGACTAACGGAAACGAAAAAATGTTCGTTCCGTGCCCATCTCTATGTACAAATATATCCCATCGACATACAGTACATGTGTGTAAGTAGGAACGTGTATAATTTTTCAGTATAATATGAAAGGAACCTCCCTCCCCCCAATTAAAACAAAAGGACCAATACATTTAAATCAGAGCAGTCACAGAAATTTTTGGATGAGGCCTGTGGCATATTTTTCTTTCTGGTTTTATAGTTCTGTGTTCTATTCCTGTAAATGTAAAATATGTCTGCTTTAGAACACAGAGTTGTCAAATACAAGAGTTGAGATAAACAAGCCTTATTGTGATATAGTGTATTGTTTAGTGACTCCTCATTTAATATAACTGCATGTTAACTGTAGACTTGGACTTAAATAAAATAACAGCTCTTGGAAAGTGTAGACATTAACACTGTTCTGTTATTCTTCTGAAGTTACATAAGACTTCAAATGCTGACATGCACTCACATGTAAGTTGCATCTTTGATAGCCACTGCACTGTACTATGCCAGAAGTGTTCAACCAAATGCAAGTACAGAGCTACTTGCAGACTTTAATACTCAGCGTGCAAACACCTCCTGTGTGATGGGCTGAAACAAGAGTCAGTGTGGGCTTACTTCTGCAAGTACATCTCTTTCTCTGTTTTAAGCTCTTGCATATGTTCAGGCACGCACCTGAATAGGGCTGCTGCTTGTGATGAGCTGAAATCTAAAATTTGCATTCAGGGAGTATCTTGTATGGAGACATCAGAAGTAAAATTTGAAAACATTTGGACTACTGTATTTGGAAACTCTTAAATCTCGTTGTGAATTATTTAAATGTTTATTAATAAATATAAATCTAGGAAACTAAGTATTGCACACTTTTTTTTTTACTTCTGACATCTCGTCTGTGGATGGGCCCATGGACCTCCGTATCAGATTGTGTGTGACTCTCTTCAGCAAATTCTTTGTCTTTTCTGTATGTGTAAAGTCTGTTAGGTGCAGCTGCAAGAAAGACAGCGAGAAATCTGAAGTGGCTGTGTGCAGGTTTGCTGACAAATACACACAGACCTCTTGGAGGAAAAATGCTGTGAGTAGTTGAACATGATTCATTCTATCCATCTTGTCAGATCATGCAAACCTACCCAAATGTTTCTTTTCAATGTTCTGTAATTTTGAAGAAACAATTCACTATTTGCAACACTACGTACGGTGGTGGAAAAATCTAGGTGGCCTATATTTTCTCTTTTTGGATTATTATAGGATAGGGGACTCTTTGACTTTTCTGCCTTCTCTTAATCCTTCCCCATTAGCTGTGCTAGCACCAACAGGGGGGTTAGTAATACTGGAGCACCACACCATTAACTCTGATTTAAATTCCTGTGGAATATTCTTTGTATTTCTTTCAGGGTTTCTGTAGGACTTCCCTTTCTGATTTCTAAGTAGCCTCCTCTTTAGAAAAACCGTCAAAATCCAGTATTGTCTGTGCTGGATTGGTTCGTATTGAGTTTTGCAAAATTTCAGCTATGCTGCAGTCCCCAAATTAACTTGGACTGATGCCTGCATTCATAGGGGGCAGGGAAATCTGACTTAGGTTTGCAGCCATTTCTGACACATCTTTATTTAGAGCTGCTTTTCAAGCCTCATGAATAGGGATGAGCACCCTATGAAAAATGACATGCTGTTTTGTCATTTCATTAGCTAATGAAACAAAAACAAAACGGGGAAGCAGTGTTTCCTTACAAATGAAACAAAACATGATTTTTATAGAATGAAATGATTTGTTCTAGAGGAAATGGCAGGGGAGCTTCCTCAAGCTCTTCCCTGAAAGCCCCCGAAATTTGGAAATATTTGGGGGTCAGGAAGCTGAGTTATGAAGTTCCAAAGGGGGTGCCCCTAGGAAAAAGCTTCTAATTAGAATTGGAAGCTGATTGCTGATGCCGCTTCCCATGTGATTCCAATTGGAAGGTTCTTTTCACCCCCTTTAGAGCTTCATAACTCAGTCCCCTTACCCCCAAATGTTTCCAAATTTCAGGGGGTTCTTTAAAATCACTTTCTGCTACTTTGGTGCATAATAAAATCTGGAAAGATTTGGGGGTAAGGGGACAGTTGTGAAGCTCTAAAGGGGCTGGGGGTAGTTAATTGGCAAAGTGTGCTGGGAGCATGGAGGCAATGAGGGAGTTTACTCTATGGTATCAACTCCCTAATTGCCTCCATACTCTAGCACAGGAGCAGGGAGGGGGGAACCATGCTGCTTTCTGCGTTTCTCCCCTCCCCCACCTCCCATCTGGGGCTATTTGACAGGTCCTGGAGGTACCAAACCCTGACCTGTCAAAAAGCCCCAGCTGGGAGGCAGGGGCAAGGGCGAAAGGCAGAATGGAGCATGGAGAGGAAAAACCCTGCTCTGTTCAGCCTTTCGCCTCTCCCTTTGTCTCCCAGCTGGGACTTTTTGACAGGTTGGGTGTGGGGAGGAGGGGTGCCCCTCCAAACACTGACCTGTCAAAAAGCCCCAGCTGGTAGGTGGGAATCACAAGGATGAAGGAAGGATGTAGTGGTAAATTGAAGCTCTGTTTGAATTTTCCTCGGCCTCCCTCCTTCTCCTACACTCCCCCCTCCTCCCAGGATGGTTTTCTGGAGAGGGAGGGCTGTGGGCAGTGGGGGCTGGCCCCACTGCCCACTGCCCTCCTTATCCAAAACACACACACCCCGGGAAGTGGGAGTGGCAGAGGAGAAAGGAACAGTCAGACAGGGAATTTACTTCTGTCTGGCTGCTCCTTTCTTACACCCACCTCCCAGCTGGGATCAAGCTGTCAAAATCAGTTGGGAGGCAGTGGGGAGGAGGCTTTTTAATCCCCGACTCCACCAGCTAGAGTGCTGGTGCCATGGGTAACTCATTTTGTTTCATAAATAATAAAATTGAAAAAATTGTTACTTATGATACGAAACGAAATGTGTGGGGAAGGAATGAAACCAAACACAATTTTTCCGTTTTGTGCCCATCCCTACTCATGAACATAGTTTGTGAATTACCATATTTTTTGCTCCATAAGACGCACTGGACCATAACACACACATAGTTTTTAGAGACATGGATGTGTGAATATAATATTTACACATACATATTGCGTCGGTCCGGTGGTCTTTGCAACGGTGATCTCGAGGATCGACTACTGCAATGCCCTCTACGTGGGGTTGCCCTTGACCCTGGTCCGGAGGTTACAGCGGGTGCAAAATGCGGCAGCCAGGCTGGTGGTGGGTGCCCGTAGATACGAGCACATCACCCCAGTCCTGGCTCACTTGCATTGGCTCCCCGTTGTCCTCCGGATCAGGTTCAAGGTCCTGGTTTTGACTTTCAAAGCCCTCCACAGCCTGGGACCAGAGTACCTGGCGGAGCGTACCTCTCAAAGATAAACCGGGTCCAGACCCACGAGACTGGCGCAGGCGCGCTCACTGAGGGTGGCCACACCCAGAGAGGCGCGGAAATCGCGTACACGTGACCACGCCTTCTCTGTGGTGGGCCCCATGCTTTGGAATCATCTCCCCAGTGAGCTGCGCCTGACAGAGTCCCTGCCCGCCTTTAAGAAGAAGGCCTTGAAGTCCCACCTCTTCAGGGAGGTGTTTGGCGACCTTTCCAGTTAGTTTTTTTTTTCTCCCTCGCTCTACTATGCATGGGTCTTGCCGCCGTCTTGTCCCCTTGCATTAATTATGCTTGGGTCTTGCCTTTCTGTTTAGTTTTTTATTACCTGTTTTATTGTTGTAAGCCACCCAGAGTTCCCAGTGGGAAGATGGGCGGGATACAAGATTAATAAATAAATAAATAATAAATAAATAAATAACGGTAGCCACTCGATGCTTCCAGAGCTGCAGCCAAGGGTCTCGAGGTGTCTGTCACAGCGGCTGGGTGCCTCCAGGGCCTACAGCCCTTGGTATGTCCCAGGAGCTACTACAGCGAGGCACCTTCGAGGCTGGGCTCAGCATCTGCTTGTGGCAGCTGCTGCTGTGGTGGCTTCTTCTGTTGCTCAGCCCGTTCCACTCACTGGGCCTTCGCTTCATCTCCCCAGGGAGGAACCTGGTCTGCCCTTGCGGCTCTGGCCTCCTTCTCCACCACCACCTCTCTCTCCCCCCCCATCCCCATCTTCCTCCTCCTCCTGATGGCTTGGGGGGAGCCATAGCTATGCTCTGTCCCCCCGCAAGGGGCAAACCACCAGCCAGCCCAGGCGCCTCTATCTCTGGCTGAAGTGCCAGCGCTCCTCCCCCCTTCCTGGAGGGGGCACTCACACGAGTTCTTTCAACCTCTGTCTTTTAAAACAAAATTAATGGAACTGCCTAGATGTGCTATATGATGTTTGTGGACACCTAACCTGCAGAATGATTGTTGTGAGTAGCACAACAGCCCTTGGCTTGGAGAGGCATGTAGTATATCTGTGCAGAAGAGTGAGCATGCTGGGTCTTGACATAGTCAAACCTTCAGTTTTCTTTATGCAGCAGGCTCAGCAGTAGATGGAGACAAAAGCTCAGTGCAAGGCCTGATGGTAAAATAACAGACTAGGAACAATATCCTACAATATGGACTAAGATTCTGGGGAGGTCCTAAATGTGTCCATTGGCAGGCTTGGAGCTTCTGTTAGACATTGCTGCAAGCCTTTAGTGAAAGCCACGTAGATCTTTTCTCCTTGTCTCTGTTTTCTTGACTAGAAACAACCCCCATTGTCTTTGTGCAGGGGGTTCTGTGGTAGAAGAAATTTGCCCGTTTATTCTCTGGGTGTTCAAATATGGAATTGGCGGGGGGGGGGGAAACAGCCACCTTGCATTCAAAACTGTGTTTAGGCTTTTAAGAACGAAAAAAAGAAAAGAATCTTAGGTTCTAATCTTGCATGTCTGTGCTTCTCTATCTTTGTTTGAAAATAGAAGGCACAGTGCACATGTTGGAAAAAAATGTTAATATTAAAGCAAATGTGTAACCCAGACCTTCAACTAACTGTCCTTGAAATTTTAATCTTATGCAGCACTTTTTATTTTCCTTCCAGTCTCACTTTTATTTGGAACAGGGAATCAGTAGACCAGATAGGCTGATCTAGATTTTACTGGCTTTTCTGATTTTCCTGTACTGAAGATGTCTACTAGAAATCTCTGCCCTTTTCCTTATTTCTTTGTGTTATGTAAAAAGCAAAAGTCACACTGTGGATTGGATTTTCCCCCTAAAATTTTCAGTCATTTTTCTGCCCTGGCAACAGATCACGTGATTTCTTGATTATGCTAGTGAATTTGATGCAGGAACCACAACGTGACTGTAATTGTTCAGTCGTCAAGTGCAAGTATATTAGGGCTGAAAAGGGGACAGAAAAATAGTCCTTTCTTGAAAGTGTTGGAAATAATCCAGTGGAGAGGGATATATTACAATTGAGCTTTGCTTTTAGTAAATGGCACCAGTGGTACAGGTTTCGAGGAGCTTGTCGTAATTGAAAGGTTTGTAATATGTTGTTTATAATATTTCGAAAGAGTAAAACT
The DNA here is from genome assembly GCA_037367245.1 of Phrynocephalus guinanensis. Taxonomy (NCBI): domain Eukaryota; kingdom Metazoa; phylum Chordata; class Lepidosauria; order Squamata; family Agamidae; genus Phrynocephalus; species Phrynocephalus guinanensis. Next base: position 31,391,176 of record CM074735.1, on the reverse strand, counting down.
AGATATCTTGATTCAGCCTTAAAGATTAACGCACACATCATACACAGGGCTTGTTATAGTCCCACTTCATGCATCTCTGTGCTGCTTTCCTTAATGAAAATAACATATAATGGTATGGAATCAAAGTATAAATTATCCCAACAATAGCATGATAGCGTACCGCAAGTGAAAAACAGTGTTTTTAACATATCTGCTGCAGATCTTCTCATGAGGCTACATGGAGAGTAGTCATCATGACTTTCAAATCACATTCCCCTCCTTGTGCTGTGCTGTTGGGTGGATTCATCCCCTGCTCTATTTTCCCCTTCTTTGGTCTCACTCTTCCATGAGGTTGAGAGGGAAACAATGTAGCTATGCCCCTGACCATAAAGATCTAGGGTACTTTCATAGCTTTGCCATTGAGAAAAATGTTTGGCTCTGTTTTTTTAATATCCTTTTTGTACTTACCTCCACTCTACTGTTGCCTCAGAGAATTCAGTTTGGACCTGTATTTAAGAATACTTCTGGGTTAGGAAATCTCACAGAGCAGATCAGAACTGGTCTGAACTTAAACACAGTGCAAGAATAAATAAAAATAAATAAAATATATGATATAAAATGGCAAGGGAAGTTTGATAATATTACGCTACATTGTTAAAATCAATAGCGGCTTTCTAAATTTTGTTACTCTAATGTATAAATCTGATTACTATACCTTCTCCATTTTGTAGACCACTGCATTGTTCAGCATGTTGCCAATTTATCAGTTGACTATAGGCAGTGTTGCTGAATGATGCAATACTTTTTCATATCTAAGGTTTTTATCCATGCGATCCATAAACCCAGCTCACAGAGGTATTTTCCCCACTTGTTCTTTCCCTTGTCCAAATCAACAAAAGGTCAGGCTTGATTTAAATTTGTTGACTCTCATCTTGCCTAAAAAGTCTTGCTTCAGATTTTTAGCACCTTTATAAAGTTCCTATTGAGTCTAAGGCCTTGGTACATTTTCTTGAGATTAAGTCACACTGAACTCCCTTGGACTTGCGAGTCAACACATACAGAATCAAGGTTGCACAGCTTTCCCCCCAGAATTAGTGTTATTATTCAACTGATAGTGATAACAACATTAATACAGTTTTGAATTTAACACATTAGATACTCATCACAAATATTAGCAGATTAAATACAAAATTCCTAATTGAACTATGTTGGCTGAGTTTTATATTTGAACAATTAAAAACATATTTAACAAAATGAAAATCCTTAGGATATATTGTGCATGCACAGAAACACCAGTTATAAAGTTCGTAGGTGAAATGGTCTTTTATTCCAAATAGTTCCTAAACTGATACGTACTTGGCTTTTTAAACATTTTGTGTTTTGTTATTATTTGCTTGTTTGATCGAATGTTGTTTGTGTGCTGTTAGTGTTAAATGGTCTAGTATTGTTGCAATTATAATTATGTGGTCTGTGTTTGTATGTCACCTGCAGAGGATGTTACCCTATATGGCAGCCTTAACATCCTTTTCATAAATAAAATGTGCAATATATTACAGCCAACATTCCTTTTTCTCAATCAAGATTGAGAGTAGCCTTCGTGTAATGACTGTGTCGTAGAGGCTGCATAAAACAGCCTCTTTGTAGTGACTGCTTTACATAACTACAGGAAAACTGATACATCTGTTATCTCCGTTACCTGGGAAATTTCCTTCAAGGGTATGTCTACTGAGCAGCGTGTTCTTCTTACACCTTGACCTACAGACAGCACTGTTTCATTTTTACTGAAGTACAAGATGAGTTTCTTTTTTGGAAGCATGCAGTCTTTATTTCTAGCTTAGCCATTCAGAGATCGGCGATAAGCATGGAGTTTTTTATCATCTATTCTATGAATTGTTGCCCTTTCAAATGGTATTTTCAGCTGCTTTTTCATCTCTCGAAAGCTGCCTGAGGTATGGGGAGTGGGAAGGGAAATATAGCTTTTAAAATTTAGAACAAGCTTAAAGGGAAGCCAAGCACAACTGGCAACCCTTTGATTACTGTTGCACCGTGTACATCGAAATGCTCTTGAAGGCAGTATCGCAGAATGAAGCTAGAATTTTCACTGGGAAATAGCCCGCTAGTATTTAGATTTCACCTATAACAGTATACCTGATCTGCAGTGGTTGTGCTGACTTAATTCCCCAGTTGTGTCACACATACCAGTTGATCCCTTATCAGTTTATCTGAATGACATGTTCTTGACTCCAGTTCTTATTCGGGTCTTCTTTTGGCAAGCTGGAAGTAAAGTTCATCTTGATTCATTAGCAACATGTACTTTTTATAGACTTCAGTTGCTTTTCCTTTTGTATTTTCTTCCTACAGTATGTTTGGAAGTAAAATTTTGAAATATGCCAATAATATGTTATCAAATTTTCTAAAAGAATGCAACCCCCCCAAATATCAGGATATATAGTTTTTATGACCTTTTATTGATTCTCCAGAATGTACTTTTCTTTTAAGTTAGTTTTGGCTTTACTGAATAAAACAGGGATGTTTTATGCATATGTGGTTTGAGTTGCATTATTGTGATGGAGTCCAACAGTGAAATAACAACTGCACATATCAATGAGAGGTGCTTCACCACAGGCAGAAGTTTTGGCTCATAAACTTGGGGGTGCTGCTGCGTAACTCATTATGTGAATTGATTAGGTCATCTGCTGCTCCTTCCAGGTCTGAAAGGCATACTCTTTCATGTACGCACATCCTATTTCTTTAAAACTTTATTTATGTACACTACAACAAAATTGGATGGTTGGACCTTTCACAAGGTACTCTGACATAATTTTAAAATGTGTATTTAAATACTTTTCTTGTAAAGAATAGAGGACAGTATTTGGAAAATAGATTACAAACACATAAAAGTTGGCTTTTCCTTCAGATATTTTCAGGGGGATCTTTCACAAAACCTATTTATAGAAGATAAACGATTAAAATAGGGTCGCTAACCATCTGTTTGGTGGACTTTTGAATAATTTGAGATGGCCTGGTTCAAAAGTGTTTCTTGTTAATAAGAGAATCTATACAGCTTTTTGGTGCTGTTTTTCCCCCGTTCTCTTTTTTATTATTACTCTTTCTCCCCCATCTTTCTCTGCACAGGGTGGGTACTCTGCTCCTTCCTTCTCTCCCTGGCAGGGCTCCTTCCAGGGCATCCCTCGGACTGTTCCACCGCAACGCAGACAGAGTGAGTCTGTACTTCTCACTCATCTCCCTCACTGTGCTCCAATAGCGGTTACCCCTTTGCACGCACTGTTCCTTGTGTAGCGTTCTGCTTTTCCAAGCAAAAGCATAAGACACGTGCTAGAATTTGGCCTCGTGGCAGTGCCTCCTTTACTTAACAATATAACCGCAACTTCCAGCTTTCTGAAAAGCCGTTTCATAATAAACCCTTAAAAACCGTTTGAAAGCTTTGTTTCATCTGTCCTTCAGCGTGTACCTTTTGCTTGGTGGGATTATTCCCCCTTTTGTTTCTCCTTCCATCCCTTGGTTGTTGTTTTTTTAAAAAAACATGTTTGTCTGTCCTTGTCCATTTATGTTTGGCATGTGCACTTATCCAAATATATTTGCATATTTGTAGAAATGTATTGATGCAAGTCACGCTTTGACAACATTATGAGACATAACGTTCTCATTAGAAAATGAGATTTTGCTTTTCATCTGTGTGTCCTTTCTTAGTAGTCTTTTAAACAGCAGTGCGGCTCGAAATCTTTGTAACAAACTAAGGAAGAAGTGGCTTCTTCAGCAGTGCATGATACATTAATACTAATTATTAACTACCAATAAGTCATACTAAAGTGAGTGTTTTTGAATTGTTTTGAATAACCATAGAAAATACATTTTTGCTGATTTGTACTGTACGGAAATAGAGAGTAGAAACTAATTATATATTTTTATATTGTGGATCACACGTTTAAATTATTTCAGAGGAAATATAAAATGAAAGCCTGATATTTTATTACTTGGACTGAAAATATACAACCCCAAAGTCAAGACTATATTCCAAGTAAATGTTTTAAAGGAGAACTTTTTAAGTTGTGGCATTGACACTCTTGTGGTGTAGAAGTTGACATCCTTAATTTTACAGTTTTGTGTCCTATGGAATAAATTCACTGTACACAAATATATGGAAATCAAAGGTCTAAAAATTATAACAGAAATGCTGTATTTTCCCCTACCATGCTTGGTTATATACAAAAATTATTGAGGATATGGGGCAATGTTTTCTTAATATAATATAACTTATGTGGTTGAAGGATATTTTAGGTTTTAGATGTGATTTGCTATTCACTGAGTAGTAAAGGCTGAATACATACTGACCAATAGTCTATAAATATGCATAAACATTCTTGATTTATTCCCAGTCAGCCTTCACTGGTCTGTGTAAATCACAAGTTGCTTTTGGATCTGGACATACAGTGTGGGAGTTTGCTGGGAAAGTGTCAAGCAAACTGATTTTAGGAGAGCAAAGAAAGCACACACACAGAGAGAGATGCTGTTTCTCAGAGACAGCTGAGATTCAGACACAGAACAAAGCCTGACGAGTCTGCCTCAGCAGCCCCCTTTTATTGAGCTATCTAATGTTGATGAATACACATTGGATTACTAATGAAAACATCGCCTCTAATAGGGAGCAAATGCGCTTTAGCCTTTGTCCTGCCTCAAAGCAATGGTGAAGAGGAAATAGAAGGTCACTTCCCCCTAGGGATGCAACGTTGCAGGGTCAGGACGGTGTGCATTCAACTGTAATCCCCCAGAAAGCATGCCCCGGAGAGAAAGGTTCCACATGCATATAGCAACTTTGTGTTGGGGGGAGGAGTTGGCAAGAGGAAAAGGTTGTATATCCTCTGTGTGTGTGTGTGTGTGTGTGTGTGTGTGTGTGTGTGTGTGTGTGTGTGTGTGTGTGTGTGTGTGTGTGTTGTGTGTGTGTGTGTGTTGCATTGTTACAGTTGTGGCCGACCCTTCATGACTCCAGTCCATGGAGTTTTCTTGGCAGGAATTCTGGAGTGGCTTGCCAGTTCCTACTCCAGGCGCCTACAGCACCTGGTATTCCCTGGTGGTCTCCCATCCAAGTCTTAACCAGGGCCGACCCTGCTTAGCTTCTGAAATCAGGCGAGATCGGATGTGCTTAGGGTCTATTTGTCACCAAGACTCCAAAGAACAAGCTGATCGATTCCACTGCCAGAGCAACTATGTACTACTACTAGTAAGGAGGATTTTAGAAACAGGTAGGGTGTAGCTTTTCATGTCTTTCAGGATATTTTCAGTAGCTGTTGAAGAAAAAGATTGTGCTTTAGCTGTGGGGCTAGAAAGATTATGATTAGTCTACAATTTTAGATGTGAACTTAAAAGTTTTGGTTTTTAGAATGGAAATGCTTGTAGCACTTTAGAAGGCTATGTTGTATTTTCATTAAGGGTTGGGCATGGTGGTATTAAATATTGCATTTAACTAAAACTGGATTAAAATGGCAAACAAAGAGCCGAAGTTGAAAGGTCATTGAAGTACTTTTTCTAAAGTATACTTAGCTGGAAATCTTTATGACTCTATTCTTTTTAGATAAGGGCCAAATTAGTTCTGGGCAAGCAAACTGAAATATGTGTGCACCTAATGAGAATACTCTCCTACACATACATACATACATACATACATACATACATACATACATACATACATACATACATACATACATACATACATACATAGCACTTTTGTACAAGCCTTGTAAAAGAAAGAGCCAAGCCTGTGTGATTCAGAATTGGAAAGAGGCTGAAAGTCTGTTGTGCAGCTTTGAATGCACAGTGGTGATGACATAAGCAGCAAATTGCTACTGATTGTAGGCATCCTTGGGGGATTTCGGATGTCAGCGTCTCTTGTCATGTTGTGTACAAGTTGCATGTGCCCAGAAATGGTTTTCATTCAGAAGATATTCACTTGTAAACACTTGTGATTTGCCACTGGTGATGACATTATCACAGTTGCACACATGGAGCTGCACTAAACAATTTCAGGCAGTGCCTACTGAGAATAACAGAGACCAGATACTTAGCAATTATGCTTATACTGTAATTATGTTATACTAAGCTACTTGTTTAGCCTCTGTTAAATCCCAGTTTAGCTAGATATATAGAACATGCTAGCTATATGGTGAATAACTGACTTAAATTTTGAAATTTGGACCAAACAAGAGAAAATTGAACGACACACATGCACAAACACACACACACACACAAACACACACACACACACGTGAGACAGATCTTTCAAAAATGTTAAAGCATTCTACTGTATGATACTGCATATTACAACCTTCAGAGTATAATAAGATCAAGTGATAACCCCATACAATTGTGTTAAAACCATAAAACAATAACACATTTCATTAAAATTAGTGGAATGACTATGATTGTGACATTGTTGTAATCAGGAAGCTTCATGGGTTAAGAATTAGCCTTTAACTGGTGACAGCAACATCCTTCACTGGGACCTCCCTGATCTCATTGTGAAGATCACAATGGCAGCATAATAGAGAAGGCCGTCCTCCACATCCCAATCAAATATATGCCATTCTGCTTCCGCCCAAACATAATTTATTTAATTTGAAACTAGGTATTGCCTGCCCTTGCTTATTAGTTGGTGAGATGGAAATATACTTAAGCTAAATGTAACTGTGAGATAAAAATGGGAAACTAAAGTAGCCGTGATTCTAGAATATTATGAGTATGGAAATATCTTGGTCCATTGGAAATAAAAATCTAGCTAAAGGAATATGGGTTTATAATGTACCTTGTGAAGCCTTTGGACACATGGATTACAGCTGATTGTGAACAAATATGCCTGTGGAGATGATGAGATACGTTAATCAAGGGTCTATGCGGGATGGACTCCTCCTTCAAATGACCATAAGTAGCATAAATGCTGAGCTGCTTGTGAAGGTGAGTAGAAACTTTGTCTAATTGGGTGCTTTTGCAATCCAGGGATATATGTGCAAGCTCAAATGGGAGCACTGCTTGAAGGCCGATATAGATATAGTACATATAGATTGCCACACAAATGTAAGACAGGTTACTTTTTGGTCATGCCAACTGCTAACTGCTCAGTGTTGTGTCTTGGTCCTCTGACATCATTGTCCTTGTCTTTTTCTTGTCTCTGCTTTCCATTTTGCTATTGGCAAGGAGTTGAGGAGTTAGTCCATTACTTCTATGATAAAGCGTGGTACAGTACAACTTCAGATTACTTCCCATCTCCTCCTTCCACTTCTTCACTATTGTGTTTTGCTTCCTGCATGGTGCATGCATGTCAAAGTTGTGCATGCAGTTGTCTTGTTTTCTCCATGCTTCATAACATTGGTAGGAGAGACTGAATTTGTACTTCCTATTAAAATCAAGGTCAGTTCCCCCCCCCAGAATATTTATGATAAAGATCACCACATTTCCATGTCTGTATTCTTCTACACCTTTCTGAATGGCACCAATCTGTACACGAAATTTTTTTTGTTTTCTGCGTGTATTTCAAGTGGTAGTTTTCTCCATTTAATTTTCCACCATTGAGCAACAACTCATATAAAGCACAGGATGCTGCTATATTGTGGCAGGATATGTTGGGTCCTTTATAACCACTGCATCTAGGGAAATGAAGTGACTGATAATTTTCTTTTCAAACTGAAAATCTTCATTTAAAAAATATATAATTATATTTGCTTACAGTAGTGTAAGTAAAAATATCAAAGCCCAATTCAAAGTGCTTGTTTTGACTTATAAAGCCCTAAATGGCTTAGGACCTTGATATCTGAAGGACCGCCTCCTTCTATATGAACCTACCCAGCAATTAAGATCGAACCAGGGGGCCCTGTTGAAAGAACCGTCCCTCAAGGAGGTGAGAGAGATGGCTTGTAGACATAGGGTCTTCCCGGCAGCTGCCCCCAAGCTATGAAATGCCCTCCCGAGTGAGACCCGCCTGGCACCAACATTAATGCAGATAAACATCTTCCTGTTCCAGAAGTTTTTTAATAGACACAATATAGATTGTGGGTCCTCTGATGGCAATTTTAGTGTAATGTTTTTATTATTGTTTTAATTATTTATTTATATTTTATGTTTTAATTCCTTTTTTGGTAGTGGGCGGCATATCAGTTGTAAAAATAAAATAAAATAAAAATAAATAAAATAAATGTAATCAGAAGCAGAACTGATCTTTGGTATTTAGTGCTGACTTTCCCATTAACATGGCAGAACTATTTTATGGCACAATAAATATTATTATTGTGCTGTTCCAAAAGCGCAAATAAATTTATGTACCTTCATTAATTATTACTTAAATCAACCCTGTAAGAATAGATAGTACGAATGGTGGGCAGGCTAAAATGGAAGGAATAATTAGTTATACAATATAACTCTTCTCAATGAGCTAATGGCAGAAACAGGATTTAAATTGGATCTACATGATTTAGATCATGTTCACTGGTGTCTCGTATCATTAATGGGCTGACACAGGTGAATAAAGTAAAATATAATATAGACAAGACAGGGGTACTTCTGGTTACTTTAAAGGCAGATTAGGGAACAGGGATCCAACCTTTGCTTCATAGATTATATTCATCCTGAAAGCACAACAGTGCAGTTTGGGAGTGCTCCTGGATTCATTCCTGAAAAAGGATGCCTAGGTTTCAACAATGGTTAGGAATGCATTTTCACAATTAAAACTAGCATGGCAACTCCACCCCTGTCTGGAGATGTATGATCTGCAACTGTGACACATGCCTTAGTTAAATCTGAAAATTACTGTAATTTGCTTTACATGGGTCTGCCTTCGGAAAATGTTCAGAGACTTCACTGGGTCCAAAATGATTATCTAGTCCCCCTGTTAGAGCATCTCTACTAGCTACCAATACATGGGCACAATTCAAAATGCTGGTTTTAATCTAGAATGCCATAAAGGGCATGGGTCCAAGCTATCTCAAATGAATCCCTTTCTCTCCAGTCCTGCATTCTCTTAGTGACTGACTGGTAAGAGAGAGTTCCTAAACAATAATGTTATGTTTCTGATGTTTTAATTTTTTTTAGTACTACTATATTTTTAATCTACTAGCTTTAATCTACTAGTAAGGAGCCCCATGGCGCAGTGGTTAAATGCCTGTGCTGCAGGTAAAACTGCTCACGACCTGGGGTTCAATCCCAGGTAGCCGGCTCATGGTTGACTCAGCCTTCCATCCTTCCGAGGTTGGCAAAATGAGTACCCAGCCCCTGACCTAAAAACCTGACCTGAGTACCCAGCTTGCTGGGGGGGGGTGTCAATGTTTAGCCTGCATTCTGTAATTAAACTGTAAACCTCCCAGAGATTACTTGGTGGCATGGGGCGGTATATAAGCAGAACACTTTGCTTTGTTTTGCTTTTAATATGACACTTAATTTTTTTTTTAAAAAAATTATAATTTATTCTAAGATTACTTTTTAAAGTATTGTAAGCTGCTTTGAGTTCTTTCTATGAGAAAGCCATGGTAAAAATACTGTAATTTATTTTAAAAAATCAAATTTTATTTTTAGAATGTCTAGTACTTGTCCGTAACTTTACCAGGGCACTGGGTACAGCCAGCTAAACCAACAGTAGTATCAGAGAAGACTGACTGTAATATTTCAAGGCCTAGGCTGACCTGAAAAGTGAGACTCATAGCTAGGAAATGAACAGACCATTTCCAAATGGGAAGGAGAGGAGTCTTAGTCAAAGACCAAAGATTGGACATCTGTAGGTTTCTTTTGTGATTTCTAAACTATATAGCCAGTTTAAAGTACAGTGGTACCTTGTATAAAGGAATTAATTCGTTCCAAATGAAATTATGTTAAGCAACTTTTCCTTTATACAAATTTCCCATAGGAATGCATTGAAAACAGAGTGATCCCATTTTTATGTTGTACAGATTTGCCCCATAGGCGATTATGTTAAGCAAATTTCCCCTATCTCCGGAATTTTTTATGTTCTACAAATTTTATGTTATACAAACCGTTTGTTATATAAGGGTCCACTGTATACATATGTCTTAAATATTTAACATTTAAGTTGATATATATCAACTTAAATCTTTCTTAAAACAGATATAGGAAGCTGTTGTGCAGCCACAATAATTACGAGACAGGTATGCTAACAATAATCATTATTTGTATTTGGTAGTGATCGTAGGTAAGCTCAAAAAAAGCATTGTTGATGTGCATGCAGCCCATAGGCCACACTTTATCCATCCCTAGTCATTCCCAGCTGACTTCAAAAGAATTATAGGATCATAAAATATAATGAAATATATAATGAAATATAATGAAATATAATCAAGTATAATAAAGGAAAAATAACAGGAGAAATTTATTCTCTCTGAAAAAACACGTCCCTTAATTTATCTTTGCTAAAATATGTTTTATTTCTTACCTTGGTGTAGTCATAGTTCTTAAATTTTGATTTTGAGTTGTGCTTTGAGAGATGCAACTCCCTTTGAATGCAATTTTGCTTTATTTCCATAAACGTTTTTCTAGTAGGACTTTGGACATTTTAAGAAGCTTGTAATAATGCATTTGACCGGCTAAATAGCTCAATTTGTTAGGTGTCTGATAGTATCTGGTTTGGGGTGTGATCTGCCACTGGGCCTCCTAAGCGGAGAGGTAGCCTGTGTGACCATGGACAAGCTGCACAGTTTTAAGATGCCCCCAGAGCAGGGGATCTCAACCTGTGGGTTCCCCACATGTTCTTGGACTGAAACTCCCATAAGCCTCCACCACTCACTGTGCTGGAAGGGGTTTCTGGGAGTTGCAGTCCAGGAACATCTGGGGCCCACAGGTTGAGAACCTCTGTCGCAGAGGAAGTCAATGGTAAACTTCTTCTGAGTGCCCCTCTACCTGAAAAACCCTGGAAAGGGCAGCCATAAGTCAGAATTGACTGGATTACACATAATTATTCTTAATAATGCATACGTGATGACCCTTAAATCACAATTCAGTCTAAATACAAGGTGCCGCCATAGAAATCTTTGGCAGAATTTTAAACTGCTTTGTCTTGATCGATCCTCTCAGCTTGCTCTATGAGGCAAACTGAAAGGAATGTTATTTCCTATGGTGGGGAAATTGTGTTTCCTTTCTCTCTTCCAGCAATGCTAAGAGCAGTGCTTAACGCTGTTGAGTCTTTGGTTTAAGTTATATGGCAGTTCCAGGTCTTAAAGCTGCAATCTCAAAATGGTTTCAAATAATGACTTGGACTGAAAGAGCCATGGATGTGGGCAGAATTTTCCAGCACTAAGCAAAGCAGTAGCTAAATAACAACCTCTTTGCAATCATCTGTAGCAAGGAGTATTCCTTTCCTGTCAATTGACTGTTCCTCAGTGCACTATAAAGAAACTGTGAGCATGGTTTCAGAAGACAGCTCCTCACAGCAGTGAATGGGAAGGCAGTGGGATCCAGTGGTAGTCTGGTGAAGACAACTTCTTTTTTTGTTTATTCTTTATTACAGATGTTGGATCTTTGGCTTGCTTGACTCTTTTTATCGACTTCTTACCATCCTCTTATCCCATCAGGCACTATATCACACTTAACATTGTTACTTGTGAATAGTTTTGGGAGGGGGTTGTCAGCAGAGGAGCCTTGTGGTGCACTGGTTGAAATGCACTACTGCAGTCAGGACTCAGCTTATGACCTGAGTTCAGTCCAGATGGGCTCAGGTAGCTGACTCAGACTTCCACCCTTCTGAGGTTAGTAAGCCCAACTCATGGGAAGGGTGGTTGTCAGTGTGTAGTCTGCATAGTTAAACTGCCAAGATAACGCTTTAAGCGCTATGGGACGGTGTATAAGCAGTACATTTAGCTTTTGCTTTGCTTTACAATTCTTTTTATTCGCTTAGCATTATCTCCCTCAGACCAGATAGGTTTTTTTTTACAGTATCTCTATAATCCCCTTGATTTGATAATTCTTGTAAGTCAGTCACAACTGTAGTTTCTTAATTTGCAAGTAAAATAGCACAATGTATATCACTAGCAGTGGATCATTCTAGAACATGGTTTGTTATGGGATATCAGATAGTTGCATAACGGGAACAAGCAGATACTGTAAGTGAGAAGTGGACTTGGGAAGTAGTGAAAGGGGAAGAAAGAGGGAGCATTGAATTATCCCATTTTGCTTTCTCCATTCATTCCTCAGCCCCTATTCAGTGTAGCAATGTGGAGGATTGGACTTTTAAAAACCCACCTTGTCCTGTAGAAGAGGACTTACTTTTTCTCCTTCTCAGCAACCTCATATGTATATGGAATTTTAAAGTGAACTACGCACAATACTATATAAGTAGTGGTTACTTTGGAGCTTGCTAGAGCTTTTTATAAGGCATGCACACATCAAGGGGTATGGTGCTTACAGGACATATCAGGGTTGATTAGACATATATACACATGCAAATATTGTCCTCACCACTGAAACATTCTGGTATACCTGCAGCAACTTCAAAGATTGTATATGTTATACAATATGCATATCTTTCACATCTGTCTTAGATCAGAAACAGAGCATCATCTTGGGAAACAAAATTTCTTTTCATTGTTTTATAGCAGCTTCCTAATGCAGGACGTCTGATTATAATGTACAGTTCAGGAAGGAAAATGGAAGACTTCAAAGTACATTATAGAGTAGGATTTAGTTGTGAAAGACAGTGGGTAGATTCTGTCCTCTTTCATAGCATTTAGAACATGTGTGCCTAAAGGAGGCATTTAGGAAATGCCTAAAACTTCCCCAAGTTTTGGAAAAAATGGGAGTGGAACCAGGGATGGGGTCAGGCTGGAAATTTTGGAAAATATTAAAATATGTGAAATACTTACAATCAAACCTGAACTTTTTTCTTTTGTTGCTTTAACAACATAAATACATTATTTATATGTACCCTATGAATATGTACTATTTGGCATACTTATTAGGCAGTAAACATCTGAGTTAACTTGGAAGTTATACTGGCACAACTAAGTGGGATGTAAAGAAAATCATCCAAATGATTGTATGTGAAAAACTTGCATTTAGTGCTGTTGTCAAGGGAAAACAAATATTTGTACAATGTCCATAGAGCACTACAAAACTTTATAATGCCTCTTGGTAGTTTAGTTTGAGTCTATGGTGGTCTGCCACAGCTAACTTTCCCCCCCCTGAAAGGATTAAGATTAGGGTGAACCAAATAATCAGGAAAATCATACCAAAGTTCATCTGGTTATCAAGATATAAGTAATTTATTTTCTCCTGCTTGGGTCATGTAGCTTCCAAACTTGTTCCATAAACCGTATCTTCAATTAGAATAAACCATGATTTTCACTTATAATGAGGTAAACAGAGAAAAACAATACCAGTCAACATAAACTTGTCTAAGGCTACTAGCATAGAAATCCAGACATTATTGAAAACATAATGTTTTGATAAATCAAACACATATGACCTTCATATGCCAGTCTTTTAAACCACGTCACTTAAAAAAGTAAATAGCTAAAAAGTTGAAATGCATTTCTTAGCCCTTTAGAGAGACACAAAAACCGATAGGTTTTCTACATGCTGAGACAGCCACCTGCCAGTAAAAATATGTGGAGAAAAATCCACGATTTCTGTGTGTTGCCTCTGTGCTGCTGTCTCCAACTGCTGCTGGTTCATTGTGTCTTTCCTTCACCTGGGTTCTCAGTCCAGCTTGACTTTGCTCCATTGTGCCTTAGCTGACTCTGTGGTGGCTGACATCTTGCTTACATCCCACCTTTTATAGGCAGATTCACTGATGAGGGAAACAATAACTTTCCCCCCTTATCTTCTTATTTGCCTAACCTAGCAGAATGAATGTATTTTACATAGGGAGTGCTTTGATAGGGACTTCCAATCATCTAAAATTGCTACTGCATGGCAAGCATTGAGAAGCAATCAAAAAGTTAGGGAAACCAGATTAGATACAATTTGTTAACTACTCTGCACTGACCTCTAATGGATATTCAGTGCAGTACTGCTTAAGCCGTTACTTATGCATCACAACACATTTTTAAGGTTACATCTGTTTATCCTGAAGTAACCTACATCAAGCAGTTCAGTGCTGTTGAAACCTCCATGTTATAATCACATCTCACATTTCTCGGATTACATTTCCTACACCATCTTAATCTTACAATACTTTATTTGTACAACATTTCAAACTTTCTCTGTGCCCCCCATCCCTTAGTCAGGTGAGTCTCGCTGATAGGTTTTGTCTTACAGGTTTTCTCTGTTCTCAGTAGTCCAGTTTGGCAACCTTGGCACTGTTGCAGACGAAAAGTGCTGACATATTTTGCTCTACATGGGAGCAAAAATACATGTGTGGTTGACTTTATTATTATTTTTGACAGTGTATCTTGATGTATGAGACACCCTTTTGTGTGTGTGTGTTGTGTCGTTACAGTCGTGACCGACTCTTCGTGACCCCATGTCCATGGAGTTTTCTTGGCAAGGAATACTGGAGTGGCTTGCCAGTTCCTGTTCCAGGTGCCTACAGCACCTGATATTCCCTGGTGGTCTCCCATCCAAGTACTAACCAGGGCCGACCCTGCATAGCTTCCGAAATCAGGCGAGATCGGAGGTGCATCTAGGCAGCTATACCCCTTTTTTTACCCAGATCCAATTTAAAAATGCAGTATTTTTATAGTTTAAAAAGTAAGCCATAAAATGTTGTCTCCCCTTTCTGTCTTCTGTAAATTCTTTTTAAAATCCTCATGGAACTGCTGGGTTGCTCAGCAGTTTAGGCGTCTGGCTGCAGAGCCATAGGCCAGGGGTTCAATTCCTCACTGTGCCTCCTTGAAAGGGTTTGGACTGGATGACCCCATGGCCCTGCAGTTCTAAGGCTATTATTATTATGTTTTATGTATATCAGGAGTTCTTAGAATATCCATTCGTTTTGCGGTAGCTATAAAAAGTTACTTAGAATATTAACCCTATCTTGTTATATGTCACCCAGTTGAAATTCCTTCATGTGTGGTATTTTGAAGATGCTTGAAACATTCATGGCACAGGGAGTTTTATTTAACAAAACATGTGTACTCTGCATTCTGTCTTAGAGCAATCCTTCAAATCATATTCCCATCTTCCTTCTAGAGTTTCCTGCTGATGCTTAAACTCTTGTTCCACTTTTCTCATAAACTCTGACATGCTGCAAAACTTTATTTTTTAAAAATAATAACTTTGCTGCAAAGTTACTAGTCCTTCTTTTCCCACCTCACAGAGTAAGCATGACCTGCTGGATCTCCCTTCTTTCCTTTTCTTGTGTGAGTGTCCACTTCTTTTCGACTGGAATGAGCAGTTATCCAAGCATGTGTTGTTTTATACCCAAATTCCTCCCCCCCCCCGTACCAATGATATTATTAAACCTTCCTTTTGTATGTGTATTTTACAACTACCCTTTTTGGAAAATTACATATTTTCTATGTCTGCGAAGAATTCTAGTTCTCCCCCCTCCCCCCAACAAGTGACTACAGTCACGCATCTGTAGCAGTGGTAAGTCATCTCCCTAAGTAGAGTTGGTCTGTTGATAGCAGCAAATACAGTCCTTCCACTTAATCAGTCAAAAATAAATGCAGTGGCGTTTCTGACCATTACATTGCCCTAGTGACTATTTATTTCAGTGCCATGATTACACTTGAGTTTCCCGTAACACATTGAATAGCCCTGGATCTAGCCCAGCCTGTGTACTGGTGCAGAATATCTGTAATAGAGATGTTAATGTTTCACTTGTTTGTGTTGTGCTAATCTTGCAGGAGGGGGAAGAATTGTTTTGGTCCATGTGTTCTACAATTCTTTCCAAGTCAAATGTAATTTGAGGGACATATGCATATGCCTCAGAGCATTAAATTTAAGCCTTTGAGTAGAGAAGAGGGGGATAAGACAATGAACACAAGTAATTTCTTTAGTAAAAATGAAAGCAAATTTTTTCTCAAATGTAGTGGGCTTTGTTACATAACTCTGTACTGTCACCTTCAGGATACACAACCCAGTGCCCTAGCCAGTATGACCAGTGACTGGGATGGTGGGAGGAGTTGTACTGAACAACCCCAGGACACCAGTTTAGAGACTTCCCAAGCTGGTCTCTGTGATCAGTTAAATGAGGACACTGTGTGGGCCATTTGTCACAGTTCATGCTCATTAACACTCGTCCCTTTATTTATCACACTTTGTGAGTAGTGGTGATGGCAGTTTAAAATCTCTAGCTGAAAGGTAGATAAGGAATCAATAGATTATGTAGTTGTAGAAGACGGTTACCCGGAACCGGGCCTTCTCTGTGGCAGCCCCCTCCATATGGAATTCCATCCCTAGCGAAGTGCGCTCTTTTTATTTCGAGAGGCCTTTGGCGATTCTTAATTTTTTTTTCCTCCGCCATCGCTTTTACATTTTACATTTTGCTGGTTATCGATGTCCCCAATTTTAACTGTTAGGATGCACGCTTGGAGTGCTGGGATGCATTAGGAGGCACTAGGATTCTTATTTTATACTGTTTATACTGACTGTTTGATGTGGTTTTAATTGCTGTATTTCTATTTCTGCTGGTAGCGTTTTAACGCTTTTGTTCGCCGCTTAGAGTCCTATTTTAGGAGATAAGCGGGATATAAATATAATAATAAATAAATAAATAAATATAGCTGTGTTAGTCTGTGCAAGCATTATAGGCAAAAACAAATTAAAAATAAAAGTAAACAAAGGCCAAAGCATGTTGGCACCTTAAGGACTTTTATGTTTATTAAATGTGATTTCTCTTGGACAACTCAAAGAAGTGGACTTGTCCATGAAAACCCACATTAAAAAAATATAAGTCTTTCAGGTACTGCCTGTTCCTTTTTTAAAAAAACTTTTTATCTTGTTTTTCCCTAAAATATATTATGTAGTGTCTTAATTTTTTCACACATCTATTAGGACCCAATTAAGGTAACCTTCCATCCATCTAAGCTTCTGAAGAAAATTAATCATTGAAATGTAATGCAAAATATCATTTTAAACTTAGATTAGCATAGCACATTATTTCCCCCCTCAAATGCTCAGGATTTTATTAGTAACTTAAGCATATGAACACTTAATAGTAAATACATTCTTTTCACATTTGTGTGTTGTTAAATTGGCTTGTATCTAAAGGTACCATGTCTCAGGTATTGCCCTTTAAAAGTTGTATTATTATGGCAAAAATGTTTCATTGTTTCTACTATAGTTAAGTCAGTAGATGTTCTTCTGTGTTGCATAATTCATTCATCCAGACTGCTGAATGTGATTCCTTTGTTACTGGACTTCTCTGGAATGTATTTTAATTTGTCTTTTATGTATAAACTTTTTAATGCAGAAGCTTAAGTACTATTATTGACCAGTGTGTCCTGTATTCATATTAATTGATTTCCCCGTGTAACCTTCTCTCCCGTAGCCTCAAGTACTACAGCCTTCCAGCCTCCTTCCCCGTTTCACAGACATCGCCCAGGGAAAACTAATAAAAATGTCACCCACCGCGGCCCCCAGTGAACACTCTAGTCAAGACCAACAGACAGATGGTGGCCAGGAATCTCAAAATGCTGCAGATGGCTCCGGCACCAATAGCTTAAATGAACTGAGCACTTTAAATACACAGTTGTATGCAAGGAAGTCAGAGAAGCATGCACATCCCACCAAGAATGTAAAAGCTAGAGAGAAATCTAAAGATCTGAGCGGTCGAAAAATTAATACATTACAGTCTCACCTCTCTTCTTTCAAATCATCTGCCCCTCTGACTGCGCAAGAAATGCCGACCAAATTCGTTCTAAAGAACAGTTGCTCACAGACAAACCAGGCACCTCCGCCAAAGACTTCAAGAGCTGCAAAGCCCCCAAAGCAGAACGCATTAGTGCCTCCTCCAGTAAGAGTTGCAGCAGCAGCAGCAGCAGCAGCCGCCACCACCACAGGAGCTCCAGATGGCTCTTTTGCTTTGAAAGAGCCTCCAATGTTGCCGGCGAGTGACCCAGCGCCGCTGCAGTCAGCATCCAGTCAGCCTGATCTGAATAGTAAGAGCCAGAGAACCTCTAAACTTCGTCCCCCAACCGCTTCCTTTAGGCCCAAGCAAGCAGCAAATCCAAAAGTGGCGATACCTCTCGATCATCAGAACACCTGCTCACAGACAAACCACTCAAGGCAATTAACCCAAGCCAAGGAAAACAGGCAGAATCAAGATTTAAGTGTTCATTCCGGCAATGGTGTACCTCCTAATCGGCATTCCCGCCTCCCTAAACCAAAGACATATTGAAAGTATGACTTGCACATGCACATTTCAGTGTCCTCTGTTGTGAAGCTGCTTGTCCGCCTCCATTCTCGTCTCTTTCAGGATTCTTTAGTTGAAGCATATAAGCGCTGAATGCTGCATTTCCTCTTTGGCTGCCTAAACTATTTAGTTCTCTCTTAATTTTGTGCCATCTGAGGGACGTGCATCGTTCCCTTCCAAATATGATTTGTAAAAGCCTGTTGATGTCCACTGATTGCCATTGCTCATAAGTCCCTTTAAAGATAGCTTGGCTTAATAGTAAGGTTTGCAATGACTACTGGTTGCCAAAGTGCTAGACTTTGTCCAGGCTGGGCAGGCTGCTTGCTGGAATCCTGTCTGTATTAGTTTGGAACACTGAGTAATATTAGATGGCTAAGGCTATACTTTTGGTTCTGACTTAATTCTAAGCGATGAACAAAATATACAGAGCTGGCCTTTTTTTACCTTCATCCGCAGCCATAATATTGACTCTGTATCTCAGAGGCCTATGCAAAACACTCTTATTTATAACAACCGATGACCCAAAACTTTCTTAAAGATGTGTATTAAATGTTTAAACAAGACTTTATGTCTTGTTTCTTTTTCCAGAAGAATCTCAAATTGCTTGTTTGCTTTTTCTGGATCTGTATTCACTGTTCACAAGTGGCAAACAAAATTTCACAGGGTGAAATGGATCTTAGTTATATTTAAGTGTTAATCTGTTCATACTGTAGATAACCTGTGGAATACATTTGTGTTCTGCAGTTACGGTGGTATAACTAAAAAACAGTTTGTAGGATATATGTCCAAATCCCTTTTTCATGACAAGTGTTGTGATTCTGGGAATAATGGATCCATGATTTTCATTACACTTCTTTCCTTCGGGAGGGTTAATGTCATTGTAACATTATTTATTGATCTCTGTCGCTCTTGTGATCCTCAAGAAGCCAACTTGAAATGTTTGCACAAACGTTGCTATAAATAGAGGGATTGAAAATTATTTTTCGTAATAAAATACTGATTATTTTAGGAGAACCCCCTTTTAAAGCACACTGTATACACCTTTGTTTTAAACATATGGAACCCTAATAACTGGCATTCAATATTTTGGAGATTAAGGGGGGAAGTGATTGTTAATAAGAACCACACTCAAAGGTATTCTGCACGGTTACATGTCGTCAAATATTTATGATATGATAATCTAACTGTACCCAAATCTTAAATATGTAATGAAATGTTCAGTGAAAAAAATAAGCATTCTACAGAACGAAAAAAAAAAAAAACTAATTGCATCTAAGTCTTATTTCAATACCAGCTAAAGAATGCAGTTTCAAGTACTACCATTTGGTCGTGTCAAGCAGATTGTGAGTATACCTTAGGAGTAAGGTGGAACCCTTGGTTGAATATTAGATCAAACATTGAATTTGCAGGATAATGTATCGGGGGTGTGTGTGTGTGTGTGGTGCAATTAAACCACGATATTTGCAGCTTAGATTTTCTTAATCCACATGTAGCTGCCTCCCTCAAAAAGGATGCTAAAGAAACTTACATCGTCCAAATGTTGACTTGTTTGTGGTAGGACTGACTTAAGAGTAACCTTTACAGTTAACTTTGCATATGTCACTTAAAATAAGTAAAGGTGCGCAATACATTCTTGCTTTCTGTTTTCAGTGATGGAATATTTCCCCCATGACAAACCACATTCCTGAAGTGGCACAACAGTTCAGTTGCCCTATAGTATCCAGTGATGGGATCACATGAGGACTGAGTTTTTAAATACAGGGCAATTTTCGTTCAAACAACTTTCTGGTCAGCGTCCTCTAAACCTTGGGCTATTGATGAACTGCAAACAAAATTATCACATTATTCTCTTTATCAAAGGCTGACTAAGCACATTTGGTTTTATATCTAGTCAAATCCATATAGTTGAGAACCTGAGGCCCGCGTACAGATGTTCCAGCAGATGCCGTAGTAGTTAATATGAAAAGGCAGTTTGTCTTGATAAACACTATCTGATTCTGATTGTAGGAAAGATGCAGGAAGGGCCCAGCCTTTGAATGACAACAAAGATAACAATGATCCCATATTACCACATGATTGGTTCTCAGTGGTCCTCAGACATTCAAAAACTTCTGAAACAAATATCCTTAGTTCATGTTCCTGACTCTTTAGAGAGATTTCCCCCCCAAAGAGAATAGAATCATTGGTATACAAAATTGCAGAGCTGATTTTTGCAAAATTCCGTTTCATATTTGTCCTCGTTGTTAATTCACGTTTAGTCCCACCTTGTAGTAGAGGCTTATCAGACAGTGAGAAAGAAAGATTACCAGTCCACGCACATGCTTGAATGTCAGAAGGCAAGTGAGAAAGTGTGACAGGCTGCTCCCTTTTGAAGGAGCCACCACTTGCCTAGGACAGACCAAAACACACAGTATTTAAAGAATGTTGCATCACTTTTAAGGCCTACTGATTTTTGTACTGATTTTCAAAACTAATGAAACAAATAAATTCCTATTACTAAAATCATTTCACTTGTACCCCTTCGGGCACTTAATGAAAAGTAAGCATCAGAGACCAATCATGTTTCTATTTCTTACATTGATTTCAGAAAGTATAGTACTGGATGAAAATAAATTTATTTTCGAAAGGCAATTTTGGCACATCCTGATTTTTTAAAATTGTCACACTGGCAATTAAGCAAAGCTGAGGATAGCAGATTGGCAACAGGTAAGATTGAGATGGGTGACCCAAATGATGTATGTGTGCTGCCTCAAATGTACAAATTTAGGGTTGTGGAGCAAATTGGCTACCATCATATAACTTGAACAAGTCGGGTAAAACTGCCTCACTACTTCAGGCAACTTGGCAGCACAAGCTAACATCTGAGGTGATGGCATTGCACAGTGTGTTTTGGTCTATTTAAATTGGCCATGCCAACTTGCCCTGGGTACAACTGTATCAAAGAAAGTTCCAATGTATGTTTAGAAAGTACAGAGTGTGGGACAAAGCTTTGGTTTTAGTTAATGAGGTTTGACAGACGGTTCCCTGTGGTTGTGTAGAAAGTGCTTTGTGTAATGCCAGGCTTTCAGTGAGACTCCAATAAGTATAAGTACAAGTTTCCAGTAATATGAATACTTATTGAAAAAAATAAACGGGCACGATTTAGTACCAGTACAAAGAATGATTTTAAATAGCTATATTAAATAGTTGGGACTTGGATCATATTTAGAGGTTTGTTTAAACTGCATTTTATCCTTTTGGATTCTTCTACCTTATGCAATAATTCTTAAAGTATTTAACTAGTCATCAAGCATCTATAATGAAGATACTGATCTTTTAACAATAGATGCAGATGTGGAACAAAACTAATTAGCACTTTACACTATGAACTGCACTGTTTGGAGTTGTGCCTAAATTGAATCTACATGCCAGTGGCTGATTTAGTAAAACAGTTTTCACTGTGTTAGGGTTTGGCAGTGGATGTTTTTAGACCAATGGAAGCTAACCACAGATGATGCAGTTCATGAAATGTTTCTGGCCTCTTGTAGTCCCTGTCCACAGCAATTCACTGTCTCCAAAACACTGTTTGTGGTCATCCTGGTTGTGTGACTACAAAACTGGGTCCATCAAGTGTTTGTTCCACTAAGCATCTGCTTAGATAACATCCACAATCTTCACAAAATGTTGAACATTTAGGAACAATTTTATGCTGAAACAGGAACCCATAAAAGCACACTTGCCAGAACTGAAGCAAAAATACTTGTATTCTTTGCCATGGTTTCTCCTTCAAGTTTATATATTTAGATCTGTTAATGGGTCCATGTGCAATATTAACCTCCTCCCTCCCTACAATAGTTGAGTGAATAATTTGCATAATCAATAAGAAACAAATCCTTCAAGCAGTTCCCAGACTTGAAATCCATCTGTGGTGAAGCTCAAGAAGACTGCACGCGAATCAATCCGTAATCTCAGATACTGGTTTTATGGCCTTTTAGGGTTAACCTAAATGGTTTTGTGTTTCATTTGGCCCTTTGCATGTCACCCCCTACCTGTTCATTCAATCTTTCATATATTGGTAGATGAGCATGCCTTGGGGTGAAATATAATTACTTTCTTCATTTAACTTCTTTGGGACAGATACATTCTCATACTATTTAAAATGGATCTTGATTCTGGAATGGGGTTTCCGTTTTCTCTTATCTTTCATCTTATTGCAGTGGTTCTCTGAACAGTGGACACAGTCCAGCCAAAGTTTAGCACTTTTAAAGGCCACTGGTTTTTAAAGAGAGAATTTAGCTTCTGCCTGGCTGCCCCTTATTGGAAATCAAGGGGACTTAAATGCTTGTCAATGGTGGATCAGTTCCTGTTGAAACATGATCATGGTTGTAAATGCTGGCTCTAGACCCACCTGCAACCATGGTCTACAAAAATTAAAAAAATATGCTGATCATTGCTGTGGTACAGCTGCTCACTGCCTACACAAATATCAGAAGCACCACAATAAATTACTATTAACGTGTTAGTATTTGTCTTACATGCAGTACTAGCTACAAAAGTACCCTTATCACATAGTATTTTTTTTAAATCTAAATACTGTATATTGGAACTGGCTTGTAAAGATGATCTAAAACCTGTATGTAAAGACTTTCCTCAGTGTTGCTTTAGTGAATAAAATTAATAATTCAAAGTATTGTTTGTGTTTTGGCTAATTGTCTGCATGTGTCTATTTTGGGTAAACTTGGAGAGATGTAGAACGTTTGTGTAGTGGGTCTTAATTTTAATATACCCGGTACTTATTTTGGTGCCATTTATCAGTTTTCAGCTTAGCAAAGCATCAAATGTTCAGAACCCAGTACAATTTCAACTGGACAGTACATTATTAGGAAAAGTGGATTAGTTACATCTTGGGAGAACATCCTCTCACACCAACCTCCATGCCTGTTATCAAAACTGCAGTTAGCTACTGAAAGTTAGTTTTACTCCAATTCGTTCAGTTTCCTAATCTTCCTGCCTTCTCATAGCCTTTACCTCAAACTAATCACAGGTTTGGATAACACACAATGATAGTTGTGTGTAAGAGTCCCTGAAGGTTATCAATATAATCTTTATTTACAGCCACAGGCCCAACCAACTGAACTGAAGGTTATCGTGAACCTAACTAAATTGGTAGGCCTTGCGTTTTCTTGAAATATTTTGGCTCAATTTAAAGATTATTATAAACATTTGGCTTTGATTTAAAGTGATATATTAAATCATCCTGAGTCCAAGGCATTGTACATTGTTATAACATTCCCTACTTATACAGGAACTATTGCAGAAGTTACAGTAGTTTCAATTTGAACATACTTGTTTCCCCAAAAGAAAGTAAATGTAAATAGCAGCCAACCTAATTTCCAGCAGCAATTGTAATTTAAAACCTGCAATTAATATTTCACTTGCTTGCCTAAAACGATGTTTAAATATTGACAAAGGGACCACACTTGACATACCCTCCCAGAGTGCTGGTTCTTTGCAGCTGTTGTCATCCTATTAATTTAACTTTTTTCCTGGATCTCCATTTTTAATGTGAGGTGTGGTTGGTAAGTGGGCTTATTTTGTGAGAGAGGAGACATGAACATGAAGGTTGTTCCACAACCTCAAAAGTAAATTAAACTCAGCATGTAATGACATTTTTTCCTTCTCAATTTTTATCAGGTGGAAGCAGTTTTAAGGCCCCCTCATAATTATGTATTATTACATACATGTTAATATATAAGGGTAGAATTGTATTCTAATAAATCTAAAGGTGTTTTCAATGCTCCATTATGCAAATATGGCAAAGGGATCACACGTTATTTAATATGGCGAGCACCCCTCTTACAAGCCACGGTTATTTCACTAAACAAGAATATGGGTTTAACAAGTCTCTTTCACTTCCACTGGCTTGATTAGGCTTCCAAAATTTAAAATTGTGTTGAAAAATGAAATAAATCTTCCGCTGCCACCAACAAATTAGACTTCTGCTTTGCCACCACCTCTAGGGTTAATACAAAGCTCTTTCTAGAGCTGTCAGAAGAAATAAAAATAAGTGTTTATTGGTGTAACATGAAAAATACCTTTAGACACTATGTTTACCGATACAAAATATAAATGGCCTGTGTGTAATTCAGATGCTTTCCTTGAGTGTTACTCAGTAAACTTTGTTCAGCTGGTCAAGAAACAGTTGTCAATATTTCCTTAACCCTTTCAAAGTACAATAAGCAATCTTGTATTCAAGCTCAGTTCTATTTATTTCTCCTGAGGAATTCAAACTTGCCCTCACTGTTGTGTAGAACCTAACTGAACAATTCAGATTCTGTCTTCTCGGGTGTGCTTCCAAATCCCTATTTTATTTTTCTCACTCTAGTTAATTGCATTTTTATAGCCTCCTCCAAACCCCACGGAGCATTCCATTGGTCCTCTCCTTGACCAATGATGTCACTCTTATTCCATTACTAGACAGACTTCTCAACAGAAATCACATGGCCATTACACTTGGCTATTTATAAACGAGAGGGTCAGGACTTCAGAAACAGATTGGGCACTGCTTTGAGACAAGGCAAGAAAAAATATTTTTCCCCCATTACTGATGCGGCACCTCATAGGATTCCCCTGGGCAGCCATTGAGTGGTCAGTTGCCAGTGGAGATGGAGAAGGGCAACCCAAGCTCCTGCCCAGATGGAAGCACTGTTGGAGGAGACGGAAGAGGACCTCAGTGATGGACAATGGATTGTGTGGGCCCAGTTGGCCACAGGGAGGGGGACACGTGGAACCTGTGGAGGAATTGGTACAAAGAGGCATGAATCAGCTTGTGCCCAATCCCTAACCTTAAGCTTTCTTAGTTTCAGAAACACAACAACGGGTGAGATAGAAATGGAACTCAGAACCCCTTGCCAGTTTCTTGAAAATCACCCAGAGCTCAACTAATAGACCCCAACATCCCTTCTGTCAATTGCAGCATTGCATCACTGTGATAACCAGTGTACCCTCTGATTTTCACCACAGCTGCTTAGGACCCTGTTCTCTCAATGTGTGAACACATGCAACCCCCCCCCCCCCGATTCCATCACAATCAAAGCAAAAATGGTTGCAATGGGTGCATGGGGGTGGTAAAGCTCTGTGTGAGGGGCCCCCAGAGGCATGTAATCCTGCACATATCTTAGAGGCAACCTTGGTGATAACCCATGATAGGCATTTTGAATATCCCTAAGAATCAAGATCACAAAACTGACCTTGCTTATTCATTTGTTACAGAGGAAGTAAGGCACATGTAACAGCCCATTCAGATGAAAATCTTGAAAGTTAATAAACAAAGCTCTTGTAATATGGCATCAGACACTTTTCCAACTTGACTATGACAACTTTTCAGCATCTCTCATAGGGTGTATGTGCGACATACCTGGATTTTTGGTTGTGACAAGTGGAATAAAATTGCCCTAGATATAGTCCACATATGTTACACTACAACTCCCAAAAAGCCTCGCCAGCACAGCTAGTAGTGAAGATTTCTGGGAGTTTTAGTCCACAAATATCTGGGAACACAAGGTTGGGAACCACTACCTTAGATGTACCAAGACTTATATTTTTCAGTAGAACAAGTAGTCTCTATTTTACGGAACTCAGAGCTGAGGATAAAATAAAAACATCTATATGGGATGATAGCTATACAATAGATCTAATAATCTGGAGTGGATGGTGTATGAGGACAACCAAAATCGTGTACAGACTGTAGTGGATACCTGCTCACTTTTAGGGATTAAGAATGACCCAAGAAGACAGGTTCAGGGGAGCTAAGCAGCATCTAGGTCTGAAGCATGAGAATGTTCTACTTTCACTTCTATGCAGCAGAGGGCACTCTCATGCAGCTAATAGAAAACCATGAAACGTTCAAAATAAGGCAAAAGTCCACTTTCCCAGCTCAACACCTGGATACTTTACAAATGCAATTGCTGCATCCAGTTCCTAGTACCTGTGTTGTTCACAATGAAGGGTGGGATACAAAGTAAACAAACTCAATCCCAGTCTTCTTGTTGTGATTGACAATTAGTATCAGCAAGTTCATTCCACTGGTTCTCATCTGAGAGGCTCTGTCCCCATTCTGGATGAGAAGTAGGAAGGGTGTAAGAAGAGACTGACAATCTGGCAATGTACAATGTTTATATGTGCATTTATATTAGAGGCAGATGTTTTAAAGAACTAGGCAAGGTACTTTGTCCCTTGTGGGAAGCAAGAGTTTGATCTTCATTTTAAACCACTGGATTAAAAAAAGTAATTTGTAGAAGTTAAATGTTAGAAACTGAGAAACAATTCATTACTATTAATAGTGAAATCTTGGAAAATAAAAAAATAGCATTTGTAACACAATAGCAATTCATTAGTAACACATTAATTAAAACATTTGTGAGTGTGCCACTGCCCTAGTCAGAGAGCATATGTCAAAAGATCATTTCCTTTTTCAAAAAGAAAGTTATACATCCCTTTCAAATTTGCATTGATAGTAGTTAGCCCAACCTTGGACCTCCAAGTACACTTGACTATAATACACAGAAGGTTTAGCTGTGAAATCTGAGACTCCATAGTTCCCAAAACTTTCAGGATTCAAAAGACTATGACCTACAGGAACTCCAAATTTTGGAACCAGCATCTTATAATGAGCTCAGCACACCACTTTTCGTTAACAACTTTAGACTGACAGCGTACTTCTGGCCAGAAGCTAGCTTGTAGCCTGGCTATATCATTTCAGTCAGCTACTGAAATGATGGCCATAAATTCTTTTTCTACCAGATCAGTTCCACCAACTGTAAAAAGAATATCTTCAGCTTCCAATTTACAAAGTTGTGGTGTTTTTAAAAGCAAATCCATGGCCCTGGAGCCTCTGTGCAGGATGACTTTAGTCTGATTGTGTGAATTTGCACATCTCTTTGTGTGGCACGGGCAGAAAACACCTGGAGTTGGTGGATGGGAGTGTCAATGGTGTCAGACATTAGGTGGTTGGAGTACCTCTGGACCTCAGGCAGATGGGTGTGTAGGTCCTTGCTCACACCATTGTTAGACATGCCTTGATAAATCAGCCTGCAATGCTCTCCAATGTCCTTGGATTTATTACCCTTCCATTTGGTCTCTTGAAGGCTTGCTATGTCAATGTGGCAGTGTTTCAGAACTTCACTCTGTTCACAATTGTGTAGTCATTGTTCCAACCATGAGTGTAGCAATTCACAGTAGTTTTATCTCCTTTGAGATGCCATAGTTTTTTTTAACAGGCCCTGCTCCCCAAGTGATTCTGTTCCCCGTTACCATGCATGTGTTAGATTTTGAGAAGGCTTTTTTTGATGTTGATCCAAAAAAGTAACACATGTAATGTTGGTCTGCTAATTTGGACTTGTGGTTTCCCAGTTCTGACGCAGCTTGTGCGGCAGTCCACATATTGATTGATATTAGACTGTACTCCTTCAAGATTCAGATGTAGGGTTACGTGCGGTGTTCCCTGTAAACTGTGTGGGTGCTTGGACGTGCAACACTGCATCAGTGCCATGCACCCACAGTCAGTGTTGCCAACCATTGGGTTCCAGTTGTGGTTGGAACTTTGTGCGTGTAGGGTAGGGTTTCCACTGGTAGAAAACTGAATGTAATATAAAAAATCAGCAAATTGCTGCTCTTTAATTACATTCAATTTCCCACCAGCAGGAAGTAGAAACCCACCTTTCACTTGTGGGGTTCTGGCTGTAACCAAAAACAAATGGGTAGCATTCAATGTAGTGCTGCAGGGCCACACACCTGTGCAGCTAAGAAGGGGGCCTTGGTTACATGTAAACACTTTCTGACTGGAGAAAACATGTGTGTATGTATGTCTGCCCAACTGCACACATACCATCAGAGAGGAGAGTTCAGCCTAGTTAGTAGTGGATTAAGAAATTCAGAAGGGTAGGATCCTTATCAGAACATCTGTCATAGCCATGGCCCCATAATGACTCCCATCTTTCAACTGTATTGTTTTGAATAAACCCTAAGGAACAAGATGAAAGCAACATAAGAAATTTCACTGAAGGTGTACCAGTGAAATAATTGCAGATTCACTTTCCCATGGTCTTCTACATGCAAACTTTTTAAGGTTTGCAGGCAAAGATCCTACCAACTTCCTGTCTTCTTTCATTCTCTGTCCTGTCTGCAGCCAGGCTCAGGGAAGCCAAATGACATGGAAATGGCACAAAGAGATGTACAGTCTGATGACCTCACCCAGGAACCTTCTCTAAAGTATCTCAGTGATTAGAAGGGGCAGTAGGACCACTCTGGTGTTTCCTGGAGGTGGAAGTGGGAGAAAGCTGTCTATCTTTGTTGGTGCTGTCTCAGCCATACAAATGCTAGATTTAGCACAAGGGATCCGAGGCAGATGCTGTGCCCCTTCATAAGTGTCCCATCACCCTTATGGAAACACCTAAATCGCCCTAATTGTGTTGGTCTTTTGGCATTGGGCCAAATGTAGGGCACAGTGCACATCTATGTGGGTGTGGGTCATTTTCTAGCTGCTGATGTGAAACAGCTGGAAATCATTAAACCCTGCTGATTTGCAACAAAGCACCCAATAGTTTTGCAAATTCTTCAAAGATCTGCTTGTAGGTCTAGCCCTTCCTTTTGCCTGCCGAATCTAGGTGGCACCTTGTACTTCTTGGAGACCTCAGCATTTGCAGACTGAATGGAGGGAAATACAATTTTGTGGTTTTACCTCAGATCACATAATGTCTTGGGTCAACCCAGAGTAATAGGAAGACAGCCATTCAAAAATAAAAGTAAATTATTAAAGAAGTACTTTTGGTTATTTGGAATCTGAAGTCATTTTGTTGACTAAGTCCACTTCCAAAGCAAATTGATTCAGCTGTCGCTACCACCAATGCAAGGGACTAGCCGCAATCCAAATGAAGATCAACCCCATTCCTTGACTTTACATGGGAGCAGCACTTTAATTAGGCATGCCAGTCAGTCCAAAATGTGAAGCCAACTTTAGAGATTGGGATGACCCCCCGCCCCCAAATGGCAGTTCATCCTGATTTGATGAACCACAAACCACAAATGTTGGGCCCACTAGCCAACCGCAAATCAGTTCATTGATTAGTCTGGGCTTTAAAAAATAACAATATGCCATGGCCTCGGACTCTGATGAATATGAAGGGATGAATATTTAACAAATCAGTGATATTGCAATTCATTTTTAATTCAGCCCTATCACTAGTCAAGATGCATCCAAAGCCATCTTCTGAAAGTAGAGAACTTTATTGTGCATCAGGCAGTCACGAACCATATCAGGGTGGGGTAATATTACTGTTCATTTTGATACTTTTTATTTACATTTTGCCCCAAAGAAAATTCAATCAATAATTCCATCCTGCATAATACATTTGGATAAATACCCGCTTTAGCATTTCCATTTAAAGCTGCCCAACTTTGCACTTCTTTAGAAAAATGCTGACAGTCTCGGAAAATAAAAAATCAATCCTCTTTTATTCCACATTCCAAAAAGCTATTCTGTTCCCAAACTAGGACACCATTCTAAGGTATGAGGCAGCTTTCTCATATATATGCAAGCTAAATGTTTGTCTCTGCCTCGGGCACTTGTTACAACTTCTGCTCTATCTTAAGGATATTGAGAATTAATACCACAACTACAGGGAAATGCAGCTGCTGCTTGCAAGACATTGTGGGGGTGGGAAGGAAGGTTAGTGATAGGATTCGCCAAATCTTTTTGTTTATTGAGGGAGAAACAGGATGCTTTTAAAAACCATTTTACCTGTTCTCCTTAAAAATTTCTTTCAAATGTCAGCCCCAAGATTAGGATAACCCTCACTCTCTTGGCCTTTGACATTCAATGGCCTTAAAATCAATGGCTGTTGACCTAGGGCAATGATGGCAAACCTTTTAGAGACCGAGTGCCCAAACTGTGATTCGAAACACACTAATTTTTCAAAAAGTGCCAATACAGCAGTTTAACCTGAATACAGGTGGCTGTGAAGGGGAGATGTTGGGCACCCACAGAAAGGGCTCCGAGTGCCACCTTTGGCACATGTGCCATAGATTCACCAGCACTGGCCTAGGGGAAATCTTTTGACTAGGTTAGCCCAGTGCCATCACAGCCATTAGATAGAGTGAGGAAGTTTAGACATTAGGTGGTGTGGAGAGGACAACCATGGTAGTCCTCTGCTTATTTTCGCATCTGCTGAACGTAAGTTCTAGACCAGGCATGTCCAAACTTCAGCCCTCCAGATGTTTTGGACCAGAACCCCCACAGTCCTTTGCCAATGGAAATACAGGCGTGGAATTCTGGGAGTTGTGGTCCAAAACATCAGGAGGGCCGAAGTTTGGACATGCCTGTTCTAGGCAAAGCTGCTAGGTCTATTTAAAGCCAGTCTGCTGCCCCGGGAGCGGGAGGGGGGGATATTGTTTCATTATCAAAATTAAAGTAAAATTCGTCCACCACTGCCATTAGCTTCTGTAGGTGCAACATGTGGGAAAGGTGAAACACTCTCTTGTCCTTGTCCCTAGGCAGCAAGAGGCCTTCAGCAGGCCCAGATTTAACTTCATGTAGATGTTCAGCAGATGATTGGTGTTCCCTTTCATAGCCACAAAAGATTTACCTATAATAATGTTGCTCCTTAATAGATTAACATCTCTCAGGGGATATGTGAACTCTCAAGGGGACAGGTTTTCAATAAACATTGGGGCTCCTTTCAATCTTCAGATGGCTTATGCCTCCTACTGAATTTTATGGAGAATAAAGCTATGGGAATTTTAGCTACTCCATATGTTCATGTTTCTTTCTTATCATGATCAAGTCAGGCCTATGGCATTTTGCTGTCTGAAGGACAAGCTGGCACCTCTTCCATTCCACATAAAGAAGCTAACAATAACCCTAAACAGACAATGGGTATACAGTCTCTGTACATCTTTGCAGCACCTTACTTCCATGCAGGCAGTGGGTATCCTTTGGTATAACGTCTTCTGTCATCTTCTCCTGAATGTGTTAAGTTAGTTTAGGTGATCAGGACACATTATGTAGCACATACAGCCTTTTCTTCTAGGAAGGGGAAGGGTCAAGAGCTTCACAAGGATTCTTTGGAGGATGACTGGGGTTAAGGCTCTCAGCCTCTATCACCTGAAGCTACCGCTTCAGATTGCCCCTACACAGAAGTTTGACTTGCATTCAGAGCTGATACAAACACAAACCATTTATTTGTAAATATCATATTCCCCATCTGATTCATAAAAGAACTTCCAGTGCCTAACATTATGTGGGAGAAAATAGCTTCAAATGATAAGGTATATTGGACTGTGGAAGAAAACAATTCAAAAATTAGACCTGTGCTCAGCATGCTGTAAACTGAATTGTTCAAGTAAGTTCAAGAGTATAATCTCCAGTTATGAAGATGTCAGAAAGAAGTTGTTAGGTCTTCCAGGCTTCCACCAATGGGAATACAGTATACATAAAGTCTTCTGAATTGACTCCAAACAACACTTTTAACTCAGGGTTAGAAACCATGGTCTGTGTGCTGAGGTTTCATACTCAGTACTATGTGTCCTTGCAAAGAAATGGGAAGAAGTGCCATCTGAAGCCCTGGTGTGTCACTGGATGGTAGTGTAGGCAGTACTTAGTTTGGTTCAGGACTAACCCTCCTATTAGACAAAGGAAGGAAATTGCTTCAGGCAATGTCAGCCCCCAAACATTCCTTCTGACCTACCTTGGTGTTCACTTGTGTTGAGCTGTTCAAGAGAACTGTAGAAAATGCTTGTTGAGAGTAATGCTTGTGAAGTAAAATGTGTTGTCCTCTGGGGACCAATAGTAATTATGGCATCAAAATGCAATACTGGGCATTTGACATGTCTGGATTATTGGTGTTTACAAAAATCCTGAGCGCTGAGATTTACTACAGTGAGCGTTTGAGGAGCAGACATTATGTGGTGTCCGAAGCTAAACAGATTTTCTTCACAGTTGAGGGCTGAATAGAATGAATCCAGCACTGCAACATTTATAAATGGGCTCTTTCGGGCCTCCAGGTCCATTCATCCTTCAAGGAAATCTAGCTGAGGACCTGTAAACAGGTTTCTGCTGGTAGAAGCCTGCCCTCCAGAAACACCAGCCCAGAGGAAGGACGTGGCAGAAACACACAAGCCAAAAGAGACTGGTCTACAGATGGGCATGAACTGTCGAACCAGCAGCTTGTGCCAGTTCACCTTTCGGCTGAACAGGTCTTTGGCCCTTTCGAGAGGAGGAGGAGCTGAAGGACAAACAGCACGAATCATCATTTGGCTGCTTGTGCCCATCTCTAGACTGAACCTTTCCCCTTAGTCACCTGAGAAGTCTCCTTGGGGAGGTCT
The DNA here is from genome assembly GCA_037367245.1 of Phrynocephalus guinanensis. Classification (NCBI taxonomy): domain Eukaryota; kingdom Metazoa; phylum Chordata; class Lepidosauria; order Squamata; family Agamidae; genus Phrynocephalus; species Phrynocephalus guinanensis. Next base: position 31,358,538 of record CM074735.1, on the reverse strand, counting down.
GACCAAGGTGAATGTGGGACTGCTGACTTTCCCGCCAACTAGTGTCCCCAGGAAGAGTTTTCCCCCAGGCAATCCATACCAGTCACACCTGGAACCTAGATCTGTTCCTAGGTAGGCAAGGTCAACCTAACATTGCTGAGCTTCCCTGAAGTCCCTGTTAAGCAAGAGAAGAATCAGCAATGGTTTCGTGGTAAGTCAGGACCACATTCTGCTCACAGTACTAGGGTTTCTATGCCTCAGTCTGCTTCTCCCTCCTTTTGCCTCTTTCATTTTCTCAACTGCTACTCCAAGAGCTTGCTCAGTCAGCTCTGCTTTGACCCATCCTGTTGGTACAGTTCCTACCCACTACAGGCTATCTGCTGCTCCAATCTGTCTGTCATGGCTGCTCAGGATCGCTGCCCATGCCCTAGTGTTTTCCCAATGCTGCCAGCATTTTCTGCTGGCATTCCCTTTGCTCAGGGTTCATAAGAATATAAGAAGAGCCATGCTGGATCAGGGCAAAGGCCCATCTAGTCACAGTGGCCCCACCAAATGTTTCTGGGAGTGCACAAGACTAGATAGCTGTCTCTTCATACCACTCCCCTGCATTTGGTCCTTGAAGTACCCTGATTTTAAGCCTGGAGATGACAATCAACATGTCAATTACAGTCATTTCCTGATACCTAGACGCTGCTGGCTATTTGTGTGCACTCTTTTCATTTCATCGGGAATGTCAGGGGACACAAGGAAATCCTCTGAAAGTGTTTTGCCTGCTTGTATGTTTTTTTTAAAGAGGGAAATATAGGCTTTGTAGTACAGTTGGGCATTGAGTGCACCTGAGTGAGACAGCAGGTGCAGCGAAACAGTGACAGTTAATCCAAAATTCATGGAATATAGGGGATCAAAACTGAATCTTAATATCAGCATAGACACAACCAAGTTTAAGGATGTATCTCCCACATATGATGGTTCAACACAGGAGCCTCAAAAATGCCCCACTTTTGGGAAGGTTTGCTGCCAATGTGCTGTACTAGTGAGAGTGCAAAACAACAGCAGGGAGTATCAAGAAACAACAGAAAGAACGGAAACCACCCACACGTGTTTGCTTCTTGGACATATAGCTCTCTTGCCCATGGTCAGCCTGGAAGGCAAGCAGCTAGATTGCATGCTGATATAATTTTATCAGGATTTTCTTTAAAATTCACACTGGACCCAGAAGGCTCTGTTGCCTCTGAAAACACAGCATAGATTGTCAGGCAGGAAAACATTAACTCAGAGTAATATTCTTCTTAACAGCTTATGCTGCTGCTTGTATAGAGCCTTTGGGTACTATTGTTCTTGATTGCCACATGCTATGAAGAGCTCCAAGACTATCGTTTTGTACAACAAACGTTCCTCCTCTTCTAATACTTGGAAATACAAGCTCGGGCCTCATTATGGAAAATGAAACTGGAAAGCTGCAAATGTGCCTGGACGTCCATGATCTGAAGAAAGCAATTCACTGACCGCCTTGCCACCTCTTCAGTTTAAGAGACCATGAGCCACTTTACAGACAGGGCATTTTTCACCAATCTGGGTATTTGCCAATGAGATCGGGTAACCCTTTCTCATATTTATGCACATTTAGTATGGCTTGGGAAAGGTACTCCTTTTACGGTTTGCCATTTTGGACTTAATGCCTCTAATGAAGCTTTTATTCTCACAGAAGGAATATGTATGTATATGTACGATAGCTGGGATGCCATGGTCATAGCAGCAGGCATTCCCTGACAGCATGGCCAGACTCTGCACGAAGACATGAAAACACTGCTGAACAGAAGGTTAAGCTTAGCAAAGAGATGACTGAGTTCAATCTGCCTTAGTTCCTCTGTTAAAAATATGTGGGTTGAATATTGACAGCTTACGATGCTCTTCCTAAGGAGAACAAAGGTAAAGGTCCCCCCTGCCCATGTGTGCTAGTCGTGTCCGACTCTAGGGATGGTGCTCATCTCTGTATTCAAGCCGAAGAGCCAGTGTTGTATAAGTCCATGGCCATGTGGCCAGCATGACTGCAAGGAAACACTGTTTTAACTTCCCGCTTTTTATGGCAGTACCTATTTATCTACTTGCATTTACAAACTTTCGAACTGCTAGATTGGCAGGAGCTAGGGTTAACAGCGGGAATGCACTCTGCTGCGTGGCACCCAGGATTTGAACCGCTGACCTGCTGACTTTGTAGCCAACAGTTTTCAGTGCTCTAGCCTGCTGAGCCACAATAAAAACAGCACCGTATGGGACATTGCCCATCCACTGGACAGACAAGATATGCACAATAGCTGAGTGCTTTAGGCTGTGGAGCCAGAGAGAGTTCACTTCACCTCTGTGCCTCTTGGCAACGATTGGACCATTCCAGTTCTAAGATACAATTATGTCATATTTTTCCCAAAACACTCAGAGAGGAGGAAAATTGACATCACCTATATGAAATTTGTTGAGGAAGGGCTGACTGTTTCAACGGCTACGAGAGCGTCAGAGAACCTTTGATATAGTCAAACAGCAGGTGTATTAGGCAACAGTGTGTCACTAATGTGATATGACCAAACCAATCACTATTAGCGATGAGCATGAATCTCAGTTTGGAGGTTTGTGCCAGTTAATATGCATGACACCACAGGTGTCCCAAGTAACCTTCCCTCATCTCCCTGGCTAAACCTGCCACTCACCAGCTGGAACATCCTTCTCTCCCTCTCCTCCTTGACTGTTCATCCAGTCCCCTGGCAGGAGAACGGGCTTCCCTGCTGCATATCCTTGGCTGATCACCCACTCAGGCAAGGAAGTGGCACAGGCAAATCTCTGCTCCTGCCAGAGACTGGTCGAACAGCCAAAGAGGAGGAAGACAAAAGTGTGCTCTGGGTGATGTGTGGACCATAGGCCTGGGAGGAAGGGAAAGGGAACATGCAGTAACACAGATGTTGCATGTACAGGCGGCCACAAATCTCAAAATCAAGCTTCATGCCCATCTCTAATGACTATCCTCCTTCCTTCAGCAAAATAGGCCTGGGTCGTCATCAGATCACTTTGTTTATCAGTGCAAAACAATGCACACATAGGCTGATACTTCATGTCCATCTCATCGCTGTTTGCAGTCCCGCTGGGGACCGATACAAAGAAATCTAACTGCACATCCATTGTGGGACGAGGGGAGTTTGTCCTGACCACGCCCCCGAACTGCGATCTAAGGAGGATGAGAGATTCCCCTCCCTGGCCTCGGGAATCTGCTCATCGCACTTCTCGTTCCGATACGAGTGCACGTGAGGTAACGCTCATCACGCATCCCTCTAGTGGCAGGAGTGCGAAGTGCCATTCGCCAGTACATTCCCTATGGAGTCAGCAATGCAGTGCAGAGAGATTAAAAGACAAATGCCTCAAACGTAGCTCCGTAACACATTGAAGGCAAGGCTTCGGAGAATCGAAACATCAAAAAATGGAAGGTCGGGCCAAAAAAAGGGAGAACAAAGGCATGGAATTTCACATCTCATCACGAAATGAGGACGTGCAGAAACAGTCATGCCGGTATCATCCCTCACGCCCGTGCATACATGGGAACAGGGACAGAACCGCAAGAAGACCACATGACCACGACCAACATCAACACGCAACAAACTTCCTCCCGGGACAAGAGTGGACGTGAAGTAACCGTCATAGAGAAGCTACTCCTTTCAATTCTATATTCAATGACAAATTTCTCTCAGCATGCATTTGTCAGTATTCTTCTGGCTCAGGATTACTGCAAACCCATTGAAGCTAGTTGGTGGTGCCCTTACTTTCTCACAGAACACATTCTCGCCACATCTGAGACATCAGCCTAATCCATTGTATACCCCTGCAAAGCTGATAGATGTTGGGCATACTGTCCTGAGCTACTATAGAGCTTCTCACATCTAAGAGGAATTCCCATGGAGGTAAGAGGGCTGCAGATGAATTGAGCAATGTGGGAATGGATTTAGGTAGAACAGCCAGTATAGAGGAAACTCCATCAGGACCCCCAGCTACAGGTAGTGACGGTTTTCACAAAGCATTGGTGGCCACAGGATCCAAAAGATATTTCTCAGCTCTGAAAAAGTATTAGCCCACGAGGATCTGTTTCTACTGATATCATAGTGTCCTTTACTGGAGGACAAGGTGATCATCCTTGACTCTTAGAGACAGACATTGCTTTGCTGGGTCCATGATATTCATGAGGTTATCCAAAAAGTTAGAGCAAAAGCATTCATGCATTGCTTTGTTTGTTGATAATTGGAAGTTGCTTTATTTATACCCAGCATATCCCACTGGAAAAAAAACCTAAGCTCCCATGGGATATGTTGAGCATAGATAGCTTGGCATATCATTCTTCTCCTCTTTATCTTGTTATTTAACTACTCTCCAAAATATCTGGAAGAGTTGAAGCTTCTTGATAAGACTTTGAGAACTGCAATTACTAAGCTCAAAGCTGTCTTGTCACTGGAGCCTTAGAGCTGTTGTGAGCGATAACATTGCTACTCAAGAGATTTTAATTCTTTTCTTATGACTGGCGGTCTAAGTGATGTTGCAGTAACTCAGGGTATCCACAACTTCATGTAATGGCTGAACAGTCCTGTGAATCCACTTTTTGAGAAGGTAGAGGATTCTGAATTCATATTTGGCATGGCTGGGAGATGTTGATTCTTGGAAAGTTACACCCACCTTCCAGCTGTTGTTGAATGGGAACAGGCTTCCATTAACCACCAAGATATTTTGTCTCAACATACCTACTGACATACAGATGATTGTGTACACACAGAAACAATTCCAGGCCTATGATGTTCGGCCACTCAAAGAAGGTGACTCAGTACATGTGGACACCAGAGGAGTCTGGAAGCCTTGTTCATACGCAGTTCATACTAATTCAAGACAGAGTATTTGAAAGCTATGATAATGTATGATCTGGACAAGGGGGATATTTTTAAAAGAATAGAAAAGTGGTACAGTATTCCTTTTAGTGACTGTAGGAGATATTTGCTGGACAACCATGAAATACAATTGATTATCCTCTAGGACCTATTAATAGTTAAGGACGTGAGATGTAATGTGGAGGTTTTGCCATGTCTGAGTCATATGATTGAACCATGGTGTTTGCAGAAGACTCACAATCCGTCCTGGACTCCCTAAATTAACTTCCTACCTTAGATGTGTTGAAGGACATGGTCCCATAAACTAAGTCACAGTTGCTAATCTAGCAAACATTTGGACAGGAGATAGGACTAGGAGACCTAGTCTTTCCCTTCAGGCAGCAAAGCACTTTGGACAATCCCTGGCTGAAGGTACCAATGGCTTACTTTAGTACATATCATCTTCTGATACAGTACCTTTAAAAGGTAAGACTTGCATTCATGCATATCCCACCCATCATAGTGACAGGCCCTTGATAGTCAAAAGCACTGCTTGGGTACCATACAATTATATTTAGAGTGTACATTCCGTACTCTTTTCCAGAAAACTATCTTGAGATCAATTAGTTACCTGAACGTTTTCTCTCATTGATTCACATTCACTTGTTTTCATTGTCTCTCCCCCAGGCTCTCATTTCAGAATGATTATATTTTGTGACTTGTTGGTTGCCTGTAAATTACGTCTCTACAGGGTGACCCTGGAGTATTGTAAGTATTGCTGAGCTTTTTATCATCATAACTCTGGTTGACACCAGCCTTTCATCAGCATTAGGTAAATTGACATTGAATTAACCTCTTACCAGCAGAACCATGGAAATCCACTTTTCAGTGGTGTTTTTGCTCCTCAGAGGTCTTATGCTTGTTACCTGAGGCCCACAACATTCCTTCATCTTTCCACCAAAGGTATGGTAATAATTAATTTTTCTGTGCGTTGGGGGCTTGGGTTATTTCTTAGACAAACAGAACAAACATTGTCAGAATTTATTTTCAGTTACTTTTCTCACCTCTGCTGCTCTGCAGCTTTTATCAAAGACTTTTGTCTCCACGGGTTCCCTTTAATCTGCTGCAATAAAATGTGAATAATCTCATCATCTCCTTGGGAGACATCATTCTACCCAGATAGAACACAGCAGCTGTATGTTGTGGTTGTAAGACAATGCTGTGCTGGGTTGCCCATCCTTTATGTGGGAAAGAGACCTTTTTCTATGAGTAATGGAGGTAGCGTAACTCTTGAAGGCCTGGATTAGGTTCTGAGGTCAAAAGGCCTCCAAGCTTGTGCACGCTGAAATCCCAATTGAATAAACCTAATCTTTCGATCTCGCCTGATCACAGAAGCTAAGCAGGGTCAGTCCTGGTAAGTGCTTGGATGGAGACCACTAGGGAATACCAGGTGCTCTAGGCACCTGGAGTAGGAATTGGCAAGCCACTCCAGTATTCTTGCCAAGAAAACTCCATGGACATGGGGTCACGAAGAGCCGGTCACAACTGTAATGACACAAAACACACACACACAGAGAGACACAGACACAGACACAGACACAGACACAGACACAGACACAGACACACACACACACACACACACACACACACACACACACACACAAAGTCAAATGGAGCAGTTCCTCTAAAACAGCTCAGCTTTTCACTGCATCACATGGAGCCACATTATTGGATCAGATCAATGCTCCTGCTATCTTGCAAATAAGAAATAAAATAGCTCCCCCCATGTTGTTTAAATGTAAATCTCATTAATCTCTTAGTCAAAACAGCCATTGGTGAAGGGCCTTGAGAAATGGAGTGTAGGAGCATCCATAATGCCATCCGTTTGTCATTCCAACACTGTTGTGAAATCTTGTATGCTTTTATGGGGAAGTAAGTGCCAGTGAACCATGTGACAAATACACAAGCAAGCAAGCATTGAATGGCACTCTATGGTTGTCATCCACTTTCTAGCCATGGTCCATGAGATGCCTCCAAGTGGCTCTTGGAGAATAGAGCCATTTATGTCATCCAAAATACCTTTACCCCCTAAAGAAGGGTGCTGCCAACAGATGTGGTAGAGGGCGTTATCTCATTACCCTTTTGCCTCAGGCAACATAATTTCTTGGGGTGGACCTGAGATAATCACTCTCACACCAATGTAGCTTGGTCATTTCTATAGTTCAGCCAAAGGGTAAGATAGGTTTTAAGCACCTCAGACCAACATTCCCTCTAATTTGATGGAGCACTGGGCAGCCCCCCATACCATATGCATGGAGTTCTGGCTGACAGCAAATGGGGGAGGTGATCCAATGGTGCCGGGTCCCAATCCAGTGTAGTGCAGCTGTGTGGCTGCACAGCTTATAGGGAACGTTGCTTCAGAAACATATTTGAAACAGAATGTGGGGCAAATTTGGGCACACTGGACTGTGCATGAATTCAGCAACATAAGGAACAGCGATACAGCTGAATGTAGTTGTACTGGCAATCAGTGCCAAAGAAGATATTACAGGCCATCTCATTGGGTATGTGTGATGTTACATATTTCTGTGGGGAAGGTTGTGCGGGTGATAAAATGCCAATAGATTAGCTGTTAGATAACTGCTCCCCCAAGTGGAAGCCTGAGGGCCACATAGGACCTAACACTTTACATTCTATAATAACTGTTTTTAAACATAGTGAAGAGTTTAGGTCACTAGCTGTTAGCTAAAAAGATTGCTTTATTACCCAAACCTTCTTCATGTGGTGTGCCTCTAATACTTTAACTGCACCATTAAAAGAAGATTTCACTTCCCCCTTACTGTAACGGTTTAGGTTGTAAATGAATTAATCTGTCCATTGGTATTCAGGAGAACTCTGCAGCTATTATTCTACAACTAGATTCACCACTGGTAAAACAGGAGTTAATGGGTACTTAGAATTAACCCCCCCCACACCAGCCTGTCAAAAAGCCCCTGGTGGTACACGGGGGAGGGGGGGAAGGCAGAAGGGAGCAGTTCCCCCCCCCCCAATGCTCCGCTCTGCCTTTTGCCCCTTCTCTATCTCCCAGCTAGGGCTTTTTGACAGGTTGGGTTTGGAGAGGGGACACCCCTCCCCCCACCCCAACCTGTCAAAAAGCCCCAGCTGGGAGACGGGGGAGTGATGAGAGGCAGAACGGAGCATCAAGAGGGGGGAACCTGTTCCGTTCTCCTTTTTGTCCCTCCTCCCACCTACCGGCTGGGGCTTTTTGACAGGTTGGGGTGTGGGAGGGATTTTAGGAAACCCCCTGAAATCTAAAAGGATTTTTGGGTAAGGGGACTTAGATATGAAGCTCTAAAGGGGCTTGGGGTAATAAATTGGCAATGTGTGTTGGGAGCGTGGGGGAAATTAGAGAGTTAAATTCCCTGATTTGCCTCATGCTTCCAGAACACTTTGCCGATTAACTACCCCCAGCCCCTTTAGAGCTTCCTAACCAAGTCCCCTTACTCCTAAATAGTTCCAGATTTCAGGAGGTTCCCTAAAATCCCTTCGAGATAGTACTCCTGGTACTTTGGAGCTCCAAGGTAAGTAAATTTTAATTGCAGTTTTTCAAAAAATAATTTGCGAATGCATATTTTTTTTAAAAGTGCATTTTAAAAATATGCACTTGAAAATTATTTTTTTAAAACAGTAACCAAAATTTACTTACCTTGGGCCTCCAAATTACCAAGAGTACCTTATCAAAGTGATGTTGAGTGCATTAAAAATAAGCACTCAAAATTACTTAACTTGAGGCATCAAAGCAGCAGGGAAACCCCCTGAAGTTTGGAACATTTGGGGTAAGGAAGCTGAGTTATGAAGCTCCAAAGTGGGTGGAATCATATGGGAAGCAGAAGCAGGACTATCACTCACCCAATCAGCTTCTGATTCCAATTAGAAGGTTTCCCCCCCCCTAGGGGCACCCCCTTTGGAGCTTCCTAACTCAGCTTCCTGAACCCCAAACCTTTCCAAATTTCATGGGGTAGGCTAGAATCGCTTTCTGAAGGTACCCCTGTCATTTCCTCTAGAACAAAATCTTTTGTTCTAGAGGGGGGGGGTAAATGGTGTTTCGTTTTCTTTGTAACGAAACACTGCTTCCCCATTTCATTTTGTTTCATTTTGTCAGCTAACAAAACGATGAAACAGCATTTCACTTTTCATTAGGAGCCCATCCCTAATTAGAACACACACAAAAATTGTCGGCCTAAATCCAATGACATATCCCAACAAGACTAGGCCCCACAATCACATAAATCCCATCAATATTCTAAGTAGGAATTAGCATTGGACTGATGTCATAGTGTTAAAATGCAATTAGACAAATTATAACAGGAGCAGTAGCCAACAATATTGGGCCGTTTTAGTCATTTCCTTGAATGCTGCATGGTCCATGCCAATCATTCCCAACATGTTCCCCTAGAAGGGGTAGTATTACTGTAGTATTATATTGTTGTGAACCGCCCAGAGTTCCATTGGAAGACGGGTGGTATAGAAATAAAATAAATAAATAAATAAATAAATAAATAAATAAATAAATAAGGCCAAACATGCTCACCTTTCATCTCAGTGTCCTCCCAATGCAAATATTTCAGGAAGTAAAGAAACTACACACTAAGTGGCATTTCAGTGTAGTTGTTAGCATTAATTCTCCTCTACCAGGGTTGTAAAACCAAGCCTTGCACTGAGAGAGCTGTGGGGTATTTTTTATTATCTCATGAGAAGTCTGCTAAACTGTGAGTTAGCAAGAGGGTTGAAGGTTAGGGCACCTATTTAAAGTGGATTTCTTGCATTTCTTGTGACCTCTTAGAATTCCAGCGGCCCCTCAGTTGTTGTATGATACAGGATTTGTATCTTTAATACTTGCAAACTGCCCTTCCATCCTGAACTTGTGATATACTTTATATATGCTCTCAGATGCATTTTATTTATATATGCTCCCAGGTGCATTTTATTAAGAGGTATTCAAGTTCTTCAGTTTTGTAATGGCTTTCCCAGTGATTTTAAAAGCAGGATAGTCTTGCTACTTCCTAGCATTTGTCAGGAACAGTGTTCCTGAGGTTCATCTTGCTGACTGTATGTGAGGTTTCCCTTTGACTTGAAGGGAGAAACTGTACTTAGAAGGCAGAAAGATAAGATCTACTTAGATTCAGTAGAACTATGTTTCCTGAGACTGCATCTCACAGAGGTTGGATGACCAGCAGCTCTTTCTTCAGTGTCAAAAGGGAGGAGAAAATGAAAAAGCTCACCTACAAGTTCTACTATTTATTGCTTTATTCAGCTGCACTCTCCATATTTTGTGATCGGGAACATTTTTGCAAAAGTCACTGCTTTGGCTGAGATAAGCCGAGTCACTGCTGGAGATGAGCTTGGTAATTACATTTTTGCAGAACATCCAAGCTGTGGCTTTTCATCAAGTTCCTACAGTAATTTTAAGGTTGCATATTTTAAGAGGATGGCTGTTCAAGATACCTTAATAATCATAATTAGAGATGGGCACGACTAGGGAAAATGACGTTTTCGAGTTGTCGTGTTTCGGAGGCAGTCCGTTTCGGCTCGTTTCCGTTTTTCCCATCAAATTTTCTAAAAAAATTAGTCGGTTCGTTTTTTCGTTTTTTGTTGTCGTTAGTTACTGGTTTGGTAGGGGGGTAGCGGGCTCCTGGAGGGAGCTGCAGGAGTCAGCCAGAGCCACAATGTGACGGACTGGCAGACTCTTTGCACCCGCTGTGTCTCACGTACTTGCATGTAGTGCAATGCAAGTAGATCTGGCTTAGGGTTAAGACGGGTTAGCGCAAGGGCTAGGGTTAGGCTAGTTACGGGTGAGGTTAGGGTTCAGGAAGTATTGGGGTGCACCTCTGGGTGCCTCTCTGACCCACTTAGAAGGACAGTGTTCTGGCGTATGGGTTAGGCTTAGGCTTAGGGTTCGGGTTTGGGCTACGATTAGTGGGCTGTTTTATGCCCGATTGGCACATCCCAGAAGTCTCTGTGGTCAACCTGGCCAAGTGGCCATGCGATTTAAAGTGGAAAATTTGCATTTCATGTGACACTCCCATGGGAGAGCCATCATTGCGAATGTGCAGGTGTAAAAAAAAAATTTGTATCTAAAATAAAATAAAAAAAAATAAAAAATCCTGAGACTTTTTTTTGCAAGAAAAACCCACTGCATGCTACTGTAAAAATTCAAGCATTTTAAATAGCTAATTTTCGCATGTTTCTGTGGCGCTTTGGTGGGGTTTTGGGCAACCAGTGATTTTAAAAAAGGATAGTCTTGGGTCGCCATTTTCAGGATCCCCCGCACTGCATGGCAAATGGATGCTTGCTTGCTGACTGTATGTGAGGTTTCCAGCAGCGCAACAGTAGCAATAGCCAAGGAGAGGGGGGCGAGGAAACCCCCCCCCAAATAAACTACACCCTTCTGGCCTGGTAGGTGCCCTCAGACAGTTTTCGCCTACATTTAGGGCCGGGAATCGGGTTTTTTTTAACTTTTAAAAACTTTTTTTCTGTGCCGCTTGGCATTGCGCGATCGCCGCGATGCAAGTAACGAGCACGACAAATCAGACCAAATTGTTCGTTCGTCGGTAAGCCGAGCTCGAATTCTGGTGGAGTAATTCCCGTTACCGTTTCCGTAGAGTAACAGATACGAGTAACGGAAACGGAAACGGGAATACCGCTAAGTCGTGCCCATCTCTAATCATAATAACTGCATGCCATCAAGTCAGTTCTGACTTATGGAGACCCTTTTCATGGCTTTCTGGGCAGAGAATACACAGAAGTGGTTTGGGACATTCAGAAGCACCAGCTATGAACAGGCTACCAAGAGTAGCCCTGTTTCCTATTTACAAAGGATACCCTTCGGTTTGAAGAGTTGTCAGGTGATAATTTGTTATTTATGGATATTCTCTACTTAAAGAGCTGTCTAGTCCCAACCTAGTTTATACACGGAAAACCCAAAGAATGTGTGGAGTTGAAACCTTGACGATATCTTATCTCCTGGAATGGGAGAATCAAGAATGATATTTGTCACTTACACAAAGTTTTCTCCATATGGAGGTTGTACTATATATTTATTTAAATTGCATTAAATATTTCTCCATTTGCTACTATACCTGTTAAAAAAACCATATGGGATTTTTGTGTCAGTCTCTGTCCCCTTTCATGTCATTCTTCGTCCTCCTCTATTCCATTACTTGTTGATTATTTGGTGGGTGGGCGGGTTGGTGAGTTGGTTGGTGGTGGTTGTTCAATAAATATTTCTGCTAGGACAGGAATCTCAAGAAATCTTGTCAGTGTCTTGTTTCAGATTGAGAACATGACAATTTTACATGGTAGGATAGCTTACTGAGGATTTGCTAGGTCACCTGTATGAAAGTTCTTTCCCTAGAATGGATCTCTTATAGAAAATCAGAGAAATTGCTGTTGCAAATGTGTCAAATCTTTCCAAGAGACTTTTTTTTTTTTTACAAAATCAGTGTTTTACAGTGGTGTGCTTTCTTCTTTACCACACAATATAAACTAGATAAGGATTTACACCCTGTTCCTAGGGCCATCACTGTTGATGCTGTTTGTGCCATTGTTGAGATCCTTTGTGTTACAGGACCAAAGAAGGGCTGAGATCCCGCTGCCTGTCCCCAAGAAGGCCATTACTGATTATTTATTTATAAATAAACAGGACTATTTATCTGTCTATTTGACCTGTCTTTATCCTGCCTCGTCATGGTACTAATTCACCAAAGCAACCCAGAAATATAAAATGTTCCAATGAAATCACAAAATCCCAACAACTGCGACATGATGTGGCAAGATTAAGTTAAAAGGTACCGGGAAATGTCAGCATTATGAGGAGATCATTGTGTGGGACTGTGGGACTATACTTGTTAGGAATTATTAGAACAAAAGCAACACCATGTAAAGCTCAGTCGAGTGGAAGATGTATTTACGAGAATGGATTTAAGTAAGGGATGATAGGCCTGTTTATCAAAAACAAGGTTATAGGTATTGTGAATTCATGCTCATTTACTTAATGAAAATTATTTATTCATTGCTTTTCTGCCCACCTTACCTCCCACGGTGATGTACGATGAAATCAGAAATGCTTTCAAGATACTTGTGTAGAACAGCAGGGCACCTCATTTCGCCACATTGCAACCCCTTGGCTAACTGCATTATTGTCATCTCTTCTTTTTGGAGGAGTGAAACAGGCTTGCAGTTGTCTGCCTGGCCGAGCTGGCCCTTATGTTGGGCAGAGTGAGGAAGCCACCTTCAGCACTTGGCTTGGGGGTGTCATGAAAGAACAGTGTTCCTGAGCCAGTGTGGTGTAGTGACTCAGGGTATAGACTAGACCAGGGCTTCCCAAACTTCAGCCCTCCAGATGTTTTGGACCACAACTCCCAGAATTCCAAACCTGTATTGTCAATGACAAAGGGCTGTGGGAGTTGTGGTCCAAAACATCTGGAGGGCCAAAATCTGGACACCACTGAACTAGACTCACTGGGCCACGAAACTCAACAGGTGATCTTTGGCCAAGCAGTCACTCTTTCTCACTCTGACTTCCCTCACAGGGTTCTTTGAGGCTAAAATAGATGAGAAGATAATCATGTACGCTACTTTGAGCTTTTTGGAGGAAAGATGGGATATACATCTATTAAACAAAATGATTTTTAAAAAACCACTTTGTTATAATTGCATTTTTATTGTTGGGGATATGGGGGGATTTTATTGCTTCAGGGATGTTCAACCACATACACCAAAAGCATGTTTGGCTTTGGGTACCATGCTCATGTATGGGAGTGCATTGGGGGTACCATTTGCTGTGTTTCCCCAGATGGCAACAATAGTTTGGGCCCAGCCTGTAGCATGAGATGGGAGGAAGTTGCCAGTGTAAGCCATTCTCATTTGCATCATGAGATGTTAGTAGCAGAAGTTCCACTGTATAAGGAAAAGGCAGCAGCAGCAGGAGGAGGTAGCTTCGTCATTATGATTTTTGCCTTGCTGTGAAAGGAAGGATCTCAGCTACAAGGCGTTCCTTCTAACATTTCCAGGCAAGTGGTTTTGGGTCACTTCCTGCCTTGAAGAGAAGAAAGGTCACAGTGCATCACTTTCTAGCCAAGACACTGAGGGATTCAGAGGTGAGGGAACGTATTGCCTCAATCAACATCATCATCTCAGAACGGCAGAGCTGGAAGGAGGTGTTACAAGAATTAATGTTATGCCACATGAATTGAAACTTTCACATTTTTTTTTAAAAAAGTGAAATGTGATTGTATTCATCCAGTGCACTGAGGTACAGATAATGACTGAAATCTCTGTTTCAGTTAAGCAACAGTTGTTTTTTTTGGGGGGGGGGGGAAATGTCCATAGTGATGAGAATGGGGACTGAGGTTGTGTTCAAAGTGTGCATGTCAACATGTCACACACACACACACACACACACACACACACACACACACACACACACACACACACACACACACACACACACACACACACACACACACACACAATGGCTAAGACACTGTTCTAATGACTGGCATAAGTTTGATGTACTGCCATGTTTTCAACTGTTGTAAATATGTCAGGGCAAGCCTCTTGTAATTGGTGAGAACTTGAGGCACACTTCTCTCATGTTTTGCCACTTCATTATCTCGTGTATCTACAAATGAGTCAAATAGCAGGGAGATAATAACGTCTCTGCTGTGGTGCTGGATTTAGCTTTACAGCAGCACCCTTCTGCCCTTCGCTATCTAGCGCTTTCCAAGACTGAAAGAAAAGCAGTTGTAATAGGATATTAGAGTTGGGGGATTGCACTGGTTGTAGTCAATCTCTTGCCAAGCCAGGCTAGTTAATGAGAAGAAGTTCACGGCCATTTCAGGAGTTCATTTGCAAGTGTATCTTTGGCTAGAGCTTCAGCTTTAATGCATGCTGTGCAGAGAACTGCTGTGCATACAACACATCCAGATGCACACACACACATCTGCAGCTGTATTGGACTTGATTACTTGCTATAATTATAATAATCTTAGAACTGCAGAGCTGGAAGGGACCACATGGATCATGAAGTCCACCTTCTGCTGAGAAGGCATGTTGGGTTATGCAACGCCCAGCCTCTCGCTCCACAACCAGATGCCTAAGCCACTGAGCTATCCATAAATGAAAAGCATTTATTGGTTGGACATGGACCTTTAATAATAGAACCAAAGCTGTTATGTCCATCGGATTTTTGTTGCTTCTATAATAGCTGTTTTTTCTAGAAAGTGTGTGTGTTGCCATTGGTATTATATGTGTGTGTGTGTGTGTGTGTGTGTGTGTGTGTGTGTGTGTGTGTGTGTGTGTGTGTGTGTGTGTGTGTGTGTGTTAAAAAGCCTGGGGCTTTAGGAAAAAACCCAAGCCCTGCCAGCTGCTCAGTTCTGGGGCTGAAAAAAGTCCCCCCCCCATCCGAGGCCTGATCAGCTGGCACATGGGGCTTGAGGAAGGGAAAAAAGTTTTAAAAGCCCAGGGCTTTTAAAACATCCTGCCCAAGCCCCATGTACCAGCTGATTGGCGCTGGGGTGGGGGAAAAGGTTTTTCCCCCACCTGAGGCCCAACCAGCTGGCATGTGGGGCTTGGGGGATGGGAAAAAGTTTTAAAAGCCCAGGGTTTTTAAACTCTCCCTAAGTCCTGTGCACCAGATGATCAGCACTGGGGTGGGGGGAAAAAGATTTTCCCCCCACCTGAGCCCAGATCAGCTGGTGCATGGGGCTTGGGGGAGGGAAAATGTTTTAAAAGCCTGGGGCTTTTTAAACTCCCCCCCAAGCCCCGCATGCCAGCTGATCGGCCCTGGGGTAGGAAAAATGTCCCCCCCGACCCCCGATCAGCTATCGTGAACGTCTTCGGTGGGGGGAAAAGTTGCACAAGCACCACACACACACACACACACACACAAAGTTGCACAAGCACCACACACACACACACATAGTGCACATACACATGTTAAAAAAACAAAATATGCTACAAAAAGAAAAACGAAATGATATTTTTTAAAAAAAATCATTTAAAAAAGGAACACAATGAAAAATGAAACGAAACACTACTTTAGCATTTCGTGCCCATCTCTAGTCAGAAACAAAATGGGACAGGATTAGCAATGTCAGTTGTAGGATTACAAAGAGGACATATTCAGTCTCCCTATGCCCTACCCCTCAACAAAAGGGACAAAAATGTGGCATCAAACGTATTGCTATTTCAACTGAGATACCTTTTAAAAGAAGAAGAACCCTGCCATTGTAATGTATCGGGACAAAAAAAGTCCTTTGCATTTTTTTTCATTGAGCATTGATGCTGAGAAATAGAATCATATATTCTAGTCATTAAGAGCGTTGCCCACATTCAAAGGCCATGCCCTAGAAAGCTCAATGGGTTCATGGAACATAAGATCTAACATTAGGATTCCCATGTATCTGGATGATACCCTTAAAGTCATTTGGGCAGTGTCAGGTTACTTCCAACATTTCACAATACTAGGAAAAAAATGAAATCCAGAAAGTCTTATTATTAACTCCCTAAAAACCTTTTCCCCCACCCTTGTGCCAATAAACACCCCAGCCTCTATCGGAGGCTCGTTAAAACAAGCAAAAATGGTTGTTTAAAAGCCGTTTTGTAACATGCTGCCAAAGGTAAGGCTCTTAAGATCTTTAAAAAGAAGAAGAAAAGAACGCAAACCTCAAAGACAAAAGAGCTCTGCAAAATAGTTTGTGGGCAAAAGTGATGCTCCACTTACGGGACTCTAGAGACCTATAAAGCTCAGCACATTTAGGCAGTCTAAGGAAGAGCCATCTCAGGCAACAGATTTTGGGGTACAGTGGTCCCCCGCCCTTTTGCAGTTCATATATTGTGGTCCCGCTATATCTCGGGACTGCAGTATATGAAAAAGGCCCCCTAGGGTAATGGGTAAAAGTCCTGTTTCAAGCCACCCATACTTACTGCATCACTGGAGCTGCCTCAAAGAGGCCTGTGAGGGCCTCCCTACGAACCAGAAGTGACTTCCAGATCGCTGAAAATCATTTATGAGGCCTCCGAGAGCCTTTCAGGGTAGGGCCTGGCTAGGGGTAAGTACGAGCCCCCCCCCCCAGGCCTGACTCAACCTGCATCAGCATATTGCGGATTTTCAATTATTGCGGGTCAGGTCAGGTCCCTAACCCCAGCAATAGGTGGGGGATTGCTGTATCATGAACATCCAGCAAATTATTAGGTATTTAATTTGTTATTGTTGCATTTTTACTATGGGGACGGGTAAAGTTGCCGGTAGGATTTTCTGTCCCAGGTCTTAAAATATTCCAGTTGGCTTCAGGTACTATATATAATGACCTGAACATGTGTAAGGGCAAGCAATTCCAGATAAGAAAGATCTGGGTTTTAAATGAATTGTTTTCGCTGTTGTTTTAAACGCTTCACACCTGTTTTCTAAGACAGGTAACCAAAGACGAAATGTATGTCATCTGTGAACAGGAGATTTTTTGACATGGAGTCAACAATCAACAGTCAACATGGAGTCAACATGGAAACAACAACAATATGTTGTTTCTGCATATTTACTGAGCCAGGGCTCAGGTGTTTTGCTCCCTGGGCCAGAGTAGGAAATGGTGCCTCAAATACAACTCAAGGTGCATAGTCCTCAAAGGCCACCACATAATTTTGGAATATCATCCATGTCCCTAGCAATAAATATAAAAATAAGCAAAATTCAAGAATTTACTGTTCTTTCATAATGCACCAAACTTACCACCTGAAAGGGCCAACTCATTCGGCCTAATGCTAAAGCCTGAATCTACTGTGGAATATCTATGTCCAGATACTGTATTTTTCTGTCCCCGATCCATAGTGCTTTTAGATGATGGGGGGAAAAACAGGCTATTGTGGCATCAAGCCATAGGGAAAGAGTGTTACTGTGTATACATTACCAAAGAATAAAAAGAACTTGGCACATGACTGATGTTCTTGATCACAGTTTCCTGTCTCTTGGGCTAGCTAGTCAAACTTTTGGACTGTGTTTCGGACCTACTACATAATAGAGATCACATTAATGATTGTTCACTTAATCACATTACTCTGGTATAAGAGAACTCCCTCTAGATTGCTATAAGACATGTCTCCTTACGTGAATATCTCACCATGAGCCTCTGTCTCATAAAGACAGGATCTCCTTTGTCCGCTGACCAGCTTTGCCCTTTTGTGAAGATGAACTAACTAATCAGTACAGTAGGACCACAGTATCAATGGGGGATTGGTTTCAAGACCCCCCACCCCCATGGATAGCTAAATCTGTGGATAAGAGCAAACACTCTAATCTGCATTGAAGGTGGCAACAAGAGTTGTGGGGTGTTGGGGTGAAAGCTTGAGGGTTGGCCTGCAGGGGCGGGAGTGAGGAGAAAAAAGAGAAAGGAAACTTGCCGCTGCTGATGCCAGCCACCCGCCCTCCTCACTGCCGCCACTGCCTCCCGACCAGCTACTGTGCTTGTGGCAGCAGCTTTTGCTGCCGCCAGCTACCACAACTGTCAGCCAATCACCTATCAGACGGGTGGGGCGGGGACTTAAGAGGGCCTGCCTGGCCAACGGGCTCTTGAATTTCCTGCTCAGGTCCTGGGTGGCGGACTAGAAGCTTTGAACTTGGGACCTGAGCAGGAAGTTCAAAGGCCGGTTGGCCAGATGGGTCCTCTTCAGTCCCTTGCCGGCGGCGGCAGCAAGGAGGGTGGCTGGCCAACACTGGTGGTGGTAAGTTTTCTTTCTCCCCCCCCCCCCCTCGCCTCTGCTCGGACCACCCACTGATCACCAACCATGGATAACTGAATTTGCAATTGGCGAATCAGCAGATGCAAGGGTTGTACTGTAAAAACTTTAGAAACTTACCTTTGTGGTCTACAGTTAGCAGAATCTGTCAGCCATCTTGGGAGTTGTAATTCAAGAACAGCAAAACAAAGCAACCTTTTCAAGCTCAACTGCTTATTCATGAGTGCTTGTGTGTGTGTGTGTGTGTGTGTGTGTGTGTGTGTGTGTGTGTGTGTGTGTGTGTGTGTGTGTGTGTGCGCACACACACACACGCACACACGCACGCACGCACACACACACACACACACACACACACACACAGAGAGAGAGAGAGAGAGAGAGAGAGAGAGAGAGAGAGAGAGAGAGAGAGAGAGAGAGAGTCCAGTTTGAGGAAACAATTCAGAAAATTGGGTGTTTTGCAAGATGTTTTCATTAGTTGAGTTCTTTTGGGGAGAAAGACTGGATAGGAATATTTTAATAAATAATAAATAAATAAATAAATAAATAAATAAATAAATAAATAAATAAATAAATAAATAAATAAAACAGTGTTCATCTCATGAGTCTGTAGTTTGTCTTGAACAGATGGAATCAAGAGGGCTAGAAAATGCAGATCACCTATTTGATTTTGCCTCTTGCTACAATTACATGTAAGTTGATTTCTTGAAATGTATTTCTAATCTAATTTATGAATCCATTGAACTATGAGCTGCATTTCAGCGGGAAGTTAAGACTGTAAGTCACAGCACAGAACATGAAGAATGAATACACATGGTGAAGCTTTTCCTTTCAGTATACATTGCTTTACACTTTTCAACAAGTTTTAGAATGTGTGATATAATAATTATGTACTGCCAAGTTGATGCCAACTTGCAATAACCTTTCCCAGTTTTTTCTAGATATAAGGTTCTCTGAAGTGGCTTGCCATTCCTCATCCTCCTCCATCAACTGTTCAATCTTTTTTTATTGTATGTCACTTTGGAAACCTCTGTGGGCTGAAGTACAATTAGTAAACATTTTTTTTTTTATTTTTAAAAAAATAATATCGTACAAGGGAGTGTGATGAGTAAATTCTATGGTGGATGCTTGCTGAAGGCCAAACAATGAAATGCATGGCATTATCTGCCATCTTACTTTGCTTGCCCATGGCTTGCCCTTAAGTCCAATTCTTCTAGAATCGGATGGGCGTCCTAGAGGCCTGGCCTGTTAGGCATTGGGTGCTGGTTCCGGTGGAAGAGAAATCTGCTCAATTTCCAGGTGATGCAGAACCTGATTGCCTTTGTAGCTGCAAAATCTAGGGATGCATCCCATGGCTTCAGTTCAAGGCCAATGCATTTTGTTGGCCATTGACTATCCTAGGCATTACCTCTGCCTTTCAACAAATGGATCAAGATTCACCTGATCTATAATCCTTTCTTCCTTAAAGAAAAGTTAAGACATGTGTAAAAATATGTGATAGAAGACCCTTCCCACATTACTGTAGCTGTTATAGTTGTGACTGACTGTTTGTGACCCCATGTCCATGGAGTTTTCTTGCAGAGATATTGGAGTGGTTTGCCAATTCCTACTCCAGGCACCTACAACACCTGGTATTCCCTGGTGGTCTCCCATCCAAGTACCAACCAGGGCCGAGCCTGCTTAGCTTCCAAAATCAGGGCATCTAGGCAGCTTTGGGGTTTTATACTGTGTGACAAACACACTATTTATTGGATTGAAGATTATTTAAAACCAAAGTGTTTGCAGAAATTAAAAAAAACTGGAAGGCAGTGATTTTATCTGTGTAATTCTTTTGTGATCAATACAGGGATGATGGAGCAAGAACTGTTACTGCCCTGTTTCCAGTTATGTGTCTTTGACAGCAAAGGGTGAAAGGAGCAATTGAATGCTGATAAAATTACAGCTTCTTCTGAGAGTTGCTGTCATAATATTTACTTCCTCTTGAGGTCTCCCAACTTCAACACAAAGCAAAAAAAGAAAGAAAGAAAAGAAAGAAAAAGGAAAAAGGAAAAAGGAAAAGGAAAAAAAAGCCAAAAAGCACCTATCAGAAATTGTCTTCTTCATGTTGCCAATTTGCATATGTGAATAAGGCATCACAGATTAAATTTTCTCAAAAATACATTGTCTAGTTTTTAGTTATTCATACACTAAGTACACTCTAGTCACCTGATTTCAAAACCCATGAGTACTATATTCATTCTAGTGCCTTCAGTCTTTTCTCCTGCTCCCTTATTTTCATTTTTTTTAAATAATGAAATTAGATTCTGGGTCTAGCTGCAGATCTTTTACAGGTTAACAAGCAATCAATCCAGTTGGTAAGACAAGAATGAAAACCTTCTTAAGTACTGAAAACCTTCTTAAGGCAGTTCCTTTGAACTGCACCACCTACAGATGCTTCAAATGGAAATGCCAGTAGAAGACTTTTCCCTCCTCTGCTTGTGCAATCACTTATACCAAGTATGTCCAAACTTCGGCCCTCCAGATGTTTTGGACCACAACTCCCACAGTCCTTTGCCATTGACAATCTAAGCTTAGAATTCTGGGAGTTGTGGTCCAAAACATCAGGAGGGCCAAGGTTTAGACATGCCTGACTTATACCAAAGACCCCTGAATTGCTTTTGGATACCTGTCATCCACTGTACAGTCAACCTGGGCTATGTTCTAGATCAGGCATGTCCAAACTTCGGCCCTCCAGATGTTTTGGACTGCAACTCCCAGAGTCCTTTGCCATTGGCAATCTAAGCTTAGAACTCTGGGAGTTGTGGTCCAAAACATCAGGAGGGCCGAAGTTTGGACATGCCGGTTCTAGATGCAAGACTGTATCTCAGTGGTCAAAACATATGCTTTATGTGCACTACATCCTTGGTCTAATTCCTGGCATCTCCAAGTAGTTCAAAGAAATTATGTAATCTCCAAGAATTTCTGCTAGTGTAAGAAAGACTGGATTAGATGGATTAATGAGTTGACTCAGTTTAAAGCAGCTGCCTGTATCCCAGTGTATGCTGCCAGGACCCCCACCCCCACCACAAATCCCCAAGGTCTATATTGGGAAGAAAGTAAGCTGTTCATACTAGGGTTTGGCACCTTATGAAAAACAACATGTTGTTTCATCATTTAGTAAGCTTACAAAAACTTACGAAACAAAACAGCAAACCATGTCGTCAAGAAATGAAACGAAACACCATTTTTTGTTTCAGAAATGAAATAATTTGTTTTAGTCTCTTGATCCAGCTGTCTTGAGAACAGGAAGTTTATGTTTTAAACTAAATGATTTGTTTTCTTTTCTTCCCATACCTCAGCTATTGAGATAGCTTATCTCCCATCTTGATCTGCCTGAAGCTAGCCAGCTCAGGAGCTGAGGTGTTCCCTTTGCTGGCTCTGTCTGCAAATTGATTTAAACTGATTGTTTTGTTTTCTTTTTAAGTAGGACTGTGGAGGTTCATTTTTTAAAAAAATATTTTCTTTCCTTCCTTCACTGCGCAGATCAGCTGTTGAGTTTATCTCCCTAATCTCTCTATGGAGCAGCTAGATATTAGGTTTATAGTTTGTTTACAGAGTTACAGCTTATTTACAGAGTTGAAAGCAAATTAATTGGAAGGTTTAAGGAGGGTCTTTGCTTTAGGGCAAATATAAAAATATAAAAAAGAAAAGTTCCCTATTATTTATAGCCTTACGAAGCATTTTGTTTCATTTCATTCATGACAAAAAAGCTTTTATAATCTGTTATTAATGAAATAAAACAAAATGTAGACTGAAATGTTAACAAAATGAAACAAAACACTATATTTTGGTTCCATGCCCATCTCCAGTTGATGCCCTCTTGACCCCTTGAGAGCATGGTTGGCAAAACTGGAAAAATCAGAAACTTTGCTTTTCTCACATGTAAGAGACAATGCCACACAACTCATACTGCACAGTGGGTTGATTGGATTTAGTATACCCCTCCTGTCCTCAGGATGCTGTCCATTGCTAAATAATGAACTCGGGTTTAGAGGCTGGGTAGGCATATTGGACTTTTGGCTTTGATTCAGTGGCTAAAATCCTCTTAGCAACATAGGGTTCACTGGCAAATTGCTACAAGAACTTATTGTAGGCATTTATAAGAACATAAGAACATAAAAAGAGCCATGCTGGATCAGGCCGAGGCCCATCTAGCCCAGCTTCTTGTAACCCACCTAATGTGTCTGGGAGCACATGAGACTAGATATCTGTCTCCTGATACCACTCCCCTGCATCTGGCCCTTGACGTACCCTGGTTTTAAGCCTGGAGATTACACATCTCCATCATGGTTTGTAACCTGTGATCGACTTTTCCTCCAGGAATCTGTCCAATCCCCTTTTGAAGGCATCCAGGCCAGATGCCATCACCACATCCTGTGGCAGGGAGTTCCAAAGACTAAAAACATGCTGGGTAAAAAAAATATTTTCTTTTGTCTGTTCTCATTCTCCCAACCCCCAATCTGAATGCTATGCACCAATGTGTGCTATGCAGCAATGAGAGTTACTCTAGCTGTGTCACACCAGCACAAATACTTAACAGGAGTTTGGCAAATAACTTATTATGAAATATGAAACCCAATTCAGTTCCAAATAATACAAAAAGTAGGTTATCTGCAACTTCAAGGCCACAGATTCCAGAATCTGCCTTCTGTGCTGGCTTTTGGGTTTGTTATTTTACTCCAAAACTAGAACTTTTCCAAGTCCTGAGAAACTCTTACAACCACACAATGATTTCTACATTTGTCTATGATGAATGATAATGTATGCAATATATTTAACAGACAGGGAAGAAAAGCATATCCTGGATGCATATTTTTCTGTCTTCAGATATATGTTTAATTAAAGAGAAACTTCCCCAAGCATGCCTTTCAAGAGCTCATTAGCACATAAATAGAATGATGATAAAAGCCAAAGGGAGGGAAAAGTGAGAGGGGAGAACAGAGGGAAGAAACGATGCAGGTTGTGTACAGAAAACCTGCTGTAGCTCAGACGGTGTCGCAAATTGGTTAATGAGCCCAACACAAGCAACAAATCAAATTTTGCAATTCGCTAGTATTCCCCTCTTCAGTATATGAGACCAGCCAACCCACCCCCTTAAAAAAACACCCTCAATTTTAAAGTAAAGGACACAAAGTATCATGCAGTTATTGAAGGAAAGTCTCAGTCACTCAACTTGTGCAGGGGGACTGCATAGTAAATTATAGCATAAATTCAGCTCAAACTCTGTTATAACAGATCCTTGCTTCAGAATAAGCATAAAAAGGTTTTAGTATAATGGCTTTCCTTCGGTATAAGCACAGCAGCCTCTATTACTCCTCTGTCATAATCTTATGACAGCAGAAGAGAGCAAAACCCATACTTGTACAACATCTTTCTTAAATATTAGTAGTCAAAATGTTCCCTGAAATACACAGAAGAGTGTGGAAGTTTCCAAGTTCTTCTGAAGAAGGTTCTCACGTTCATTTGGAATGGGCAATTTGTGGCCCACCAGCTCTAGAGTTGTTTATACAAACTGGCGGTATTTTCTTCTAACAGTGCCACCAGTTGGCACTTGCTGCATGTATATATTGGGTTACACTCATTGCACAAACTTTACAGGTCACTCACCACAACTGAAATATCTCTTCCTTTCATTATCCCCATTAGCTATTGGCTTTGATTTGTTTGTCTAAGAATGGCATTTCCTCTGTTTTGTTACCTCTCTGCCTTTGTCTCATTGGTCTCCCCTTTTATTTTGTTGCATTTTCAAGTACTGTAGATCTTTCCTTCCAAATTCTTCCCCTGCTAGGTCTCCCTAATGGTGATCCATAGGGTCCTTTCCGAAGCCCCTGCTCTAAGATGATCAGGTGGGTGGAGAGAAAGGGACCTTCAGATGCAATATCGATCTTCAGGTAGCCAACAACTTTGCCAATATAAGGAGCTTTGCCAAAAACAGGCAATTCCAAGCATAGGGGGACTTGGAATTGCCTGTTTTTCGATGATTCTGAAGGTTTGAGTGGCTGATTGGGTTTTGAAAAAGCTATGTGCAATTTATAAATGCTACTGATGGCAGGTAATGGATCCTCAGGTGGTTGTTCAGATGAGGAATATGCGATGTCATCAGATGCAACAGATTGTGAGAAAGGAGGTGGTGGTGTGCCATCCAAAGAATTGGAAGATGGAGAGGGAAAAGGGGAAATGGAAACTATAGATGTTGGAAATAATAAAATGAATATGGAAAGGAGGAATGTATGAGTGAGGTCCAATAATATATTAGATAAGGATTTGATAACATGAGAAGAGAATTGTGGCAAGAATGACAGGTCGGGTGTTGCAGAGGGATCCAATAGTGGAGGACATGTCGGTAGACGAATGGGAAGAAAAGATAGGCAGGACAGAAGAGTTTAAAAGGGAACATCAGGAGAGAGGGATCCAGACAAAGATAATGCTACACAAACCATCAGAGGGAAAACTAAGATCCTAATGGAAAGAGGTACACAGACGGAGAAAGAGGTTTTGACAGCCAGAGAAGTAGGCTTGCTTCTGCCTCTTCCAATAGTATAGTAATGGGGAGTCCTGTGAAATCGACCAATACTGTAACTGTGTCAAGAAGCGGTGGTACTGTGTCGCAATGGACCCCTGGATGGGAATGGGAAACCCAGCAAGAACATGTGAAACACCATTGCTGCGGGACCGGATGTTCTGGACCCCTAATAGCGAAAGCTTCCCCACCCCACTGATAACAAACAATAATCTGTTTCAACAAGATGTTAATGTTGGCAATGTTTCGTTTCATGGAAACAGTTCGAGGAATTTATAATTTAACAATGTTGAATATATGCCAGAAACCGTTAAAGAAGTAATGCCCGCAACTTGCGTGAATAAAAGTTTAATGCATTTTGATAAAATAACCGTCTTTGGTGAACATTCTCCATTGGAACCGTTGATGGCTCTAACCGAACCCTCACACAGATAAAACATCTGTGTAGACAAAAACAGAACTCCAAACTGACACCAAGTGAATATTTTTTTACAAGGCAAGGCAGATGAGACACAACCATTCCTCTCATCAGTATCCGGTAGTATCTGCCATTTTGAATGGCCTACTGATAGCACTGGCCTTGCAGATCACTCAGCCCCTTCAATAATTTCTGTTATATGCAAATCCTTTTTTCATGGTTGATTAGGTTTCCTTAATCCTTGTACCTTCCATGTACACTCTTTTAAAATATATATCTTCTTATATTCCCTCAGAAAGGTTTTTCAGTGCAGGCTACCCACCCTCACGCCCCTGGAACTTCACAGGACATTTGGCAGGATTTTTCGGATATTTTTTGGTCAGCTGTTTTTTTTCTTGAATAATTCCTAAACATCACAGGATTATTCCAGTTTCTAGGCAGAATATCAACTTTCCTACCCAGGTCTCATGAGCAAGGACACTGAGTTGCATGGATTTTGATTATTTCCTGCACAAAGATACACATGAAAAATGAAAGCAAAGAAATAGAGAACTATGAGGTCTGAGGTCTCATTTCTTCCACAAAACCAGAAAAGTATGCTGGTGGAGACATAGCGAGACTCAAGGAGTCACCAAGAATGAGAACTTTTTCAAGTGCTCATAACCTCCTTATTTTGAACAATATTTCCAGTAATCCCCATTATTAATCTGCATTTATGAATTTTGTATTAACTTGAAATCTGCCAGACTCAAGAGCTTAGTTTATTTAAATAGGTTGTTTAGATTCAGTTCTTTTTTTTCTTCTCTCTTTACCATTTACATTTTGCTTTGTTTTTAATATTGCTTCTGCACTTTTGTGAATACATTTGATCTGAGGAATGAATTATACAGCTACTGATAAATGAATAAAGGCCAATGCCATACTTCATGTCAACTGCTGCAGGATAGTCTATTCTGCTTGCCATTCCTCTTTCAACAATGCCAGCCAAAGGGGGAATCCATTAACCCCCTTGCTCAAGCAGAGCGCCTCCTCATTTACAGCTTACGTAAATGCCAAACTGGAGATGACTGGGGCAAAAGACAGAGCCCTAATGTTCCACTTCTGTGCACAGAACAACGGCATAATGTTCTCCAGTTGTCACCATTGTTATTTAAAAAGGAGGCTTCTGTGACTGCTGGGGCTCTTCCCTCATGGTTACCCTGTCCCTCCATCCTTGTTGTGTGCTTGTTCTTGTTCACCCCTTTGCAGGTCCCTCAATGGAAAATACAAGTACTGTGGGCTCGGCCCAATTTTCAAATTGCATTGAGGGGGTGAGGGTGTTGCTTATGAATTGGATTCTAGCCCCTTAGGTACTGGATTAAAAATGTGGTTTCTCTAAATAGGACACACACACTTAATAATTGTCAAAAAGCTCAGGTAGACAGTAATAGAATTTAATTTGTGTCTAGGTGTCAACAGTTCTGAAGCATGTCAAAATGCAACACATTATGTCAGTGTTCTCCCCTCCACCGGACTGAGTGATACTCAAGCTAACTCTTGTTAGTATTGAGCAGAATAGTGAACAACTTCTGATGTTTCCTGTGATGGGACAATCCTCTGATGGTATATGGCCATTTGAACCCAAATTATATTCCAGTATGGAGAGGACATATTGGGTCACTTGAAGTGGTAATAACAAAGATAACATGCTTTCCAGGGTGATGGCATGTAATCCAGGAGAATATCCTAAAAGTAATGATAGGAATAATCAAGCAGAAGTTACTCACATAGTAAGTGTCAAGATTGTCAACAGTGGGGAGAGAGCAGAACATCTTCAACCTGCCCTTTCCTCCAGATGATGATACAGACTGGTGTGGAGGAAGGGAGGAAGTTAGTATGTAGCTGACACAAAAATGAAGAGGGGGCCAGCTCTGAGACAGCAAGATTTTTTTTTGTTCCATGGAGCCAATTTGTGCATTGGCAGAATGATTTTTTTTGCTTATTTCTGGAAATGTGGAAAAAATAGCTGCTGTTTTGTTGCACAGAAAAATTAGAAGCATTGAGTGGGTCAGAAGATGGAGAACTTTCCTTCGCTGTGTGCAATATGGCATGCTTAGCTCCACTAAGAGAAAAAGACTGTATAGATATTTTGTGCAAATTGTGCAAAGCATGTTTGTTTGTTGGTTGGTTGGTTGGTCTATTGGTTGGTTGCTGCTAAGCTCATGTAACCCAACAATAAGAGCAACATTATTTCATTTTTCAGTCACAATTATTTTCTGTCTGAATAACAAGTGCATTCAAGGACTTCCCAACTACTCTAAGTTCTAAGGCTAGCTGTGATGACAGTGTCCATGAACAAGTGGGGCTAATTCCTAGCCCAATTTTGAAATATCAAGAAAGGAAAGAACTTTAATTCAGTGAGTTGTGTGCTGCAATTCTACGCACATTGATATGGTAGACATTCCCTTGGAGCACAGAGGGTCTGCCTTCTTAATAGACATACAGACTCTTGGGTTACTTCTCACAGCATTGTCTGCTGCATGTTGCTGATCTCCTGTGTAGCAACATCAGTTCTGTATGATCAGTGATTCATCTGTGCTGGATCATCTCACACCTACAGGCCAGATACGGCTTGTAGGAAAGTCCCCATCTATTGTGCAAACTTTTTCTTCGCTTACCTTCATCACTGAGGTAAGAATTGAAAGCTCAGAAAGCTGCTCCACAGAACTGAGACCAACCCTTATGGATAATTTAGCTCTGTGCCTATGCTAAAAAATGGCCATATCTTACTCGTCCCCAGGTTCCGTCTCTGGCATATTCAGGTGGGGCTAGGAAGTAAACCTGACGGACATCCCAGACAGCTGCTGGTAGTCAAAGTCTGCCATACTTGGTGAGGTGATCTGACCCAGAATAAGAAAGCATCCTAATCCTCCTATGTGCTACTAGAGAGATGCAGATGTAACGGGGAGATCTGCACAGTTCTGACCCTTCATTATAACACAGGGAACAAGTTTGTAGTACCCCTTTTGCCTCATGTCCTTGCCTGTCCTGTCACTCCAACTGTTCTGTCTACTGTTTGGGTGAGGTTAGCAAAGTATAGATGATGTGTAATTAAGTTTAATTGTGTGACAGCTGAAACGTGGGTATGCAATTACTCATTTAATTATTTTGCCGCTTGCTGCTTAAAGTGTGCATATAATTGCTCTTTCTTTAAGGACGCTCAACTTGATGCGCTTGTATGAAATTACACTTTGTGATTCCCTCCCAGGTCAAGGGAATCTGTCGCAAGTTCATCCCTGAGGGCACAACAACTTTTCAGCAAATGCCAGAGGAGCCCTGGTCTGTGGAACTCCCTGCCAGAAAAAGTGGTGACAGCTGTTAGCCTTCACAGCATTGAGAAAGGATTGGACAAGTTCATGGAGAACAAGGGTATCAATGGCTATCGTTGTGGATGCCTAAAGAAAACCTCCGGAGAGATAGGCAAGAGATCTCTCAATGCCATTTGCAGGGAACCTTAAGAAGGTGAAGACCTCTGTGAATACCCTGAAGCAAATGGAGAGCCACTGTGTGAGACAGAATGCTGGACTGGATGGGCTGTGGCCTGTTCCAGCAAAGCTGTTCTTATGTTTTTCATGTTCTTATGCCTCCTAGTTTTTATTGTCCAGCATCTTGGCAGAGGAATATTGCCCTAAGAGAAACTTTCCCCCTTTCCCTATGAATTAGCAGTTGTACATGATGAAGGTGCAATTGGGTGGGTAGATAAATGGTAAATACATTTGCCACCCGAAATATATTGGTTATGTAAATGACTCAAAAATGACTCAAAAAAGGTCACCATTATTATTTAAAAGGAAGGACAGGTAATCACGGTGATTCCAAGACAACATTTGCTTCAGTTTGGGTGTAAGAGTGTGGTTAAAGGTGACTAGAGATGGGCACGAAACAAAAAACATTTGTTCCATTATTCGTTATTCATTTCATTATGTAACAAAACGAATAACGAAAATTGTGATGAAATTGGAGCAAACTGAACAGAACCACAAAAAATAGGTTCATTACGTTTCATTTCCGTTAATGGCGATGCACAATGAAATGAGCTGTTTTTAAATGTTAAAAAACGTCCTGAATATCAGTAAAAACCCAGCGATAATTATTTATTCTGCCTGATAATACCTACCAGGGGGGGGGGTCCTTCAAACGTGCATTTATGTCTTTTCTCAGATCGCTGTATTTTTTTCCTTTAAGGGGAGTTAGGGGACATTTGACCCAAAATGGCTCCCAGATGCCTAATATTGATTTCTTGCATATTAAAACGCCCTGGACATCCGTTAAAAAAAAACAGTGATAATTATTTGAAATTATTACCTACCAGGGGGTTGGGGTCCTTAAAACATTTGTTTTTGTCTTTCTCCCATCATGATGTATTTTTTCTTTTCCCTTTAAGGATGACACAAAATGGATCCCAGCCACAAAATGAATGCAAGCCATGTGATGGGATCATGTAAATTCTTGGCCATTTTCAACCAATAGCATGCCCAGGTTGCAGACTGGGTAGGTGTGGCAGCCACAGAGGGCATAAAAAGTTCTGGCAGCCCCTGTCCTCCTTGCAGTCTGTGGTGGGAGTTAGGGTGGGATTGCTGTCTCTGCGACTCATTACTTTAGGCCAGGCAGGCAGGTGTGTGTCTCTGTGTTCCTGTTGGCTGCAGCCTGGCTTTTAGGGGAGAGAAAGAAGAGATTTCTCTTGCAGCCTCCCTGTGTGCGTGCATACCTCTTGGTGAGTACCCTCCCCTGCCCCACAGTGCAGTCACTCTGTGGCTGCCTTACGCCCTGGGCAACATCCACCACTGCCTTTGCAGCCTCCTTGTGTACCTAGTCTATACTGTGTCTCTGCCAGCATTTTTTTAGTGTTTTCTGGGGCGTTGGGGGACGCCCATGCGCGGAAATGCTTTAAATCGCGCAAAAAGAGGGTAAAAATGAAAAATGAAAAAAACGAAACAAAATTATTTCAAAAATTCATGAAAAATGAAAATGAACCAAAACAGGACCCACAACGAAAAATGAAAAACCAAAATGTCATTTTTTTTATTCGTGTCCATCTCTAAAGGTGACTTCATGCCTTGGATTGCAAACTCTTTGGGTTTTTGTTGGTTTACTCTAGCAAACTCTTGTCACACAAATCCACTTTGTCACACCTAGTATTCCTGATTGCAATTCTGAAATGTTGTTTTGTAGGAGACTGCAACTCCCAATAGTGATACTGTCTGGGGGCAGCTGGTTGCTATAGCCCCCAAAGTAACTTTTCCACACTTGGCTTCTGATGCATGTGAGGCAATAACACACTGCACATGACTAGAGATGGGAACAAATTGCTGTGTTCGGTGGTTCAGCATGGTTCATTTACCAGCCAAACAGCTGACCTTAGGTTTGGCACCCTGCCCCCTTCATCAGGTGTCCATGCAGAGACAGCACCTGCACCACCCTAAATCCTCCGGGCACTGCTGCTGAAGAGGGCAGGGCTCCAAACCATGGGTCATCAGTTCAGCTGGGAAATGAATGATGCTAGACCAGTGATTTCATGGCTACCTGTACACATGACACTAGAAGGTAAATCTAGTTGCTATTCCCAGCTACTATTATCTGAAGCCCCATTGTCCCATATGTCATTGTAGAGCTTACACATAAAGCTCCCCGTAATCCCAATAAGAACATAAGAACAGGCTTGCTGGAACAGGCCACAGCTCATCCAGTCCAGCATTCTGTGTCACACAGTGGCTTGCCATTTGCTTCAGGGTATTCCCAAGCTGATGTCTTCACCTGCTTAAGATTCCCTGCAAATGGCATTGAGGGCTATCCTGTCTATCTCTCCAACCCGGAGGTTGTCCTTAGGCATCCATAATGATAGCCATTGATACCCTTGTTCTCCATGAACTTGTCCGATCTTTTCTTAAAGCTGTCAAGGCTGACAGGTGTCACCACTTCTTCTGGCAGGGAGTTCCACAGGCCAGTGATTCTCTGAGTGAAAAAGTAGTTTCTGTTATTTGTTTGAGGATGTGGTGTTCACCACACATCCAATAAAGGATATGGTGTTCCCATTTCTCCTAAGCAGAACACATGCTACCACAGTTCTCTCAAGTGTGATGTCCTTGAGATGTGCTGCATTACAAGTAATAACACCCCCAGGTTCCTTCCAGCCCTGTATTTTTCTCTGTATGGTATTTGTTGCCAGTTGGATATTTGCAACACCGACTGATAGAGACAACTGCATGCCACTTCAGTTGCATAGATTGTGTATCAGTTCCAGTGAACAAAACATTTGGTGACTTTGGTCTGCAATCGTACCACTGAGACTGAATTTCAAGATAGTGGTGGAGCTGGAACTACCTGCAACATAGCATGCTATACCTTATCCACATTTCATTTGATACATCTCTTAAAGGTGTGCCTAAAATTGCCCAGGATTTTAGAGCTACAATGAACACTGGAACTCTTCAATCTAATGTGTGAATCTGTAGGGTTTTATTGTTCTTGTTCATGGAATATGTGCTACAGACCACACATTGAGACATCTTTAGAGAGGCTCTTGCGGGGACTCAACATCTAATGAAAAAGTGGTGGAAACTGGAGAGCTAGAGGTTCTTCTCAGTGATGATGCCTTATGGTGGAATTCCCTGTCAACTTGAGGCAACCACTTTGCTGTCCTTCTGACATCTGGCTGCTGGGTTTCTGAGAGCTACTTTGGTCCTGTAGAAAAAGAGGTAGGTGGTCTTTTTCTACAACGTTCTGCCCCAATACAACTGATTACTGGGCCCAAGTTTAGGAGAGATGATATGGACACTTCATATGGCTACTGAAAAAAAGGCAAGGCATTGTAGTGTGCCATGTATACCCTATTCCTAGCTGCTTAACCTACCTTAACCTTAACTGCCCATAGGGGACAATAGGGAATGTTGGCCCCTTGCCAGTGGTTAAGTAAGATTCAATGTCAGTCTGATCTGGTTCATCAAATAAGGGAGGAACATATTGCCCTTTGCTCCATGCAGCAAAAAAAAAAATCCTTGGCTAGGTCTGTTAAAACCTCTGCTGTATAAAATGTTTAGAACATCAACAAGCCAAGACTCTACCCAAGACAAGAGCTTCCTATATATGCTGCGATTTTTCACATACTTATCTCTGTGCTCCATCCCTCAATCTACTGGGACAGATGTAGCTCAACAGTAGAACATATATTTTTCATGCAGAACATCTCATGTTCTCTCTTTGGAGTCTCAAGTAGAATTCGAAAAGTACCTGCCTGAAACTTTAAAGAGCTGCCTGTTAGCGTTGACCATATTGGCTATCTCAATGAGCTGACTCTAGATGAAGCTGATCACTGGAGCTCTGAATCCTCCAGGACTGTAAGTTTTCTGCTTACTTGCAAGAAGTCTGCTGGCTCCACAGTGAGGTCATAATTTTTTTAAACCCCATAGCTAGGAAGAGGTGATACTGTGAAGACAAAAACCGTTTACACCTAAAATTGCTTCCATAGTAGCCAGATGAGCGGAGACAATATTGTGAATGTAAGAAAATGATGTGCAATTATGGTAGGAGTTTGTGCTCTTTCCCTGGGGTGAATGTCCCTCTTTTAAAGATTACAGCATGACATTATTAGATTATTTCCCTAGAGCTACTCTAAGCCTTGTGTAAAATTCCATTCTGTTTCATATGGCTACAGCCTTTTGCACTAGTTAGAAACCCAATCCATTCCAACTCTTTGGGGAGATATTAAGATAAACATTATATGGAGTCATTGACTCTTCAAGGGAGCATGGGATGATGAATAAATGCCGCATACTTACAGCCCCCTCCGCAGACTTGTGTGGGTGTAAGGACCAAGTTCTTAGGCATCATCTTAATTCAGGGTAGGGTGGGGTCTTTATTAAGCAGAAGAAAGCCAATAAATTAAATATTTATTTTTGCAAAACAAGAAGCCATTGCTTGTGTGATTAAAGGCATACTGATCATAGAGGATGCAATAGATCACCAATGCACAAAAATCTGGATGAGCCCCAAAGTCCAGAAGAATAAAAATAACAGGAAAAGGCCACACGGACTTCAAAACAATAGAAATGAAGGAACAGATGATACCTTTACTGGACTATTAAGAAAATGAAAGAAACAAACAGTGATAATTCATCAGGCTGAGCATCAGGTTCTCGTGAGTTGCTCCAAAATTATAAGTTTATAGTGAAAAGTTTCATGGCTGCTGGTGGTGGTGGTGGTGGTGTGTGTGTTTTTGTGTGTGTGTGTGGGGGGGGAGGTAAATGTAGCTTCTCAGATGGAGATAGTTGTAGTCTGTAGTCTCCAACCCTTGGATGGGGGGACAGGGTGGTTTCAGGACTCTCTTCAGCCAGTGGTTTGCAATTTATCACCCAACTCCTTAACAAAAAAGAGGCCAGCACTCTGAACTGCAACCCCCTGTTCCTTTCCCCATTTCTGCCTTCATTTGGAACTCAAATGGTTTCTTGAAATAAAAGTGGGGAGCCGTGTGGCCATTACAAAACACAAATGCAAGGCTAGACTATAGGTGATACCTAGTGGGTTTACTGAATTATACCCCAATCCACAAATGGAGGACATGGTTTTTCTGCATCATCCCAACCCATCACTGGCCATACAGAAAAAAATGCATGTTTCAAAGAAGAGCCAAAGGGAGAAGAGGTATGGGTGTGTGTTTGAAGGACCGGGATGTGCAACCCAATCCCCTGCAACAGTGGAATAAGTCCAAACATGACAAGATGCTGTTTGCTAGGAGGTTAAGCGTAGATCTGCTACCTGCTCGCTCAGGGAAAATTTTGCTAATCTGGATGTTTAAAAGCCAGCCATGATAGAACTCACTAATTGCTTTTTGCCAGAACCTGATACAAAATACAGGATGGAATGGACCCCATTCTAAATGGTTCCACTTGGGTTCTATAGTTCTAAGTCAACTGGCTATGTAAAGTAAAAGCCCTGAAATCTGAGACATGACTAAAACCTGACTAGTACCCCATCTCATCCTGGGGATGTGTCTCCTACTACAGAGCTTTAGAAACAGGGGTGGGCTCTTTGCACTGATGTAAACATTGGAATTGCATACGCACACCTTCAATCTCATTCATAAATCCCTCTACTTAGTAAATCCAAAGTCATACAAAGTTTTTTTTTAAGGTGCAGGAGGACACCGTTACAATCTCAATTTATCTCTGGCTGTCGGATGTTTTACTGCAAATGCCTTTACTATCCAGGTGTTCTTTCCTTTCATAAGTTTTCATAGGAGAGACATCAGTTATGCCGTGCTGTCAGAATTCATGAAGCCCTTGTAGCCCTGTGGGAAAGCGGCCCTATTTGTATGGAGATTGGAGACAGATGAAATGCAGCAACCTCTTTTTTGCTGTACTGGCATAAACACTGGTGTGCTATGCCCTCCAGAAGTTCAAATCCTAGGTGAGGCTTGTTAAAGGACCGTAATGATTTAGCTGAGAGCACGCTTGGAGCTGTTTCTAATAACTACAGACATTTCTAACCTCAAGGTATGAGAGAACCATAGACCTTGATCATCAAACCACACGATGTCAAATTTTCTTATTCTGGGCACTGCTCCTTTCTCCTTGGGCCCTATTATAATAAAAAAAAAGTTGTGGAAGCCATCTGTCTCTTGAGAGACAGGAAGCCACAACAATCACTTTGTAATGGCTGAAACAGTGTGGATCTAATACATTGCACAGTGAAAGAAATTTAGGAAAGGTGGAAGGTTGGACTAAAGCAAAGCAAAGTGTCTGCTTATATACAGCCCCATACCACTTCAAGTAGTCTCTGGGTGGTTTAGTTTTAATTACAGTAATGCAGGCTACACATTCCCCCCCCCCCCCCCAGCAAGCTGGGTGCTCATTTTACTGACCTCGGAAGGATGGAAGGCTGAGTCAACCATGAGCCGGCTACCTGGGATTGAACCCCAGGTCGTGAGCACAGTTTTACCACTGTGCCACGGGGCTGTTGCCTTGATACCTTCAGGTTCTGTCCCTACAGAGCCATTAAATTCACTGGGTGTTCTTTGTACAATCACTCATTTTCTCAGCCTCATCCAGAGCTTGGAAGTACTGTAATTCGTTACAACAAACCCCATATACTCTAACTAGTTACTGTTTCATAATTATAGGGAAACTCATGTCTCACTTCACAGTTTGCAGGGCAAATACTTTTGTGTGCAACACATACCCTTTTCTAGTTATGTGCACAAGTTACTTTTGAATGACATTTAAGAGATATTTTCCAGACTTTTTCAGATCTTATACCACTCTGTTGTCAGGAAGTGGCAGGAGATGTAATGTTTAGTTGCACTACATATATATATATATTAGCTGGCTGTATGACACAGTGAGATGGAGCATCTGGCTGTGGAGCCAGTGTTTGAGAGTTCAATTCTTCCCTATTCCTTGTAGGAGAAGAGCCAGCCTGTGTTGATTTGGGTTCCAGAACACATGGTACTAGAACATCTCCTGAAGAAGAGATAAGTAAACTGCTCCTGTGTATGCCTATACTTAGAAACTCTACAAAGTGCTGAACAGTTAATTAGAAATATTGTCTAGATGCAGCATGGACATCTACTATAAGAGGGTACCAAATAATACATTACTGTTTATTTTCTTGCACCTGGGAAAGGATCTTGCCAATGCAATGTAACAGTAATGTGTGAGACAACAAACAACTTTTCAAAAGTGAGCAATGACAATGGCCAGGGAATTGCCTCAAAGTAATGAGAAATACAATATGTTCCTTTTAAAAAAAATAAAGTCCTGAAGTGCAATGGGTCAGGTCAAACTGTGATTTACACTGTTTTGAGCTCAATGGAAGAAAGCAGGCATATGGAAGTTATTTACGAACTAACCATTACCATCCAACATATTAATAAATAAAATCTATGCCACCAGGTTCAGAGGTGAATATTTGTCTTTGTCTCAGCCTTTTGTTTATATACAGTAGAGCAGTGGTGGTGAACCTTCGGCATTCCAGATGTTTTGAACCACAACTCCCAGAATTCCAAGCCTAGATTACCAATGACAAAGGACTGTGGGTGTTGTGGTCCAAAGTATCTGGAATGCTGAAGGTTCACCACCACTGATATAGAGAGACCACAATGTTCCCATTGTTTTTGCCAGTTAAAATTGCATGGACATGACCAGTAACACTTGATGCTATCAAGTCTCCAGTACAGGGACCTCAAAAGCCAGTAAACCTCAAATCCTACCACACCATACATGGCATACAAAGTTTTGACGGCTATTATGTATAACTGGAATTTAGAAAAGTTTCTTTTTGGACTATAATTTCCCAGCCAGCATGACCTGCCAGCACGACAATTTCTTCACCTCTACTCTGTTTCCCCAACCAGGCAGTACTTTTAAAAGTCAACATTGGCAAAGCTTACTAGCAACTTCTGAGCTGTTCATCGGCAAAGGAACAGGTATCAAATTAAAGGAGACACAAACAGTATGGGGAGTATATCTGTGGCGATTCTCAGTCATCCAGATGATGTTATTTGAGAGTTGAGTCACTGGGTTTCTCTTCTTGTGGGACTGGAATGTTTTACTACTCATCCAAGTAGCTTCTTCAGTCTGAGAAAAGTTGGTGGGAGGCTTCCAATTTATAGGTTACATTAGTTTCCCTCCACCCTGTTTTGAACAGGCTCATTAGTGGGGACAGGATATTTTGCAAATTTTCATTTTGCTCAGCCTCAAATTTCCCAGACATTTCTTTATTTATTTTTTAAATCTGGTCTTTCTGGCAGTTTGTGACTTTGCCCAAACATTCTCATGAAGATGCATACATGTTTCCATATGAATTGGCCCTGTGAGTATGGATTTTTTTATGAAAAATTTCCTAATAGGTACATTGTTCCAAACTTGTTTTTCAAGTTTAATGTCCTTTGAATGTTATTGTCAGTTATTGTCATTGTTAAATGGATTTTAGTGTGAGATCTAGCTGTCAAGGGAACATGGATCTCCTGGGAGCTGAGCCTGCTACCTGCCAAGATATCCAGGACTGAGATTGTTACTCCTGGGAAACAGGATTCCACTGTTACTCCCTAGGAATAATTTCCTTAATACCATATTTGGGCAATATAATACATTTTGAATGCCAGCTTGCTCAATTTTACGTTTAATTCTCTTCTCTTTGACATTTTTTAAAAGGACTTGATTATATATTATTATTATAACACGTTTGCTCCCCAATTTACTTTCTTATATTTTTCCTGCCATACATTTTCATCAAAAACCTATAATTGCTGGTGGGGGGGGGCACGGTATTCTTTTTATATTAACCCAGGCACCATGAAAATGAATGGAGCAATCAAAGAGTGAGCTATAGGAATGCAAAGACAGGTGGTTCTGCA
This sequence comes from Phrynocephalus guinanensis, assembly GCA_037367245.1. NCBI lineage: Eukaryota > Metazoa > Chordata > Lepidosauria > Squamata > Agamidae > Phrynocephalus > Phrynocephalus guinanensis. The sequence goes on along the minus strand of CM074735.1, from coordinate 31,320,517 downwards.
TTGTGTCAGGACACGTTAAGTGAATGTACATTTTCCCTGGCTAAATAGTTATTTATTTATTTATTTATTTGTAAGCTTATATCCCGCCCATCTTCCCTGGCGGGAACTCTGGGCAGCTAACAATGATAAAAACACATAAAATAAGTAGAGAAGCCTCCGAGCAATAAAGCGATGGAGGGCAAGATAGCGGCAAATCTCATAAAGGGAGGAGAAAAAAAAACAAACACTAGCTAATAAGGTCACCAAAAGCCTCTTTAAAGAGGAAGGTCTTCAAGGCCTTTTTAAAGGCAGGCAGGGACTCCAGCAGGCACAGCTCACTGGGGAGATGATTCCAGAGTGAAGGCCCCACCACAGAGAAGGCGCGGTTTCACGTGCGCGTTTTCCGTGCCTCTCTGGGTGTGGGCACTCTAAGTGAGCGCGCCTGCGATGATCTCGTGGGTCTGGATCCGGATGCCCTCTGGGAGATACGCTCCGCCAGGTACTCTGGTCCCAAGCCATGGAGGGCTTTGAAAATCAAAACCAAGACCTTGAACCTGATCCGGAAGACAACGGGGAGCCAATGAAGGCGGGGTGATGTGCTCGTATCTGCGATACTATTGGATATAGTTGGATGAGAAGATTAAGTTCCCTTTTAATTACCATTAATCTATTGAGACTTTCCCATTAGAAATATAACACTGGCATTTTCCTGAGTACCAGCTGCAAGCCAAGCTCTTGAAACATTTAATTTTTAAAGCCCTGATTATCCACCTACTTCCTTATTTTCCCCTCACCTGTTCATTATATGTTGGAACATTTCAGAAGATCATTTCTGATCCAATGTCTTTCCCAACATTCGGGCAGTGCAGATCATTTATCATCCTTCCCTCCTCTCCTAAGTTACCATACTTCTTCTCTGGAACAAATCATGTTCATTGGCACTCATGATGTTTAAGCCAAGAATAATGGCTTGTGGTGCTCTGTTAGAACCACAGAAAAATTACAGCGTAATTGGCGGCAGATGTTTCTGGGTTGCTCTTGGCTGTCCTGTAGAGTGATAAGGAGTGTCAAGGGAAGAGCTACAGACTGAAACTCTGCTATTCATTGGGGCCTCTTGAAACTCTCCCTTGATAGCTGAATGAAAAGGAAACGAATTAAGTTTCCATTACAGTGGAGTGGGACTCTTCAGGTGTTCACATCTTTTCCCACCTGTGCTAATTAGATCAAATGTGTATAGAGATGGGCACGAAATGCCAAAATGGCATTTTGTTTCATTTTTTGTTTCTTCCACCATTTCGTTTTGTTTGGCCTGTGGGCCGGGTTAGCACTTATTTTTTGCTTTTTTATCCCTAGCACCAACCACAGGCCCACAGTGTGCTTTTTTATCCCTAGCGCTGACCAGCTGGCCCATGGGCTGGGTTGGTGCTTTTTTTTTTAACCCTAGTGCCGACCAGCTTTTTTAAAACCTTAGCACCGACCAGCTGGCCTGCGGGCTGGGTCAGCCCTTCTTTTTTTACCTAGTGCCAACCAGCTTTTTTTCTTTTTACCCATGGCGATGAGCTGTTTTACAAAGGGAATGAAACGGTTCGTTTTAACAAAAAAAAAAAAAAAAATGACCATTTCGTTTCATCTGCTTCATCATTTCATTTCATTTCATTTCATTTTGTTACATAATGAAAAGACAAAACAGCATTTTGTTTTTTGTTTTGTGGTCACCCCTAATTGTGTCTTATAGTACTCCACTATTTATCGCAGGAGTTAGGTGCCAGACACACCTGTGATAATGGAAAATCTGTGAAATGCAGATGCCTCAGCAAACTGACCTTGGGCTGCTTCTGCTGGTATGTACTTCCAAAGAGAGGATTTTAACCCCCTCTTGACACCTCAGCAAACAGACCTCTGTTCTGCTGGCATGCACTTCTAAAGTGAGGATTTTAACCCCCCCCCCCCCCGACACCTCTACAAACTGACCTCCAGCTGCTGCTGCTGCTGGTACTCGCTGCCAGGAGCCCATGGTCAGTTTGCTGAGGTGTCAGGAGGGGGTTAAAATCCTCTTTTGGAAGTGTGCTTCTCTCAAGAAGAAATCAGCAATATACTGGGACTGTAATATATGAACGGCGATGTGGCAGGGGACTACTGTATAATCTTACTGTATAATTTTATGATATTTGACTTTATAAGAACACCCTTGGGCGTCCCAAAGTTTTTCAATTCAACTTCAAGTTGCATTTGTCAAATGTGGACTGGGGCAAGCCTGTGTTAGACTAAACATATAGTCTTTTCCTCTTTAGGGAAACCTGCTTGTAATGATGTGTTAACTGCATGGTCAAAAGATAGGTGGAGTGGGGGCTGCTTTTCTATATCTACTCACTCTGTTTACATAGCTCGTAAAAGTCAGGGCTTGTAGTATCTGATTGCAGAACCAGGGCTGGAGGTTCAAATTCCCACTGTTCCTAATGGGAGAGCAGCTACCCAAAATCACCCTGAGTCTATGTGGCTGATGGAGCCATACAATTTAGAAGCAGGGTTTCCTTGGGCAAGTTGCACTACCAGAAAGAGCGACTAGGATAATAAATCAGGATAAGTCAGAATTAGAGATGGGCTTGAAATGGAAAACATAGTGTCTTGTTCCATTTGTACTGAATTTTTAAAGTAGTTTCGTTATGAAACAAAATGAAACACTATGCTCCTTGGGTTGGCTTCAGATTCCAATTAGTAAGATTTTTCTCCCCGTAGGGGCACTCGCTTTGGAGCTTATTAATTCAGCTCCCTCACTCCCAAATCTTTTCAAATTTTGGCAGCTTTCAGGGATCAGCAGCTTGATCTCCCCTGCCATTGATTCCTCTAGGACAAATCATTTTGTTCTAGAACATGCCTGCACAATACATCGACCACGGGTGACTGGGATCCCGCAGGGCCATTTGATGTAGCCCGCGAGGTCCCCACCAGCCTCCTGATCCACCGCCAGCAGCGGCGTGTTTGGGGAAAATTTTTTGTTTTGCCACCCACTCACTCGGCTGCTCCAGAGCACTGGCAAGATGCTCAGTGACCACCACCAACAGCAGCAACAATGGCAGCAGCAGCAGCAGCAGGAGGGCCACCTGACTGAGGGAGGGAGGGGGAGGCAGATGAGGGAAGTCGGGCATGGAGCTAGAGTGGCGGCAGGTGCAGGAGGGTCCTGGTGGGGCCACTGCTCCTGCTGGCCTCCTCCTGACCACCATGGAATTGGAGCCCGGGCCCCTGCCCAGGGGAAGCAGTGGGGGAGAAAGGATGCCCCCCTCTCCTGCTGCCCCCACGCTGGGAGCCCCACTGCTGCCTTCCCCCTCCTCCACCACCACTGTCCCCCACAACAGTAAGGGGCCCTCTCTGCAAGGCCGGATGGGGGTCTAGGAAAGCAGGGTGAGGGGGAACACCACAGGCCTCACTGCCACCCCCTCCTGAGGGCTTCAATTGGGGGAGAAGATGGAACTGGGGAGAGACCCCCACCCAGATTTATGGGGTCACCCGAGAACTCCCCAAATAAAAAGTGCTCTTCTCCCTTCCCCTGCTTCCAGTAGTCTCCACCCTCCTAATCTGGAGCATTGAAGAGGGGTCCACATGCTTCTGAAAGTTTAAAGTTCAAAGTTGGACATCCCTGTTCTAGAGGAAGAAAATGGTGTTTCATGACAAAATGAAACACATCCCATTTGGTTAGGTTATGAAGTAATTAATTACCTAACAAAACAATGAAACAGCTTTTCATTTTTGTTTCGTGCCAATCCCTAATAATCACCTTTCTAACACACAATTAATTATTATCAACTAGGCATTTAGGATCATATGCAGCATTTCTGAGAGCCAAATATTTGAAATGTTCCTCATTCTTCCACCCTCCCTGTCCCATTATAAAGCCCGGCTTTATTTTACCCACATCTGACAGAGGTTCTTCCTCCAGACAAGTATCAATATGCTGAACAGATGTCCCCTTTCTCAGTCCCATTAGAGTGAAATTATCTGGAGAAAACAGTACATCATTTCCCGTGGCTTGAATTGATGTAGCCTTTCCATGCAAATGCCAAAAAAGAAAACATGGAGAAGGAAAGAACCAGAAGAACCAGATTCCTAGCAAAGAAGAAATCCAATGGAATTGACTTGGCACCAGGTACATGAGACCTCTGAGATCCGTTCTGTGCATGAAGTGCACTGTCTTGTCAAGGGAAAGACAGACAAAGAGAAAGAGTTCAGTAGTAGCTCTTATGGAAAAAATGTTGAGATATAAATGGAATAAATATTAGATGCTGACACAGCCAGTGTTTTTAGATTGCCTGTAATTGCTTTGCTGGCAATAAATAAACATGATGGAAGAAACCATAAAACTAGATTATAATCCTGGAGTATCAGATCAAGCTGGGAGAGGGCAGAAGAAGTGGTAACCGTTATTTCATCATAACAAATAAAATAAGATTACTGCCATCTTTTAAAAATGTGTGTGTGTGTGTGTGTGTGTGTGTGTGTGTGTGAGAGAGTGAGAGAGAGAGAGAGAGAGAGAGAGAGAGAGAGAGAGAGAGAGAGAGAGAGAGAGACTGTATGACAGAACAACTTATTTTAGAATGACTGTAAATCATAGTTTCCTCTTAACATTATATCCAAACACACAGTTCAATAGCTCAGCACTTGGTCTTTGCTGGAGTGTTTAAATCACAATGTCCTTATCAGCACCAGGTAGAGGAACTTCTTCTTTTGGTAATTTGTCTTGCCCTTTCATTTGAATGGAGCAAAACCCATTAACCAACAGGCCACTCTCCTCCAAAGTGGCCAGGATTATTGTTTGGCCCTGCATGTCTCCATCAGAATGGAGGCTCTGAAAAGTATGGCACATAACCAACTTGTCTCTGTGAGCCATAAAATCATTCTGTGGAATCTGCTTGGAGGGGGCAGGATAATTGAATATGCTCATATCCACAATCCAACTTGCTGAATGTAAGCATCACAGTATTATGTGATATGAAACATATGAATCTCCCTTTTTCCTTTAGGGAGCTCTTAAGGAGGTACATGGTTCTTCTCCTTCTCACTTGATCTTCATAAGGACGCTTTAAAAGAATTTGGTCTAAGAGTCCAACAATACAGTACATTACAGAGAACACAACATTAGACGATGGAATTTCGTAGTGTCTGGTTGTCATTAGAGATGGGCAAAAATTCAAAATAAATTGCAAAATTCAGTTGAACTCACTGCTTCGTCAATTTGTATTCATCACATGCAATGATTCCTGACAAATGTAAACTGACACATTTTTGGTGATTTTTGATTTGATGGTTTGTCAACCCATTTTTGGTCCTTTATGAGGGGGCCTTGCCATCTGCAGCCTCTTTGACTTTCCAAGGGGTGCACTTTGTTGGTATATAACTCAGACGTCTGAAACCCAGATTTCAGCAAACTTGGGATTGTAAAAGACAGAGGAAGTTTCACAGTGATTTTGTGCCTCTAGGTGTTTAGGGGGGACACTTTCCTGGGAGGGTGGTCTTTGATGGTGTATAACATGGACACCCAAACCCCAAACGTCATAAAACTTGCAGGGCTTGTAGAGGATAAGCATTGATTCATCAGAAAAAATAATAAATTCATAATTCATCAATATTGCTGAATTACACATCTTGATAAATTGCCATTTTTTCCCATTTGTGTTTATCTCCAGTTGTCACAGACAGTGATGTTTACTCCTCCTGTGATATTCAAATTAGCATGCTTTGTTTTGTGGTCGGTAAAGGAACTGGGAAACTGAAGTGCTAAAACTCTCAGCCCGGTGAACAGTCTCTTTTCTTTTCTCATCTGCCTGGGCTCAGAAAACCTCTTCACACCTTTGTGGGTTCTGTAAAATCTCTTTACTTTGTTGCTCACTCTGACTCACCTTATAGAGGCAGTCTTAAAACTATAATGATGTTTATTAAAATACAAAAATAAGCAAAAATATGTAAAAATCTTAACAATCTTAAAGGAATTTAGGAATTTAGAGAACTTCTATATTCCAATACGTTACATTAAAATAACAAAGATCTATCTTACTCTAAGGGCCTTTTCACATGACCCCTAGGATCCGCTGGTCACTTAAATTCGGACCAGAGATCTTAGGGGTTTGTCGCTGTTCCTGCGTTCCCACCCCCTCCGCACCCCTGGCTGCTGGCTGCGTGAGGGGAGGGAGAAAAAAAAGGAAGAAAAGAATGCCGCTCACCTCCGTTCTGCCGTCCTGGCACTGCATTCAGATCTCTTAAAGGGGCGGGGGGCAAAAAAAGAACAAACAGAAGCAAGGAGAGCCGGGCAGTCACTAGGTTATATCCGCATCAGGAATTTTCACCTCCAGAGAGCAGGTACCTGAAAAGTGCGCTGGGACGCGCGTAGGTGGGCGTGGTCGCACATAATTATCTGTAAACTCCGGAGCTGGTGGGGAAACAATTTTAAGCTCCGGAGCTGGGAGCCATTTGCAGTGGAGTTTAGGGGTCGTGTACAAAGGGCCAAAGTAACTTTAAAAAACTGATGTTTGGAATCTATTTCTAAAATCTAATAAGCTACATAAAATTGCATTGCTAGCTTAATCATGGCATCTCTCCTTCTTTTCCAAAAATCATTCTTCTTCATTCACTCTAGCCTCCTCCTACATTCTTGGCCCTTCCGTAAGTATCACCTAATGAATGTCCATTAATCTGCTGCATATTCAAACATCTCTGTATTTCTTGACACGCCTTACTTTCTCACGAATCTCTTCTGGTACTCAACTTGTTGTGTCTTCCTGAATTCTCTCTGGCAGCCTCATCCGATAAGCAAGTAGCAGCTGAAGGATACCTGAAAACAACTCCTTGCTTTTTGACTACAAGACTACTACCTATTCCATGTACCTCTAATTTCCTTACAAATGGTCTTTAGGATGTAAATATGGACTTTGTTCGGAAATCTGATTTCAGAAACACAAAGTTCTGCCAGAAGCACATCTTCAGATAACTGAGATGAATCAGCTTCTAGAGGTCAGGAGATCGGTTCTTCACTGTGTCTTGTGGATGAAGATCCAGACTGTATCATCATGGGCAAACTGCACAGTCCCAAGGCTCCTTCAGAAGAAAGAGTTTTAAATGGCTTCATAAACCAGAAATGGCTCAGCAGCACATCACCATCACAATTGCCATCATCATTCAGCCCCAGAGACAAGAAGTTAGCCTAGAAGACCAGCATTTGGAAAAGTTAGTTGCTGGAAGTTCAGGTTTGAGAACTCTTCCAGCCAGCATAGTTATCATTGGGAAAAGATCTAGACAGCATTTGAATCAAGAAGTCCAATCCTATGCATCCTTTCTGTACAGCTATTTAACTCCTAGTTCCTATTACTGTGTTGAAAAATCAGTATACCTCCTAAACATGACATATAAAGAATGTGATAGCTTAAAGGCAATAAAGAGCAACTGTGGTGCTGTGAATACAATGACATACCAGGACTTATAAGATAAAGGTAAAGGTAAAGGATCCTCCACACATGTATGCTAGTCGTGTCCGACTCTAACGGTGGTGCTCATCTCTGTTTTCAAGCCAAAGACCCAGTGTTGTGCAAGTCTGTGGCCATGTGGCCAGCATGGCTGCACAGAAACACTGTATAACTTCCTGCTTAAGATCTGTGTTCAAATCCCTGCTTAGCCTTAGATATTCATTGGGTGGGGATTGGTACCAGTAAAATCATTTTTAAAAATATCTTGCGAATACATTGAAAACTCTTTTAGGGTTCCTTATGAGTCAGATGAGATTTGATGGCCTATAATACAACACATAAAACTGGATCTCAAGACTGATAGTACTAAAGGTACTTTTTAAAATGTGGAAATAAGAGGAAGAGCTCACAAGAAATTTTAAAAATCATTTGCAGAAGTTGAATTATTGTTGAGCTTAAGATGGCAAAGTAGAAATAGAGTGGGGAAAAATTTGTGTAGTAGAAAAATGTCACTCCTTTAACGATTTGCTTTTTGGTACTCAGTGGAAAAGCATATCAGCTCTATGACTTATTAATATGTGGTCACATTTAGAAGAAGGTCATATCACTATAAGTTGCTGAGAGAAATATAACACATCTGTCCTGATGCATCTGATCATCATCAGCAGATTCAAGGGCAGCTCAGGAAGAACAGCCTTTAGTGTAGATCTTAGAGATGGGTACCAAATGTAAAAAAAGCGTTGTGTTTCCTTTCTTTTCTGGTTTTGTTTTGTTACTAACAAAATTTTAAAGTAGTTTTGTAAAAGAAATGAAACAAAACACTAGGCTCCCCTGGGTCCTAGAGGCACCAAAATCACTTGGGAGCTTCCTCCAGCTCTTTCCTATAAGCCCCTGTAATTTGGAGAGGTTTGGGGGTTAGGAAGCTGAGTTAATAAGCTCCAAAGGGCGTGCTGCTAGGAAAAAAATCTTTCTAAGATTCTAAAACCTTTCATGAGCATCAAATACTGAGTGCCTGTTGCATGTGTTCCACTGTTAATAAAGAATTTTAAAAAGTCCTTGCACCACTTCTGAAACCAAAAACGGGCAATACATTTGATGTAACAGCATATGAACTTTCAAGTTCAGCATCACCATTCATGAAGCAGGAACACATTCTTGCTGCAAGGCAATACACTTAATTTGATTCTAATGACGTCTGATTCCTGAAAGATCAACTGCTCTTAAAATCCAGGTGTTCTGATATGCAGATTGCCATGACTTGGTCTGCCTCTACTTCCAGGCAGGCATGAGTGATACACTTTTGTGTCAGATGATGAAGACTGTGCCAGGTGATTAGCAACCTTTTGCCTTTGTTTGCAACCTTGCATGCTATCTATAGTTTGTGTAACTTGGAGGGACTTTTCTAGGTTGAGGGACTTTTCTGGGTTGAGGTCATCGTATGCCTATCTAGCAGCAACCAATTGTTATTCTAGCCTTAGATTTAAAAGAGAGCCTCGCCTCTATGCTGAGTGTCATTTCCCTCTCTTTTGTGGATTGGTGGCAGTTGTTCAGTTGCTTTTGGTCAGGTCAGTTGGCTGCTAAATATGTGTGCAGTACAGAATGCAGCATACAAAGGTCTGTAATTTCAAGCAACTATAACAAAATACTTTATAAAAATTCTTTCTCCTACAAATGTCTCAGAGTCAGTTACTGAGATAGTAAGTGCCACTTAATGAGAAAGACATTACCTGTCTGTAGGCAAGTATGGGTCTCCCACAGAAAATTTTGGATACTGGCATGTTCTTGTCAAGGATAGGCTGGAGATCATTTAAGATGTGTGTGAGTGGTCTCTCTTGTGGACTATAAGTGACAACCAGTGGTATTCTGTCATTTGGTCCCTTGGATTGGTCTTGTAGCAGATTATCTCTGGGTATGCGTCTTGCTTTGTTGATTTGTTCCTTAGTCATACAAGGTAGGTACTGTAGTACGAGGAAAGCCTTTTGTAGATCTCTGAGTTTGGAGGCTCTATCCTGTGGGTCAGAGCAGATGCGGTTGTATCTTAGAGCTTGACTGAATCTGATGGATTTCATTGTGTGTTCAGGATAGAAGCTTGAAGAATGCAGATAGGTATACTGGTCCGTGGGTTTTTGGTACAGTGTGATACTAAGATGCCCATGTTTCACAGTAGTGTCCAGAAAATTCACCTGCCATGTGGATTGTATGCAAATATACCTACATACAACAGCCAATGAATATTTGGTAGGAAATGTATATTCCATTACATACTGTATTATATTGCACACTTCATTCTTCTGCTATATGTATGAAGAAGTGGACGTGTCCACGAAATGTTACATTAAAATATGAAAGTTAGTATTTAAAGTGCCACGTGTCTTTTGTCTTTTGTTTTGTTTTGTTTCACTTTGAATTTTGCCTGGAATTCTTGCACAGACGAACACGGCTACCTTCTCCAAAACATCAATTTGAAGAGGTAGAGAGTTCTTTCCTACATCACTGTCCTGGCATTCTCTGCTGTTCCTCCAAAATTTACAGATGTTCTGGGTGGTTCGGGGGGAGAGGTTTACTTAATTTTAATTTGTGATGAACAGGATTGTAGCCAAAGTGTGCATGAACATTTGATGTAGATATTTTAGCTTTCCACAGGCTATATTTGGGAGATTGTTTCATCATCATTAATCAAGATTTAAAAATAAAAAACAAAAAGCTTTGTGGATCATTTTCTGACTTTTTTGACCAAGGGAGTTAGCACTATGTCAACACAATTCAGTTATATGCCCCAAATGCTAAGAATAGAAAAAAGTCTGAAGTTTTTATAATGAAGGGTGAGGGTCCACTGGCAATAAGAACTGCAGTAATATAGATGAGTGTTATTTAAATTGGTTTATAAATATCCTGGCACACAATACATGGATGGATTCACTTTATTTTAGCTAGATGGCAGGGGTTTTTAAAAAATTCCTCACTTGTAAATCAGTTTATTTCAACTATCAATCAGTTGGCAGTTGTGTGAACACTCTTGGTGATTTACTTTGTGTTTTTGTTGATTTTGAGTGCCATTGGCACTGTGTTTTTGTCACTCCATTTATTAAGATCCCTATATAAAATGTTTAGTGATGCATTATTTAGTGTCCTATGACCACAAACATTTTTATGCATCGTCAAGAGTTTATGACTGCATCAATACATTCTATATTACAACTGTCCTCATTTTCTTATTTATGGCAATGAAACATTTTTATTTGTGCTTCCCTCTACTGTGCTCCCTCCCTGTTGTTCTCCAGACTATATGATATTAGGTGGCATCGTGCTGATTTTTAGAAATCTTTCTCTTATGAATACAGTCTGGAAGTTGAGTCATGGCAATTGGGCTTCTTTTGCCGGGCCAGGTTGAAAGAAAGAGGTGACACACGTTCCGCTTGGGTTAAATAAGGGCCACAACTTTATTAACTACAGTAACGAATTTTAAATTACTTATCAAGGAACAATAACTTCAGGAGGGCCTGAGCCGTAGCGCATCATCAAATGGTAACAATAAATTGATTAGGTCCTGTTACTCCACCAATTTCCTGCGGCCCGTTGAACTGCCGCAGTGAGGATGCCAACGAGGTCTTTTGGCATCAACGCTTGATTAAAGGTTGGCAGCCCTCCTAGGGGTTTGGGTTATTATTATTATTTGCTCCCTAACTAAATCCTATTGGGTTATTAATGGAAGGCTGCCGAAGACGTGAAGATGTAATTAGATTAGGGACCTAAATGGTTAACTTTTTATGCGCTACCCGCCAACAAAGAGGCGCACTGCCGACTCTTTACCCCACAGCCGAACAATTCGGCACGCAGGCCCTCCTTAAGATTCTGAATAAAGATATCCAGGCCCTTGTCCAATAAATGCACCCCATCCGGACGATTAAGGTGGGGTCCCCAGCAGGGATGTTGGAAAGCCAAAGGACAGTTCCCATCTCGGCCTGCACAACGCGGGCAACTGCCTGGTAGACGCCCTGACGGGTCTTGTGCCTTATTGCGGATGTTGGTACCAACCCCAGTTCTACCGGGGAATGATCGCAGACCAAACGACTCGAACCAATGCGAGTATGACTGGAACGCTCTCAGATCATCCATGATCTTGAGAATGAGGGACTTGCCTGACAAGCGAGTCACCAATGGGCAAGTACGATGGAACACTCACAGATCGTCAATGATCATGAGAATGAAGGGCTCGCCCAACATGCGAGTCACCAATGGGCGAGTACGATGGAACGCTCTCAGACCGTCAATGATCTTGAGAATGAGGGACTTGCCCGACATGCGAGTCACCAATGGGCGAGTACGATGGGACGCTCTCAGATCATCGATGATCTTGAGAATGAGGGACTTGCCCAACCTGCGAGTCAAGTCATGTCCTCCCGGATGGACAACCATGATGGTCGGCAAGGTGTCAGGGGGGCAACTGAGAGCAACAATAAGCAAGGCGTGCAAGGACGTCCCCCTCTTGCTGTTCCACGGAAATCAGTCCATTGGCCCAGGCCGAAATCGCGGCCACATCCAGACTGGATAGGAAACCTTGAGGCCCAGTAAACAAAAACTGTGGCCGTAAATCCAACCTCGAGCACGGCTCCCCAGGGTAGAACCTGCAACGAGAAAAGAAAAACAACTGGCCCGGTTTTACCGGTCCATTAGTGGTCGTACGTAAGATTTAAACTGTCTGGATCTCCGTCGCCCAATTCGTTGGATGCCAACCGAATCGATGTCAATGGCAGCCGCTGGGGAAGCAGCGCCTGTCCGGAACGAATGAGTCCCTGAAATGCAGCCCAATCTGCCAGCGACCTGCATAGCCCTCCATGAAATTGTCCAAACTTGGTGACGGTCACAGGCGACCCATCTTCCTGTTGAAATAGGTACCCCGATAATTGTCAACGAGCCAGGCATTCCTATATAACGCTATGATAGGACAAATTTGGAGCACAGAACACCTACAAAGGTGTATCGCGCAGCCCTTACCTCGCTAGTCTGTCTTCGATCTACACATATGCAGAAAGACCTGACCCTGCTCGAGGGCCATAACCAACCAAAGTAATGCAGAAGCAAGGTGTCGGTTTTGGATTGGGCAAGCAGCTCGCTAACGCGTGAGGCGGCGAAAAAGGTACCAAAGTGGCAGCTTGAAACAAGGCAACCTCACGACTGGTGGAACAAACTTGAGGCTATACATTAGCCAGCCTACATAACCTATTAGGATAGATCGGGATCCTCAGAATAACTCCAAAAATGGGTTAGGTCACGGGTAATACTACTGTGCTGCCACTCCAGGGGGAACGAGGCAGCACGCCATCTATCTCTACACTACAAACCTAAGCCCAGAGCTCCCGAAGCATCGGTTTGTACCTGCAAGTCTGCTGCCGCCACATGTTCAGAACCAAAAATTAATGCCATTAAATTTGGACAAACTCGAGCTAGATACACAGATCTTCCTTAATTTCGGCCGAAATGTGGCACCTATGATGAGGACTACGAAGTCCCACAATACTATAGCACAGTCTGCGCAAAAATGGACGACCAGGCGCCGCAACTCTATGACAGGTGGATGCTGGACTGCTGGAGCCGACTTACCACGCGAAGACCCAGCCTAGGCTGAAACAAGGGCCAGAAGCGAGGAGTCTGCAGCGCCAGGCGGGAACGTGACTACGTCGAAAGACACAGCAACCGGGGAGCTGAGCGGAGCATGAGATGACGCGGCTACTTCAATAGGCACAGATGGCGTACCTGCAGAAACGGTACTGGCAGATCCTGCTAAAGCGGACGCAAGAGAAGAAAGGCATGTTATCATTAGCCATCATTAGTTTACGCTCCGCCCTCCTCTGAGCCTTGGCCTCGCTCGTAGATAGCCCACCCCCATAAGACACAGCCGTCCCCTGCCTTTCAGCACGCTCGCGCTCCAAACGGGATAGCTACTTCGAAGCTGCCAAAAGACTAGGCGACTCATCATCCGACGAAGAGGATGAAGGAGGCGGGGCCTGTTGACTAGACCTTTTCTTGGCAGGGGCCTTACCCTTACCCTTCCCATTAGGACTTCCCTTCTTAGGCGGCATGGCAGAATATAAGGAGCAAACAGGTGAAAATTAACTCAGCGGCATGGGCATGGCACAAACCAAAAGAACGGAGTCAAAGAGAATGAGAAGGATGGCCCTGGTATGTAACAGCCGACCCAATTGGTGGTGTGTAACAGCCAACGCAATTCGTGGCGCCTGTCTTCACGACAGAGGACCTTGAGCAGATTCCGCTGCCTGGGCCGCCCCTCTTGACTCAAGAATTAAATCAAATACAGGCTAAAAGAGTGGAGGTTTTAGGACTAATCGATAATTTGAGGATTGACAAGTTACCGGGCCCAGATGGCATCCACCCAAGGGTTATTAGGGAACTGAGAAATGAAATTGCAGATCTCTTAACGGTTATATGCCACTTGTCTCTTAAAGCGGCCACAATGCCGGAGGACTGGAGGATGGCAGCTGTCACACCAATTTGTTGTTGATGTCGTTGTTTGTTTGTTTAAAGGAAGGAGGGAGGGTCCAAGAAACTACAGGCCCGTTAGCCTTACATCTGTCCCAGGAAAGATGGTGAAGAAGTGCAAAGCGGTGTGCCCCAGGTTTTGTCCTGGGACCGGTGCTTTTCAGTCTGTTCATAAAGGACCTGGAGACAGAGAGACACAGTGGGGGGGGCAAGTTTGCAGATGGCACAAAACTTTTCCATGTGGTGAAAACCAGGAAGATTGTGAAGAGCACCAGAAGGATCTCTCCAAACTGGGGGAAAGGGCTGAGAAATGGCAAATGTGTGTTAATGTAACCACATGTAAAGCAATGCATACTGGGGCAATAAATAAATAAATAAATAAATAAATTCAAACTTCATCTATCGACTCATGGGCTCTGACCTATCCGTGACAGACCAGGAAGGAGATCCTGGTGTGTTGGTAGACAGCTCCATGAAGGAGTCTCCCCCATGAGTAGCAGCAGTGAAGAAGGCCCGTTCGTTGCTATGGATTATCAAAAAGGGGATTGAAAATAAAACAGCCAACATTATAATGCCATTATACAAAACAATAGCAAGGCCCCAACCTGGAGTATTGTGTACGATTCTGGTCACCGCATCTCAAGAGAGACACAGTGGAACTGAAAAAGGGTGCAGAAGAGAGCGACTCCAATGATTACTTGGCTGGGGCACCTCCCTTATGAGGAAAGGCTAAAACATTTGGGCCTCTTTAGTCTGGAAAAAGGCACTTGAGGGGGGGGGCTATGATTGAGACATACAAAATAATGCAGGGGGATTGGACAGAGTCCTGGAGGAACAGTCCATCAGAGGTTACAAACCATGCTGGAGAAACCAGGGTACTCCAAGGGCCAGATGCAAGGAAGTGGTATCAGGGGACAGATATCTAGTCTCATGCCCTCCCAAACACATCTGGTGGGTCTAGATGGCATGACAGAACATAAGGGCAAAACAGGGGACAAGTAACTCAGCCGCGTGGGTGTGGCACATATCCAAAATGGGTTCCCAGAGTATCAAAAGGATGGCCCTAGTATGTGACTGCCGAAACAAATCGTGGTGCGGGTATATCAACAAAGAATAAAGAGGATGGATGCGGATTAGGCCCACCCCCCAAACACACTGAAAGATGATGTGCACAAAATGGCTGAATGGGCGGGTAGGCAGTCCACCACCGTAGTAGAAAAAATTACCGCCAATTAACTTCAGATGAACAATACAAAAACACTAGAGTCCACTAATAAGTCCACAAACAGACCGAGGGGTTCAGGGCCACTCAGAATGTCCAGCCGGGCAGATGGATGTAGATCAACACCTAAGGGGTGAGCCCATGAGGCATGGCCAAAATGGCCCCCGAGTACAAAACCAAAATGGCCTCCCTGAGCCACCCCCGCTGGAAGGGAGTAATATCTCCTGCACAAAGCTAAAAGCCTAAAGCACAGGATAACTGGGTAAATAACCCTAACACACAGCAAGGATAGTAACCAAAAGAATTTAGGACAAAAGGGGGGACCCAAAAGCCAGTACACAAGGCAAGCAAATCAAAAGTACCAACTGTGTTAAGGGCCATAAACAAGTGAAAACAAGAGGCAAGCGACACCAGTCGACAGAGGGCGAGAACTAGACGGAACCCCTTGCGCTCCACAATCACACAGGCTTCGCCCAAACAACCTGAGGCTAAACCGCAGGGATG
This sequence comes from Phrynocephalus guinanensis, assembly GCA_037367245.1. Classification (NCBI taxonomy): domain Eukaryota; kingdom Metazoa; phylum Chordata; class Lepidosauria; order Squamata; family Agamidae; genus Phrynocephalus; species Phrynocephalus guinanensis. Next base: position 31,304,866 of record CM074735.1, on the reverse strand, counting down.
ATGCCACAGCCCTGCCAAACAATACTAGATGGGACCATGGGAGGCAAAAGGGGGTAGCTAGCCGCAGAAAGACCCCCTCCCCTAACGTAAGCCCTCTGGGGGTCCCAAGCCTGTCAGGGCAACAGAGTCCACCCCCCATCACTTCTCCTCTAGGCAAGGAGCGCTTAAATCCCCACTCAGCTGCCCGTCGGGAGCCGACAAGCAGCCGAGACAAAAGGAGCTCGAAGCGCTCCCGGTCGCCGCTCTGCTAGGAAGGGAGCGCCCACATCCACGCTCAGCTGCCCGTCGGAAGCCGACAAGCAGCTGAGCCAAAAGGGACCAGAAGCGCTCCGCTAGGAAGGGAGCGCCCACATCGACGCTCAGCTGCTTGTCGGAGGCCGACAAGCAGCTGAGCCAAAAGGAACCAGAAGCGCTCCGCCAGGCAGGGAGCGCCTACATCGGCGCTCAGCTGCTTGTCGGGAGCCGACAAGCAGCCGAGCCAAAAGGAGCTCGAAGCGCTCCCGCCCGCCGCCTCTGCTACGCTCCACACGAGCGCAGGCTTACCAGCCTGCACGTCCACGGACCCACCTACCCACCGAAACCTGGCCGCAGCTGGGGGGAGTCCGGGAAACAGCTCCTTCCGACAATCAGCTGATTGTCGGGAAAACGTGGCCAGCGGCGCTGGCTCTGCAGAGCAGGGGTTTGACGGAGCTTCCAGCAACAGCTCCGTCAGATCCTGCTTGAAACCGGCGATTGCGGAGGCAGGCTGTGGGGAGCGCACCGAGGACTTATAAAGGGCGCGCTCCCCTACCGTAGGCTACGCAACTAGCGGAGCCAATAGCTGCCTCCCTCAACCGGCCGGCAAAGACGCCCCTGCTCGGCACGAGGCCGGGCGGAGCGGCCATTCCTGTGAGAGTGAAACATTTTGCTACTAGAGATGGGCACGACTTAGCAGTATTCCCGTTTCCGTTTCCGTTACTCGGTTCCGTTACTCTACGGAAACGGTAACAGGAATTACTCTGCCAGACTTCGAGCTCGAACCGACGAACGAACAATTTTGGTCTGATTTGTCGTGCTCGTTCCTTGCATCGCGCGATTGCGCGATGCCACACGCAGCACAGAAAAAAAGTTTTTAAAAGTTAAAAAAACCCGGTTCCCGGCCAAAAAGCAGGCGGAAAAATGCCTGCCGTGCCTCAGGGCACCTACCAGAGGGGTTGTTTCTGGAGGTCCCCGGCCTCCCCCCTCATCCCCCGTCCTGGGCTGCTCTGGTGGGACTCGCCGCAGGCTCGCAGCCAGCAAAAAGCCCAGTCTCGCCACCGGCCGCCCGCAATTAAAGCGCAAGCAAGCGGCACGGACGGCACAGGAAAAAACTTTTAAACTCTCCCCCCACCCATTCCCGGGCCAAAAAAGCAGGCGGAAAAATGCCTGCTTGACTAAGGGCGCAGGGCACCTACCGGAGGGGTGGTTTCTGGAGGGGGGGTCCCGCCTCCCCCCCGTCCTGGGCAGCCGGACTTGAGTCGCCATTTCGCCATGCCATGCGGTGCGGGCGGGGGATCCAAAATGGGGCGGCAAACGCAATATTGTTTTTGAAATCGTGGTCCAAAAACACACAAGCACAACAGAAACACGTGAAAATTTATAAACTGCCAGATTTTTCACAGTAGCAGTGGGTTTTTTCTTGCAACAAAATGTCTCTCCTCTCCTCCTCTGTCCTCCATTGATTTTATTTTTTTTTATTTTTTTTACACCTGCGCAATGATGGGCTGGCCGAGTGGCCAGCCATGTGGGAGTGGACAACCATGCAAATTTTTGGAGCCATCCCACCAGTCGCATGGCCACTTGGCCATGGAGACTTCTGGGATGTGCCAAAAAGACCCCTAAAACCTGCCCTAGCCCTAACCCTAACCCTTGACTCCGTACCCATACGTC
>CM074735.1:29315458-29500458 GCA_037367245.1 Phrynocephalus guinanensis | reverse complement strand
AAGTGGCTTTTTTTATTCCCCCCCCCTTCCGATGAAAGAGCTGATGGCAGCCATTAGTGCCTGCAATGTAAGAGGGGGGGAATGAAGAAAAGAAAAAACCACCGCTTCTCCCTCTACGCGCCCGATGGTGGTGGTGGGGAGAAGCGGCCGTTTTTAAAAAATGTCCTTAAGTAACCGAACCAAGCACATGGCTCGGTTGCTTAAAGACATTTTAAATGACCTGCGTCTCCCCCCTCCGATTGGGGAGGGGGGAAGCTGCGAGTCATCTAAAGCGTTTTCCCATAGAAGTGCATTGAAATCTGTTCCTCTGGAACTGATTAATTACTTTTTGATGCATTCCTATGGGAAACTGCTCCCCAACTTACGAGATTATCGACTTACAAGTGTTCTCTCGAAATTCATTAATCTCGTGTCTGGGTTCCACTGTATGTTTTTGCAAAGCAATATATTGTATGTTTTCTGATACTCTTTCTTTATCTGGGTGAATAAGAACTTGCTCCTCTGGATTGGCCCCTGAGGACCACTATCCGATTAATTGCTTTAGAAATGTAATACATTTCACATGGTGCTTCAAATTTTCAGGTATGGCACCAAGGCTTTTGTCTTGCTGGCATCTTGCTCAAAGTGTTTCCATTTAAAACAGCTTTTAAATGAAAACATATACAACAAACATTTTATCCGATGCACTGGCTCATAGGAAATTAATTCTAAATGCTTCCGTTGACTGTCACTAATTTCCCTAGAATTAAAGCAGCTCCAATAATAAAAGAGTGTTCAATCCCACAGTCACTCAAAGTGCTGTAAAGGTAAAGGGGAAATGAATCAGCTACGGGCTTAATCTACCCCCAAAATTAAATTAGAATTGAGTTCCATGAGAGAGGAAAACAATTTAATTTAAAATACATAACTCGGGGGGGGGATTCCATTTCCCCCCACAACTCTAGGCCAGCACTATGGCGCTGCTCCCTTAAATTCTCTGATCGCTGAAGCACGCTTTATGTGAATTATTTCCTGTTTAAAGAGAAGGATACATGTCCTTGTAGGTGCCATTGCCAGTGCTCTATGAGAAAGTGCTCTAAATGTTTCTTTTGCATGGAAGGAAATATAGGAAACTGTGAGCATCCACTCAGCACATGCACAATGAGTACTAGACATGGGCACGACTTGGCGAAATTCTCATTTCCATTTCTGTTTCTCGTTTCTGTTACGTAACGGAAACGGTAACGACAATTACTCCGCCAGAACTCGAACTCCAACCGACTAAAGAAACATTGGGTCTGATTTGTCGTGGTCGTTCCTGGCATCGCAGCGATCACGCGATGCCAAGCGGCACAGGAAAAAAGTTTTAAAAATTAAAAAAAAACCAATTCCCGGCCAAAAAAGCAGGCGAAAATATGCCTGCCTGAGTGAGGGCACCTACCAGAGGGGTGGTTTCTGGGGGGGGGGGGTCCCAGGCCTCCCCCCTCCTCTCCTACGCTGTGCAAAGTGCGCATCCTCGTCGAGTCGCCACGCCAACTCGCCAAGCGGTGCGGCACAGAAAAAAAGTTTTAAAAATTAAAAAAAAAAACGATTCCCGGCCAAAAAAGCAGGTGAAAATATGCCTGCCTCAGTGAGGGCACCTACCAGAGGGGTGGTTTCTGGGGGGGGGTCCCCGGCCTCCCCCCTCTCCTCTCCTGGGCTGCGCAAAGTGCGCATCCTCGTCGAGTCGCCACGCCAACTCGCCAAGTGGCGCAGCACAGAAAAAAGTTTTAAAAATTAAAAAAACCTGATTCCCGGCCAAAAAAGCAGGTGAAAATATGCCTGCCTCAGTGAGGGCACCTACCAGAAGGGTGGTGTTTTTTTTTTGGGGGGGGGGTCCCGGCCTCCCCCCCTCTCCTCTCCTGGGCTGCGTGCATCCTCGTCGTCTCGCCAACTAGCCATGCCATGCGGTGCGGGCGGGGGATCCAAATGGGGCGACCACAATATTTATTTTGAAATTGCGTGGTCCAAAAATACACCAAAGCACCACAGAAACATGCGAAAATAGCTATTTTAAAACTGCCTGAATTTTTTCAGTAGCAGCAGTGGATTTTTCTTGCAACAAAACCTCTCCATTGGTTTTATTTTATTTTATTTTTATTTTTATTTTTTTACACCTGCGCAATGATGGGCTGGCCATGGGAGTGGGCCATGCAAATTTTTGGAGCCATTCCACCAATTGCATGGCCACTTGGCCAGGTTTTGACCGAGACTTCTGGGATGTGCCAGTCGGGCATAAAAAGCCCACTAACCCTAGCCTGAACCCGAACCCTAACCCTAACCCTAACCCATACGCCAGTACACTGTCCTTCTTAGTGGGTCAGAGAGGCACCCAGAGGTGCACCCCAGTAACTCACCCTAACCTTACCCGTAACCCTAAGCCTAGCCCTTGCACTAACCCCTAACCAGTAAGCCAGATGTGTACTCGCATTGCACTACAGCAAGTACACTTCCCTTCTTAGTGAGTCACAGGGCGCTCGTAGGGGTCCTCTCTCACTTCGTTCCCCAGCCCAAGTACACCACAGGCAGTGAGTCACAGAGGCACCCGAAAGAGAGGTGCCTCTGCCTGCTACTGCAACTGCAACTTAATGGTATGCATATCCAATTGGCTAAGCATGCCATTTTGTAGTGGGCCAGAGGAGGCACCCACCCCAGAGAGGTGCCTCCAGGAGCCCGCTTTCCCTTCATGGCGGGCCAGAGGAGGCACCCACCCCAGAGAGGTGCCTCCAGGAGCCCGCTACCCCCCCAAACCAGTACTAATGACAGACGAAAAAACGACAAACGAAACGACAAATTTTTGGAAAATTTCACGAAAAACGGAAACAAGCCGAAACAGGCCGGCTCCGACACACGACAACTCGAAACGTAATTTTTCCTGGTCGTGCCCATCTCTAATGAGTACTTTTCCTTTGATGCCAGCCAGATCTGTTGCATTTGTAAAGGTGGAATGATCCAGTCATACCAGATACATCCTCAAAGGGCAATCAACAGTTCCTAGCAGGGGCTAAGTGAAAGGAGACCATGCCAGAGCAATCAACTCCAACAAAGATGCAATGGGCGACATACTTCCTGGGTGGTTACTCATCAGTTCTTGGGGGGGGGGCTTTGTTTTCTTCACTTCTAAAGGTACAAAAGAAATTGCTTTGAGCTCAGGGCACATCTAGACAGGGTAAGTTGGATCAGCCTGGTTTGCGCTGAAAAGGTTCTTATTTTTAGTATGGTCTATTTTATCTCAGTTGAGAAATCCTTCTGTTTACTGTGATCAATGTGTTTTCTCCTGTGGGAGCATCCCAGCAGGTCTTTGGGTCACCCCAATTTGCCCACTGTCTAGTTTTGTGGCTCTCGACTTCTTGATCCCTTCCTCGCCTTTCTCCATAGTCATCATTCAGAAATTGTCACAGCAACTTTTGTGTGTGTGTGTGTGTGTGTTAAATAAAGTGAGAGTATGTTAGTGTGCAAGTGTTAGGCCTACGCTTCAAATAATGTGGGAAGGTCCATTTGTGCTGAGGCAGAAACAGAGTTTTGAGAATTACTAAGCCGAAAGACCTGGAAGTAGTCTTAAATGCAAGACTTAACATGCCAATAGTTTAAATCCACATGTGACCAAGGACGAGACGATGCCAGCACTTGTGTTGCCCATACGTGTGTTCTTTTATCTAGCCTGACTCTAGATCCAACTTAGCAAGTTTCCGTTTTATGAACACATGAGAAGGGGCAGGATGCACAACCAAGAAAACTGTGTCCTGTCATTTCCCCCACAACTTGTTAATAAAACATTTTAAAATTAAGGTTGGCGTGTTGTGGGAGGGGGGCACAGCTGGGGTCTCTCACCTTCAGATTTGCCCTGTGGACACTCTTTGGCACTATTGTGGTTAGGCAACAAAGTGCTCTGGTATTGTCCCTGGCCACACTGTCTTGAGAAGGAAGAATCCCCTTTTCAGTGAAAGACTGGGGATAAAGTTAGTGTGGGAATGTAATCAAATAATCACCAACATTATGTTGAAGTTTTATTTGTAACTTCACATGCTATCTGAATTTTGTGTAAATGGGAGGGATTTTTCTGGGCCAGGGTGATTATCTGTCCTGAACTAAAGGACAATTCCTTCCAGCCTTTGAATTCAAAAAGCTGCCCCCCCCTCTCTATGCTAAGTGATTCTTTCCCTCTCTTTCCTCTCTTGGAGGAAGTTTGCAGATGATTTGTTCAGTTGGTTGCTAAATATGTATGCAGTAAAGAAAACAGAATACATAAATCTGCAACTTCAAGTAACTGTAAGTAAAGACATGTTTTTATTTTTCTCTCCTACAAATACCTCAGAGAGAGTTACTGAGACTTTAAGTGCCAGTTATGTGAGAAAGGGCTGGACTCTAGGGAATTTTTAGATATTCTCCTCTGTGAACTTCTGTGCTTCTACTGTGTAGCAAAAATAATTTTATCAGGAATTCAAAATTCTGCAACACAACATGACTCTGCACAAATATTTTAAGACAGTTACTGCACATTCCTGAAATAGTTCCAGGCAAAAATCAAGGAAAATAAAGGTGCCACATGTTTTTTGTCTTTTGTTTCATTTTATTTTCCTTGTTTTTTTGCCTGGAATTCTTGCAGAGACTAACACAGCTACCTTCTCCAAAAATTCCTGAAATAGCTAAGTGTATTTGATCACAGACACCTTCCGAGATGCCTAGCAGCAAGCCAACCAAAACCAAACCACTGCGCCTGAGGGAACACTAGCCCTTTGACATATATCACAAAAGGGCAACCACAGCTCTCCTGCTCCATTTCAATATTCCGTATTTAAATATGTGAAGGAAATTATTTCAGGAAATTAATTACCATAAAAAATCAAATAGACATAGGCCAAACTCCACAGAAGATGGGGAATCCCTAAAGAACTATTTCCCTTCAACACACCCATTTGATTCTCCACGCTGCAATAATTGCACCACTTTCCATGTAATAAATCATCCAGATTGTGTCTAATAGCTTTTCATTTCTCCACCTTCTTCCATTGCTGTTGCTAATCCATTAAAAATGTTCAAGGACGCAATATCTAATAAGGACAATGCCCATCTATTTTTGCTCATAACTTCCCTACATATGATTCTTTCTGTAACAATAAGCTCCGCTGGCAAATGGCAGCAGGACCACAGCCAGAACGTGACTACTGCAAAACTTTGTAGGGCGCTTTTACATGACCCCTAAAATCTGAGGCAAATGGCTCTCAGATCCGGAGCTTAAAATTGTTTTCCCACCAGTTCCGGAGTTGTAAAACAATTATGTGCAACCACGCCCACCTAAGCGCGTCCCAGTGCACTTTTCAAGTACCTGCTCTCCGGAGGTGAAAAATGTCTGATGTGGATGTAAAGGAGTGAGTGCCGGGCTCTCCTTACCTTGTGTTTGTTGTTTCTTTGCCCCTGCCCCTTTAAGAGATATTAAGAGACTGGAATGCTTCCCGGAGCAGAGCGAGACGGCAGAACGGAGGTGAGCCAGCATTCTTTTCTCCTTTTTTTTCTCCCTCCCCTCACGCAGACAGGAGCCAGGGAGTGCGGAGGGGTGGGGACACAGGAAGAGCGACAAACCCCCAAGATCTCTGGTCTGAATTTAAGTGGCCAGCGGATCTTAGGAGTTGTGTAAAAGCGCCCATAGAGGGGATACCAGCATGCTTCAAGGATATCTCTAGGGATGCCAGGTCAACAACTACCCATTCTCTTGAGATTTCAGGCTTGCAGCACTGCTTCTTGGCTGGCCGATGTGCAAACAGGCAACCCGTTGTTCAGCCAGCAAGGTGAGCCAAATTCTGGGCAGACAATCCTATTTGCTTCAGCCGTTGCCATCATTCCTGCTAGGCTTAACAACCTATACAACCTTTTCTGGAGCACCTCTGGCATGTGGGGAGATTTCTACATCCATCCAGTGTGCAGGGATACCCACTCATATCCCCAGGCTAACAGTAAAGTTTGTATGTGCTAGAGATCATGCTCTGTATACTTAATCAACAGTTATTCAAAACAAGGTCTCTGGTCCCTTCTAGTGGCCAGTTCCAGTAGTGCATGTGAAAACATTTTTCCTGGATTTTTTCCTTTTACAGTATTTAATATTTTCATTCCACAGATATGTGAAATAGCAGCAGATATCTATACCACAGACTCAGGGGTATTACTATATATAAAATATATGTTTGTATTAGTTCTTTGCTACCACAAGTATCCTTAGGAGAAAGAAAGCAATTATAAGAACAAGATTAGTCCTTTGAAGACCAGCTCATAAAGAAAGCCCACTTTTTCTTCCTACCACCATGATGCCTGGATCACACATTTAGAACTATAATTTACAACCATCCAAACAGAAACCATTCTACCTCAGTGACCACTTAGCACACCAGCATCCAAGTCTGAGAATCTGCTACTAAGCACTGTTTTATCAGTTCTCTGCCATTGTGGCCCCTTCACATGCTCATCTATATAGGCATGCATATCAGTTTTGCATTTTTGCTGATCAGCTTTCAAACCTAAGCTACCAAGAAGTCACCACAGCAGTCACTATATAAAGAAATGCCAGTGCGAGAATTGTTTACCAGAGATAGAGTGGATTAGATGACTCTACCGATGGTCTTTCAAAGAACCACAATTAGAAGCATGTAATCTTTTGTTCTGTTTTGTGGACTTTCTTTAGTTTAAAGTATGGAAGAACAGCCCAGAGATGTCAAGAATTTGTACAAAGACTAACACAAAAATGGCGAATGGTCTGTTGCATGACGGGTAGTTGGTTCCAGGCATTTTTTTCTTTGTTTGATCTGATGGAGCAAGCCGAGTGCCCCAACTTCAGTAACAATGAGTAACAATCACCTTGATTTCACAAAATGCACATGAAGGATGGTTGCTTCCTATCAGAAGAATCTCAGCTCACTCTAAACGTGAGTCATTAGAGAATGCCTGATCAATAAAGCTATCTTAACACTTTCTGTGTTTGTTTAACTGCCTGTGAGCAGTTCCAAAGCTATAAACAGAACACCCCGTATCTGCAGGAGATTGGTTTGGGGGAGGGGAGAGCATGGATACCAAAATGTACAGATAAGAGTGAATGCTGTGTCAACACCCCCCAAAACCAACAGCAGTGGCTATTGGTGACAGTAACTTGCTTTGATGTACCCCATTGTGACAGCAATTTATTTAATAATTAGTTAATCGTTTTCTGCAGCCAATTGCAGATAACTGAATCAGTAGATGCTGAATCAGCTGATACAGAGGTACTGCTGTATATGTGAGGGTCAGCCGCAGTGGGAAGGAAAGATCATCCCACTGACACCACTGTATTCCATATTACGGTCAGAATAAACCCAGTAGTGGATACTGCCCATAGGCTTTGCATACAGAGAATATCCAAATGCATTCAGAATTGATAGCACCACATAAGCATTTTGCCGTGTGAATAATTATTTTTTACATGTGGGTTTATCAAGTTCTGATGTCTATATAATGTTTTCCTTGCTGAGGATCATTACTATTGCTCGCTTTTCTTAATATATTCTTTGAGTAAACTGGATGCTTCCAGATTTTCTTCATCTTTAATTACTTCTCCAAACCATTACTGCTCATATATCTTCAAATGCTAAGCTATTTGAAGCTAGTGGTATGTAATCATTCACACTGACAACAAATGTGTAAACAAACACCACACTGTACTACAAAATAATTTAAGTTAGAGTACTCTCAGAACATTGAAAGAGACAAAGCTCTCTCGTTTAAGGAGAAAATTAAACATAAGCTGAAAGCAAAGAAGACGTATTATACCAGCTGCTATGCCGTTTATTGTTCAAAGCAGATGAAAGAATTCTACACTAGGTACAAGATATTAGTAGAATGCTTAGATAGCCTTCATGATTCAATTGGACACTTTTATAATTGATATATATTTCCTAGCAATTAGCATTTCCTTAGGTTATAAAGACTGGCAATGAGCACTCAAGTACAGTAAAAACCCGTTAACCGCAGATTCCCTAACCACGAATTTAGGCATCCACCATTGGTGATCACCGGGGGGTAGCAAGGAGGGGAGAAATGAAAAATAAAACTTACTGCTGCCAATGCACACCATCCTCCTCCTCGCCGCCACCACTGCCGCTACCACAGCAGGCCAACAAGGCACACTCCGGAGGACTGGGGTGGGGACTCACCTGGCTGGCCAACCAGGCTCTGAACTTCCTGGTTGAGTCCCAGGCGGACCTGAGTGGGAAATTTAAAGTCCCCACCCCAAGCCTCCGGAGAGTGCCTGGCCAGCGGTGTTTTGGTTTTTTTCACCACCTACTGCCACTGCTGACACTGTGGGTCAGACTGGGAGTTTGAGCGGGAAGTTCAAAACTTCCAATGTGCTGCCTGGGACCCAACCCGGAAGTTCAAAGGCAAGTTGGCCAGCCAGGTGAGTCCCCACTCCACCCCTCTGGAGGGTGGCCGGCTGGCCTGTGGCGATGGCGGTGGCAAGGACGAGGAAGGTGGTGGGCATCAGGGCAGTAAGTTTTAGTTTTAATTTTCTCCCCTCTTTGCTTAAAAATCAGTAAAACTTAAATGTTAGACATGGTTGCTATGAACATTAAAAAGCGGAGGCATATAACTTGTGGACTATAATTCCACTGCCTCCTCCTCTCTTTGAAGAGACTTTTCATTTACATCCCCGGAAGGAATCTCCTATCCCAATCAAATCTGTGTTAATTTGCTGTTTTCAGGAGTCTTTTTCATCATCTGGAATGGATTAATCCACTTTCCCATTACTTTCTATGGGAAAAGTTTGTTTGACTTAAGGCATGTTTGACTTATGTCTAGACCTCCGGAATGTATTAATGACGTAAGTCAAGGTTCCACTGTCACTATAATTTAAAAAAAAACTATATATTTAATAAGAAATTATAACCCATTGTTACCAAAATGTACTATTTCTTTATTCATATCAGAGCGCCACACTGTCCAAAACCATGCCCAAATACTTTTACAATACTGTTGCCAACTGCCTAAAATCATAATACCCTTGATTAAGCATCCCTAAGTTCATTTTTAAAAATTTCTTCCTCAATAGTGCTTCTCTTGCCAGCAATCTCTATTATGTACAATGCCCTTTGTAAAAGTGCATTCAGCAGTTTTAAAGGATACAAAAATCAATTACTACACAGACATTATGCCCAGGCCACACTGCAATATTTTCAGCTAAAAAACCAATGCCAAAATAGGTGCCAGTATTTAATCTGTCCATTATTTTTATACAAAATAACTCACTGCATAGTGCCAGAGTGTCTGTTTGCTGTGTGTAGAACTTGCAAAATAGAAAGACAAACACACACAGTTGTTCTAGTTATCCTAATCACCCTGTAAACTGAAATGGATCTGTTGGAAAAGAAGTACAGTGGTACCTTGGATAAAGGTATTAATTCGTTCCAAATGAAATTATGTTACTCAAATTTTCCTTTATACAAATTTCCCATATGGATGCATTGAAAACAGAGTGATCCCATTTTTATGTTGTACAGATTTGCCCCATAGGTGATTCTGTTAAGCAAATTTCCCCCATCTCCGGAATTTTTTATGTTGTACATATTTTATGTTATACAAACCATTTGTTCTACAAGGGTCCACTCTAGTTCTAATAACAGAACAAAACAAAATATTGATGATCTCCTTTTCCAGTTCCAACTTTAATAATTGAAACATCGCAACCCAGAGACATACATTTAAGGGCTATCTATAATTTAAAGACTGGAAAGTGATGGCTTTAATAAACAAACCAGCCTAATTCTGTCCAGTTTTAACTTCCAGCTGCTTTACAATGCTTCGTGCATATCAGTAATTAGTTGTCTTAAAGCATTAACTATTAAAATTCATTGACTGTCACCAGAATCAAGGCAGCTTTGGGTCAAGACTGCACCAAGTCCTGGTTTGGGGCTGCCTTGGCTTCCCTACCTTCAAATGGTCTGCCAGACACGCATTCTGAAAAGGAGCTTGAATCAAAACTCTTTATGAAGTCATAATCAAAACAAGCCCTAAAATGCTCTCAGGAAGCAGAAAGTTATCATCCGAAGTCCAATTGATTCCACCTGGCATATTCATTACATAAACAGAAAAAATGGAAAGGATACCAATGCTAAATGTTAGATTTAAAAATTGCTTCTTATATTGTACATGACGACTAATGGCCACAAATTCTGCATGTCCAGTACCATTTACTCTTGTTGAAAAACAATCTGACAGTAAGTTTGTGTTTGGGAGAGAAGTGTTTAACTGGTGAAAAAAAAGGAGTCAGCTTCTGTGATCTTCCCTCGCTTGGTGTCACTCTGTGAATGCTAGGGAGCAGGATAAGATATCCTTTAGAACATCATCTTGGCTGCTGTCATTGGTGCCAGCGCTCAACATTCAACTGCCCTTTGCTATATAAAGTTTGGCATCTCTTTACCTTCTGGTAACTCAGGCAACATGTTGTGCCGTAATACTGGGCCATTTCCGTTTGAGATAATAGCAATCTTGCATGCTTTCTAACACTGTGTATCAGTGGGCGGGGCTTTTATGATTCTTTTTCCACTAACCTATCAGTAGAGTTCTTTTCCCACCTCTGGTTTGCCCCTTTCCTCTGTTAGTTTGCTTTGTTTCCTTTGTTTGTTACTCTCCCTCCCTCTCCTTTTCCCAACCTCCAAGTATGTAGGAATCATGGAGAGGGCTCTCCCACCTGTAAAAATACCATAGACAGCAATTGTAAGTAAAGGTACCCCTTTTCTCACCTAAATTCCTCCAGAGTAATTTTTGACATATACAATGTTAGTCGCTCTGAAGAGGGGTGGGCTACTGAGACTTAAGCTATTCTCTCACACTTTTTCTCTCACGTGATTTTTGTACCTCATACTCTGGTAACTATTAAAAAATAACCAAAATCTCCAATAACTTCCTGATGTTTTGAATCATGGATACAGAAGCACAATATCCCACATTCATAAACTGGGGTTTGGTCTTGTTTTGTTTTTAGAATTAATTATTATAGAACTCTTTTGATACAACTGAAGAGTTCTTTCTGAAGAATACTTTTGCCACCATATTACACAGCCATAGGACAATATGGTGGCAATGGTGAAATATGGTGGCCATATCCTTTTCACAGACAAGATATGGGATTGCTCTGCCAGAATGTAAAATGAAACTGCACATATAAACAAGACAGATGTGAACAATTCAGCATGGAGGTTAGCACACACACAATCAGGACCTGTCAGAACAAATTTAAAGAATAACAACAAAGCTATTTAACCGACTCAAGGTCTATCCTTAGCAAAACAAAACAAAGCAAAATAATGTCCATACCGTTGGGGAAATCCTTCATTAGGACCACTCAATATCCTAACAATTAGTACATGTTTTCAGTTCTCCAAAACTCTTTTATCAGGCTAGACGGCACAAATAGTGTCAGAGAGGGGAGTGTTAGGTAAATTAAGAAGTACAAAAATGCTGTAAGTCATAGGTCTATATTTGGAATGAGTCTCAAGATAGCAATATGGAGTGTGTTGAACATTGTTCCTATTAGGGTACACCTAGGATTTTGAGAGGGGAAAAATGTGCTTTTCAATACATAGGGAATTTATTTGCACAAGAAAAAAGAAAAACGTGCAAACATTTTTTTAAAATGTGTTCCTGTCTGATTATTCATGGTAAATGAGTTTTAGTACATGGCCTGTTTGTTATAACTGATATGTAGTTGTTGTGTGGCATATTTACATGGTAGACAACAAAGAAATATTTTCCAAATAAATAAATAAATATTATTTATATCCAGTTCCAGTGAAGGAACTGAAGGCAGCACACAATAGGTAAAATATGTATGTTCAAAATTACGATAAATTAAGATATTTATATTAAAATATGATTAAATCTAAACAATGCTAAACATCACTGGATTAAAACAGATTAAAACAAGTTTAAAACAATTTATGAAATTATGCTACATCTTCTAGTGAAAATCCCAATCCTGCTAGAAGATTCAAAAATCATTTGGAAAAGGAAATATTTCCTATGCTGTCAGAGGACTGCAAGGAGGGGCACAATCTATTTTATCGTGGGAGCGAAATCCACAAACTGGGAGCAGCCATTTAAAATCCACTCTCTTCGGTCCTCACCAAATCTGCCTATGATGGCCATGGGGCCAAGAGAAGTGCCCCTCCAAAATCTCAAGGACACCATGAGCGAAAATGCATTTATCCATATTTAACAATTTTCATTCTCTCTCCTCAACCCATAATGTCTGTAATCATAAATTATTTAATCCAGGGCAAGATTTTAAATAATTTTACAACATCAGCTCCTTCTCAGTTCTGTTTGATATTTATTTCAACAGAAATAATCTGATGGGGACAGATAGAGATGTTTTACACAGAAAGAAAGAAAGAAAGAAAGAAAGAAAGAAAGAAAGAAAGAAAGAAAGAAAGAAAGAAAGAAAGAAAGAAAGAAAGAAAGTAAGTTCTGATAGTTGTTCCTTAACTCATGTGGAAACAATTTTAAGAACATGTAGAAATGCTTTGTTCCTAAAATCATACAATAACTTAAAATTCCAAATGCAGTAAAGAGATTATTTCCACCCCTGCCTTTTCTCTGCATATTTTCTTAGGCTGGTAAGCCTTTTAAAAGGTTACGCTGATTCAGCTAAGTCTCCCACAATGACATTATAAGATCCACTTGTTTACACAGAAAATCAGTATCCGGAATAGGCACTGTGTAATTGTAAACAATCATCATTATTGGTTTAATATATTCTTCTAGGACTAGGTAGAAGAATCATGTCCTTCAGACAGTTTTAATTTGTTTAGAAGGTCAGAACCAGAATTTTTTTTAAAGGGTTATCCACCAGTGCCACTACTAGCTGCAAATGGACCAGACAGAGTGTCAGACAGATGGGGAGGCGTTTAACCTCCCTCTTTCGTAAAGCTTGTCCCTTTGCAGTTTCATTATAGACTTTCCCTTCTCTCATTTTCAGTTTTTCTCTGCCATTCCGCTTCTCAGAAGGATGTCTGTTTTGTCAAGATTCAGCCATTTAGTTCTCCTTCTTGTAACCAAACTGTGCGTCAGAGAAGTGAGAAGTGCTAAGAGAAGTGGTAGGTTCAGGGGCTGCAACACAAGCAGGAAATAGCAAACTGAAGTAACAAAGATTTACTGTATTCCCCTGAAAAGGAGAGCAAGTAATATTTCAGAGTCTTGCACCCAAAGAACTGTTTCCACTCCCACAAAGAAAGTTTTCCATTCTCACAAAATTTGGTAGATCATGGAGGGTTTAACGCATTTGAGCAAGCTTCCAGAGGCCTGATTCCCTCTTCCAACTATTGTTTCTTTCCCTTTACAGTTCCCCTTTCTCCTTTTTTAACTCTATTTATCACAACTCAGAAAGGAAACCTGTGGCCTTAATAATGTTGAAAACCAACCTTCCCATGTCCAAGCTTCCCTCATTATTGTAAGCCACCTTGGGCCCTTTCCCAAGGAGAAAGGTGGGGTAAAATATTCAAAATACATAAATAAACAAGCAAATAAATAAAGATGTACATTTTGGGGTGAGACTCCAACTTCCAGAATTCTCTGAGAATTTACACAACCCTATGCAACAGACCCAGATGATAGATAGATAGATAGATAGATAGATAGATAGATAGATAGATAGATAGATAGACAGATAGACAGACAGATAGACAGACAGACAGACAGACAGACAGACAGACAGACAGACCTCTGGTAGAGAGGCAAACTCACTGACACACACGGGGGAAAAACAAACCCCAATCTCCCATCAAATTAATCCATACTTGCAAATACATCATGTGATCACGCAGATGTAAATCAAGTTAAAACACACCAAACTTTAATTAAATAGATATAAAACAATCAAACAAAAACCCACTAAAACAAAGAAAATGGGATTGGGATCTAAGACAAGCAGGCAGGTCAGCTTCATTTTTTGCTCAGTTGGACATGATGTCCTGGTTATGTGAGGGGAGAAGTCCCCACAGCTTTCAGCTCTTTTAGTAACTGTACCCAGTGACAATGGGTTCTCAAAGACTCTGCCAAACAAGGGAAAACTGGGGCAGGTTCTACCAAGGAAGTGTGAATTTGAATACAACTCTAGTGGCAAGTCGCATCCCTATGGCTCAACAGCCTCTCTACAAAAACAAAGAGGATCATCACCAGAAGGTCAAATACAACTAGAAAAGGCGGCCACTGCAACTAGGAACGCAGCATTAATGTGGAACCATTCTGACTGGCATTGCAGGGAGACTCCGTGCGCCACTGAAATCACTTACCCAGTTCCACTGAAACGTTTTAGGGATTCAGCTTCTGGTGGGGGGATGATCTGAAGATTGAGCTGCTAGTCTTTAACTGAGTCGGCATTGGGAATCAGAACATTTCTTTCTTTCACAGTGGCCTAGGCATCAGAAATATTGTAAAAGATCAGGGAGGAAGATAATCTTGTGATTCATAGGAAATGTCTTCCTCACTCCAGGGCCTTCTGATTAAAGTCTACAGGTATACTTTCACATTTCATTTCTCTTGAACCAGAAGCCTTAGCAATCACAGAAACTGACTTTGCAAGTGCGTTGTCAACCACATATTCATATACGCTATCTCCCACAACAGACCTTAAACTGCATGGAATTACACAAATACCATGAGCATCAGAAATAATCCAGTCACTCTGTGGTGTGTTATCAGCCAGAGATCTGACTCACATGCTTGGAGAGGTGCTGCAGTGTTACAACTAAAAATACACAATACCCACTGGAAAGCCCCTGCTTTATATCTTGCATAAGTTTTCAGCTCACATACGTATATAGTGAGAATTAAGGAAAATCAGAAGAGATGTATCTCATCTGTGCATAAGATGGTATGAATGTTCTTCCTGAGACTCATCAGTACACCTTGACGTCAATTTACAAGCCCTCACTCATGCAACCAACTTCAAACTTTATTTTTAAAAACCAGGGATGGGCACGAAACAGAAAAATTGTGTTTCATTTTGTTTCATTTCATAGACCCCCTCACTTTGTTTCGTTTCATTAGTGACAAATTTTGTTTAAAAAATTGTACAAAATGAAATGGTTATGAACCAATTTGTTACTGTATCATGCCCCCCCCCCCATGGAGGTGTACAATCTTTTCGCAGCCTTGATCGCTCTGACATAGCACCTGGTCAATGCCATAACCACAGCCAGATTCGATTCAATCCGATCCTTTCTCCATCTGCTCTCAAGCCTCCTCCGCTCTTGCTTCATCACTACTTTCTGTACTTTACGCCTTTCTGTAGAATCATCTAGCAGTGCTGTTGGTATAAACGGTGCCATCTCATAGGACATATCCTATCAGTGATAGCAATTTCTTGAGTGCAATAGCTCATGAAAAGTTACTAGCATTATGCAAATCACACTGGAACTATATTGGAACACTCTTTTACGTATATTACTGTTTTCTCATGATGGCTGTAAGGTCACGAGGCTAGCAGTAACCCCACACATGTTGTCTTTAGACTAGAACTCCTAGAATTCATCAGGAAGCATGGCCATGATGAAATAGTCTGATTAACTCCAACTTGTTCTCTCTCTGTGTTTCCAAATCTCCCCATTTATTTATTTCTCCATGTATATCTGGGCAGTATGACAAACCCTTCCAGGACCAGTTAATCAAACTCCTTTCCCTTGTGCACGGGATGTAGAAAAATTTAGAATATTTTAAAGTTTTACTAGAAGAGCAAAATTGGGACAAATACTTCTGAAGACAAATAATGAATAAATATGTCTCATCTATCACAAAGAGTATGCAAATAGCTATCAATTTTTAGAGAAGAAAAAGAATGCTCAAAAGCAGACCTTTTTAGAGATCAAAGCTGCTTTTATATAATTCCAGTATGCTACCCTTGAACCACAAGCTTTACTCAAAAGGGGAGAGGTATTCAAGGCACAATGAACCACCATTTGCTTTTGAGGCAAAAAAAAAAGTATTTTAAAAGAAAAACACTGTAATGCTGATGAGCCACATATCCCTAACAGCAATCCAATGTAATGATTACAAAAGCAAATATCTGAATATTACCAGTCCTATGCAGGACACGAAGCATTGGGAAAACCACCAGACAAGGAAAGCACGGACAAATTCTTTGAGTGAAACACATGTTTATAACACCACTGGGCACATTCTCTTGAGCTCTGATGTACACTGAACCTCTTGACAAGATCCCATTATCTGAACCTCTTGACAAGATCCCATTATCATCTAGTAACACTACAATGAATCCGCCCAACATGTGTACCTTAAAAGGGGCAGCGATCGAAGATGTTGGCTGTAGGCTTAATTTTTATAGAAATAATTCAGAAACATTTAAATTCAGCCCCATCTATGCACTTAGTTCTTTTTCTAGTTATGACATTACCCCAAAATGGCTTCCTCTTCTATTCATACACATAAGACCATGACTGGAGTCTGGTGGTGGTTGTGTAAGGTTTAATAACTTGTTGCAGCTATCTGTGGTTAATTGACAAATTGTCAGGGTGCTTTTTTGCTGCACAATTTTAAGGCACATGAGTGAGGTATGTCTTGGTATCTCATCAATTAGCTTTGGCAAGTTACACAAACTTTAGGCGAACACCAATAGGATTCTGGACAATAAGCCTTAAAAAGAGCTTGGAATCTGTTACTTACAAATAACATAATTACCTTCTATTAATTAATTTTGGAGTAACTGGCACTGACATACTATGGGTGGCCAGCACACAGGGCAAAGCAGTATTATGCCCCCTTCACCCATGGACCATTAGGCACTTCATTGCCAAAGGAACTTCTAGTCTGGCAAGGTTTTAGCAGAGGCACAAAACCAGCATACCACCCACCATCGTGATCCTGGTTGCAGTCCCCCTCACCCTCACTGAGCCCCTTGGTGGCCATCTGCTCTGCCCTGAGCCTGGCTTTTGTCACAGCTTCAGGGGACCTGGAGCCTGAGGAGAGACAGTGCATAGGATGGGGGCCCTTTTGAAGGTAGAGCCAGGGTGGCAGCTTTCCCACCCCAGCACCAAAGAGCTGGAGCCCATAACTTTTTCAAAAGTCTTCCAGCAGCCTGTGCAAGCTTAAAAAGTAGAAGGGTCCCTTGTCAGGGAGGAAAAACAATGTATCAGAAGTGTGGGACTCCAGGTTGATGTGCATTCCCCATTGCATTATGTGACCAACTGGGGTGAAATGTGAAGCAGCACATTGCAAACCTTGTGCATTTTCCTGCATTGCCCCCCTGTCTAGTCAAGCTCTAAACATTAAACTTGCAGCGCAAGCTTTCGTGAATAAATTCACTTCCTCAGGCACACACCGTTTAGATCGCGGAGAGTGCAGAAAAAGTACAAACGAGCATTCCAAAATCATCATGGCACACGTCTGCCAGGCATATTTATTAAGGTGAGCTCAGAGCTGCTTTCAACTGGTTTGGGGGCAGATGTGTGTATTTAAATACTTCACACCTGGTGCCATGTGGTTGGAATTTTCAGCTCAGCCTCCAGGACTGGAGGTAGTCCCTGGGTGGAAAGCTGCCTCCAATTTGCATTCAGAGTTACTTCAAGCAGCACATCAACTCAGATCAAATTAAGTTGTTACATATTCCGCTGCTCACAGACTTGGAAGAAAACCTGGCAAGAGTAACAAAAGCCGCCCCATTAGAAGTTGTCGATTAAGGCGAGTTTAACAAAACGCCAACACCGTGGCTCAGGAATAAAAATTAGTTCATTAAAGACTGGGAATTACATAAATTACATACATCAACCAGGCAATTTACATAATGATCAAAATTTGCATTTTGCACAGTATGATAATAATGGGCTTAGAAGAATAATTGTTCACAAACTTTTGCTTGGTCCAAGCCTTCATACTGTTATGAGGGAAATGTGATGGATGTCTACAGTCATCTTCAGTTTCTTTTCCTCACTAATCTAGTGATGTCTCTTAGTCCCACAGAAGTATATAGTTTGATTTGTAATCGCTTTCAGCCCAAAGAAAGTGTTCTGCTTATATACCGCCCCATACTACTACAAGTAGAATGTAGAAAGTAGAATGTAGAATGTAGAAAGAAGAAGAATGGTTAAGAAAAAGGAAAAGGAAAAACCAAATAGGGCATTTTTGAACACTATTTTACTTTCCTAAGGCCTCACTTAGTACGTATGTGACTGTTTGCTATTTTACCTATCCTTCTACCCAAAATAACCCCAAGTAATAGGGGTCCCTAAGTTATAGTGTTATCAGTTCCATGGACTACCATTCATTTTACCAGATTAAGAGGGCATTAATGCATGAAATATGAGGCAAAAACGTCTGCCAGAAAGTAGCAGATTTTTTTCCTATTTCTTGAAATATAATATGCAATTTCCATGCCATCACAAAAAGCTATATAAACAAATGAATGAATAACCACATTTACTTTTGAGATATGTTTTGTTCCTAACAAGTATCCACCAAATAATTTGGATTAGTTTAGCAATTGCAGAACAGAGGTTAAAAACAAGGAAGACAAGGCAATAAAACTTTTAATAAAAGCCCATCACAATTTAAAGAAACAAACTAATACCCTGCCCACCTCAAAATCAACAGAAATCAGTCTATTGTGTTTTATTTATTATAAAGTTTTCATAAAGAGGATGTTGTAATTTTTAGACCTGGTAAATATCTAATGTTAATATTAGAGATCTTTATAATAATTACATTCTGGAAGGTGTATGGGTGTATGGCTACATTCTGTGGGAGAAAATAAATCTTTCTGATCCTAAAAAATGAGCACACTACAACTTGGTGTACAATGCACAAGATACTGTACTCTGTTTTAGTGCCGTAGTTCACATCAGGGATAGCTGCACCCCAGAGCTTCATAACTAGAGGGCAGGGTTGCTCTTATTAGAATACTATTGCTAAGTGCAATTCTTTATATTCTCTGACAGAAATAAACAATTGTGTCAAGAAAAGAAAATGAAGCATGTGCACCATATCCTATATCTCAGCCCACACCTATTTATATTGCTTTGCTTCCTCATCTGCAGGGCTGCAATCAGATTCGGATTTGTGATCATGCTGGAATATAGGACAGCATTGAACATTGTTTGTTCCTAAAAACGCAGATTTTGTGAAACACCTGAAGGAAGGATCTGGAAGACTACAGCCAAAATTCTAGTACTGTAGTTACTTCTCCCGGTGCAACCCAATCCACACATATCTTGTTGGCAAGTCGCTATAACTTGGAATGTAATGATAAATCTCTATACTAACTTCTTACATTGCAGCAAGTCAACAAGGAAATGTACACTACTTGTGTTACCGCAGCACAAAAACTGAGCAGCCTTTTGGACCATATTTAATGTTTACTCTGGGAAACTCAGTAACTTTCTCTGTTGCCTTTATAATCTGATGCCCTCGTGTTCTAAATGCATTCCGTCTTTTGCTTTCCTCCTTTCTACCAAGGTAGGAACAAGACCAACTAAAGAATAGTTTGGTTTTCATTCCTTGTATATTCAAAGGCATGAATAAGGGAAACCTTTAGTGGAGAGAGGCCAGGTGGTTAAGATGTGAGAAAATAAAATACCTTTTTCAGCTTTTCCCATGTCTCTATTGTCAGTTTGTAGTCAATTGTGTTGTGCTCAGCCTGCATTTCAAATGTCGAAATTCTCAGATGTATTGTATCCTTCTTTGTAAATGCTTATTTCAGTGTATAGAAACTCTGCTTCTGAGTGGTAGTGATACAGTCTCTGGGGGCATAACACCCAGCTATGTATTAAAGAGCAGCAGGAGGTCTTTTTATTTTATTAATATTATTATTAATCCAAAACTTTCCAAAAATGAAATCAAAACCATATAGCATTTATACCCATTCAAAGCAGAAAGGGATTTTTCTGATCTGTGTTTATTATACGCACAGATCAGCAAGAAAACAAGAATCCACCCAGTCCAGGTCTGTGCCTGTTTGCTCAGTTGTTAAATCCCAAACCTCACTTTCAAAAAAGGGTACACAGAACTTTAATCATCACATTTTTATCAAAGCTGTTGCACATGAGAAACAGCAGAGGGCATGGACAGGGATCATCACTCCTCTTTTCACCCTTTAGAGATTATGTGGGATAATTGTATTCCCCTGCAGCACCCATATTTCTATCCATTCTGCTGACTATGTACAAGGCACATTAAAAGGGGAACTAGAATGGCAGTTGCAATTAGAGATGGGCAGAAAATGAAAAACAAAATCCTGTTTTGTGATTTTGATACATAATGGATTACTTTGTAACATAATGAAACGGTAGAAAACGTTTCATCACGAAAATAAAACAAAACACATTTTTTCTCTAGGAATGAAACAATTCATCCTAGAGGAAATGGCAGGGGAGCTTCCTCAAGTTCTTCCCTGTAAGGTCCCGAAATTTGGAAAGGTTTGGGGGCCAAGTGGCTGAGTTAATAAGCTCCAAAAGGGTTGCCCCTGAAAACCCCCACAAATATTCTAATTGAATCAGGAAGCTGCAATACCCCCCCCCCCAATGGGCAAGCAATTAGCAGCTTCGCTGGCTTGGCTTCTGAAACCTGATTCAAATGATTTTTCCCTAGGGGCACCCCATTTGGAGCTTAATAACTCAGCCTCCTGAGCCCCAAACCTTTCTAAATTTTAGGGGGTTACAGTGAAGAGCTTGAGGAAGCTCCCCAGCAGTTTTGGTCCTGATACATGACTACGATCAATATTTTTGACTACATAAACATAACAAAACATATATACTCAAAAATACAGATCTCAGCCATGTTTCAGCCTGGATGTGGCAGGGTAGCTTCCTCAAGCTCTTCTCTGTAAGCCTCCAAAGTTTGGAGAGGTTTGGGGGTCAGTGGACAGAGTTATTAAGCTCCATAGGGGGTTGCGGTAGTTAATTGAAAAAAATGTTTATGGTGCAGGCCAACAATTTAGGGGTTAACAAAACGCTATGCTCCCCTGGGTCCTAGAGGAACCAAAATGGCAGGGGAAATTCCTCAAGCTCATCCCTGTAAGCTCCCAATATTTGGAGATATTTGGGGGGTCAGAGGCTGAGTTATCAAGCTCCAAAGGGGGTCCTCAGCAGTTCTGGTGCTGAAACATGGCTGCAATCCATATTTTTGAGTATATAACATTTTGCTATGTTTACGTACTCAAAATATGAATTGCAGCTATGTATGCGCACCAAAACTGCTGGGGAGCTTCCTCAAGCTCTTCCTTGTAAGTCCCCAAAATTTGGAGAGGTTTTGGGATCAGGGGGCTGAGTTATTAAGCTCCAATTTGGAAGCCAAGCCAGTGACGCCACTAGTAGCTCACCTGTTGGGGATAAGTGGGTACTATTGTGACTTCCCGATTCAATTAGAATGATATTCCAAGGGGCATCCCATGGAGTTTAATAACTCAGCCCCCTAACCCCAAAACCTCCCCAAATTTCAGGGACTTATATGGAACAGTATGAGGTAGCTCCCTGCCATTTTGGTGTCACTAGGGCACAAGGGAGCATAGCATTTCGTTTCATTTCTTTTTGTTTTGTTTCATAACAAAACTACTTTAAAATTTCATTACTAACAAAACAAAACTACTAAAGAAATGAAATGAAGTGCTATATTTCCGTTTTGTTCCCATCTCTAGTTGCAATCTATTCTAGCATTGGCAACCAGCCAGCATAATTGACCACATCAGAAAACAGCCAGAGAGAGCATGGGATTAAATATGCTATATGCACAGCTCTATCCTCCAATGCCTCATACCCGCCCTGGTTACTTCCCAGCTTCTGCATTTCTTATAAACTTATTCATTCAGTATCCAATTATCTATCTATCTATCTATCTATCTATCTATCTATCTATCTATCTATCTATCTATCTATCTATCTATCTATCTATCTATCTATCTATCTATCTATCTATGCCTCCCTCCCTCCTCTGGTTGAATACTGAATATTCAAATTAATAAAAAACAGCCATGACAACTGCATTGTGTTTGAGTGAGAAGTGATTAATTGATGAGTAAAGGAGTCAACTTCCAGGATTTTTCTTTGCTTTTTTGTCATTGTGAGCACAAGAGGAAATGCTGTAGACCATTTTGACTGTTGTCATAGGTTAACACTCAGCCTGCCTTTTCCTAAGTAAAACGTGGGACCTTTTTTCCTGCTGGCAACATGGATACAATATTGTACAGCAATATGGGGTCATTTCCTGGCATTTTGAATTGTGGATATTGTAACATAATGTTCTCTATTAATAAACTGGAAGTTTAAAAAATAATTTGATTACCTGGGCTTGTAAGACCTGAGTGGAATTTACTGGAAAAAGCAATATTGCGAGGAAGGGAACAGTAAGAAGAGGTGTGATAGCTATCATAAGATGTGGTCGGTTTGCAATATCTCATCTGAGATGTTAATGGTAGGACATTTTGGACATACAGTATTTAACTTGTATAGACACCACACATCCAAAGTAACTTGATGGCATATAAAAGCTTTGAAGTTTTTTTTCTTAATTACCAGACAATTGTATAGTAACAAAATAAGTGGGGTGGCTGAAGCAATGACACAATATAAGCACCAACACTCAGCTAACATCAAGTAATAACATTCCTGACCCCAAAGCAAAAACTGGTAATTTCACAGTTTAAAACACTGAGATTCTAGGTATTTGTTCTCTATTCTTTTAAAAATATATTTTAATTTTTTTTCTCTCAGCACTAATGCCTGTTTTGCTAGGAAATAATTTAAAAATTATCCTCCTAAGAATCATTCTGATTGAATCCTGACTGGCAGAGTCAACAATTCAGATTGGCCCAAACTTGCCTGGAACTGATTTCTCTTTTGAATACTTATGCCAAGAGCCTGGTCTCAGAAATCCAGAGAAAGTGTTTACTAAAAGATACTAAGAACTTGAATAATCACAACTGCTCTGTGCTTTTGTGATGCAGAAATAATTTTAATATGCCTGACAAAAACTATGCTAATTCCCTGAAGATGAAAGGCCAAAGTTCCTTTCTGGAACACTGTCATTCCGTTACTTTCTTGAAAGCAAGCCGGTGGTGGTGGTGGTTTGTGTGTTTTTAATTATTCAAAGAAAAGCAGTGGAACCAATTATTCAAGAGGTGGTAAGTGCTCCAACACTGGAGACATTCAGGAGAAATGTGGACAATCACCCGCCAGATATTCTTTGATTTGTATTCTTGCATGGCACAGGGGGTTGGACGTGATGGCCTTATAAAGGCCCTTTCTAACTTCACTCTTCTATGAGTCTATGATTCTCTGAATGAGTCTTTTGACTGTTTCCATGATCTTTCTTTGCATTCCAATCATCTCCCTTCCCACCAGACAAAGCTACAAATATATATATGCTTTGGAACATTCTTGCTGGTAAGCATGCTCCAATCATACTCAGAACAAAGTGTTGCTTTCTCTTTTGAAAAGGGCTTTTTTTTGAGGATTAATATGTCAGCCCTCTAAATTTAAAAAAAAAGTGGGTAGGACCAACTATTTTGTTTCCCGATAACCAAGATTGATATTTTCAACTTGGATGAGTTATTCTAAATCCAGCGGTGGTACCTTGTTTAAAGGAATTAATTTGTTCCAAATAAAATTCTGTTAAGCAAATTTTCCTTTATACAAATTTCCCATAGGAATGCATTGAAAATGGAGTAATCCCTAATTGCGACCATTTTTATGTTGTACAAATTCGCCCCATAGGCCAATTCTGTTAAGCAAATTTCCCCTATATCTGGAATTTTTTATGTTGTACAGATTTTATGTTATACAAACTGTTTGTTATATGAGGGTCCACTGTATGTGGATGTTTAGGGTCACTTTTTCTGCATTAAGATGTGTGCAAAACACTTTATTTTTTTAAAAAAAATCATAACTAAAAAAAACTTTTAATCAAATTTCCCCATATTTGTCATATACCAAGAACACATGGTCTACTACTTTTGTGCCTCTGAAGCTCAGTTTCAAAGTTTAGAGTTTTTATTTGGGCTTCCTCCATTTTTAGAACATGTAGAATGTTGTTCTGCTCTGTTGCACATTAACTTCGATGCACTCTCATGTAGCTATAAGATTGAGGGGGGATAGCAGAATTTACCTGTTTTTATTGTATCCATATTTCTGAAGACTCAATGAAACAAGAGACACACTTCAGATCAAAACACTGCACATTTGTGAGGCCTATGTGGCATTTTGGAGGAATACCAAAAAAGCAATGTACACATTTTAACATACAGTATTAATTCTCAAATGTGCCAGGAAGTGGGAGGACTGAACAGGCCTCAGCTGTCACAAACCCTGGCTTAACAACCTGTAGCTAGTCTCTACATCACTTGAAGTAAGTGAGCCAAAAAGTCAGAAATTTATTTATTATTTTAATTTTTAACCCCACCTTTCTCCCTAGGAAAGGACCCAAGGTGGCTTACAGTAATGAGGGATAATATACAGTCCAGTACAATTAAGACATCTTAGAGCATTAATAGACAACTTTACATTAAAGCTACAAGAAAACGCACACAGTTAAAAAGAGAGTAAAATTCCATATATAAGTTATGAGTGGTGGAAACTAATGTCAAAAACATAGTGTCAATGTAAACACATAAGGTTATAAGTAGTTATAAATACAAAGTCTATGTGATCCTATCGATTCATATAAAGACACATAACAGGTAGTCCATTATTCAGGGAAAGTTTTCCTGAAGACAAAGGTCTTTGCCTGTTTCCATTCCTGTATCACTTCCGGTACGCCAAAAAGCATTTCTGAGTCCTCCAACATGCCCAGAAAGGCTCTTGGAGCTTCAAAAGTGATTTCTAGCGAACCGGGGGTCGCTTCTAGTTTTCCGGAAGTCACTTCCGGTTTGGCGAGAAGCACTTTTGGGGCCTCTGACAGTCCAAGAAGGCCATCGGAGGCCCATTCGGCTCAGTGTGAGGCCTGGGGTAAGTACAAGAGGCCCCCAAACAGGCCCCCCAGTCTTGACCCAACCCTGCATCCGCATAGCACAGATTTTCAATTATCATGGGTCACGTCGGGTCCCTAACCCCCACGACAGGCAGGGGTTACTGTATATAGTTTTTAAGTATTCATACATATATATTATTACATGTTTCCTTTTTCCTCACCACTGTCAAAAATATTGCTAAACTATTTAAAATCTCTAAATTCAATGCCTGCAGCATTCCTGAAAACCCCACTTATTGCTTAAACCAAGGACACCACTGTGACTTCATGGGGCAACACATTCAGATCCCTGGGAGCACCCACTGAGAAGGCCCTCTCTTGTGTCTCCCAAATGAGCTTGGGAAGAAGTTGGAACTCACTGAACGGAGAGTTCTTAGCAGATCTTAAAATCTGAGAAGGCTCGTGTAGTGTGGTACAGTCCTTCAGATGGTAAATCAGAAAGGTAGATTTTCAAAACTTGGGTTTGTATCTTCAGCACTGCTTAACAGCTAATCTGCTTTATCTGGCATTTATGTACAGGGTAGAGATGGGCACGAATCAAAAAAATGGCATTTCGTTTGTCGTTTGTCATTTAGGGGGTCCGTTTCGGTTCGTTTCCATTTTTTGTGAATTTTTGAAAAAAAATGTTTTTGTTTTCATTCGTTTCGTTACCGTTTTGTTACCATTTATTTCAATTTTTGTGATTTCTTTTAGCATTTAAAGCAGTTCAATGTATTGCCGTAATGAAAACGAAACGGACGACAAAATTTCTGGTGTTTCTGTTCATTTCGTTTCATTTTAGAGACAAAATTCATTTGTCGTTTTGTTGCGTAATGAAACAAAAAAATGGAAACGGAAACGGAAACGAAAAATTGTTCGTTTCGTGCCCATCTCTAGTACAGGGAAATGTAAGCCCTATGCAGTGGTTACTCCTTGAGTTCTTCCCAAGACATTTTCATGGGAGTGCCTTGTCCATACCATCTTAGTGGCTCTTTCTGTATGGTGTGTCTATATGATGTAAATCCTGCTTACTTGTAGGCGCTCCACATGAGCACGCGTGCACACACACACACACACACACACACACACACACCAATCTTTCAGGGTTCTTGCTTGCATAAGGAACTGACATTCAAGCAGGAAGCTTTGATTTGCACACACCTCCTTCTCTAAGTGCAGAAAGCAGCAAAAGAGAGTGGGGAGGTGAGGCCCTTGCCTCTCAATATGAACAAATTTAGGCATGTAACCAATGAATACAATTCCAATCTCATGAGCAGTAGAACAAATATTGGGCTATGATCAAGCACAGACAAAAAATATCCTGCCTGCTGAATGAAATCAAAAAGAAAATTCCACCGTTTATTTGAACATCAAAAGCTTTACACATTTTTATAGTAGGACTGAAAAGTGAACACAATTCCTTTAGAGCAGTAAGCCTACCTAAATACCATTCATAATAAACGCAATTCATTAGGGATCAGACTGCTTAATAATGCCATGCTAGACACTCTTCGCAAAAGACTGTGACTCCCCCCCAGGCACAGCTAATACCCGCCTGCCTATCTGAAAGCTGTTATAAATCTACATCCGTCTTTAAGATGAATTATCTGTTCTACCTAGAGAAGTGATGCACTGCTCTGGGGGACTGATTATTTTCTTTGTGCTTCCAGCTATCAGATAAAAAGCAATATTTCGTACACAGCAATCTAATTTTTGCAGCTTTGTTAGTGGTAGGTAGTGTTTGTACCAGTTGTGGGTTTTCGTTGTGGCGTTTTTATGATGTCAGGCATTCCTGGTGACTCTTTTGAGGGAGTGGAATGGGGAAAATAAAATAATAAATAAATTTAAACTTGCCTTCTGAGGGCACCCAGATTAATCATCAAAAGTAAAAGCATACTGACTACTGAGTTGTCAGCATATCAAAGTGATATCTTCTAAGTCGCCTTCAGCTAACAGGAAAGGTGAGGTATAAATAAATGAAAATGTTAAGACAGGAGTTGACAACTGGGAAAATATGCCCAGAAAAATACCTATTTTATAAGGCCTTAAGAAATAGATAGCTTGATTCATTAGTTGCACATTGTGTGTGCATACATGCACACACGTTCTATCACTCACTTTGTTTTTAAACAGAGAATAATACAATGCAATATATTCTGTGGGGACTTTTGTTTTACAAGCTCACTGAAAGGGACAAAATAACTCACAGTTAATTCCTTCTTAATCGACATTGCATGTTGTACTGTGCTCATTTTTATTTTTTCAGGGGTGTTTTGGGGGAGGTGAATTAATTAGTTAATTACATTTGATAAATTCCATGGTTACTGTTCCTTTAAAACATGCTGTCAACATTTATCAGAAGACGAATGGTGTCAGGTAATTGTTAAAATGTTCCAGAAATGTGAATTCAAACCAGTGTTATTAGTCTGTGCAGGTTCCTGACAGTCTCAATTTCTGCACACACATTTTACCTTTATGAGAAGAACATAAATTACATATTCAAGCATGGACCAGATGAAAAGTGTTACTTTGAAATACACAAACTCTACATCCAATACATCATGAGCCTCACAATGCAAAGGCACAATAAATTACATCTTCAGAGCACCAGTTGCAATTAGGCATGTGCATAGAGGGGAAAAAAAAACCTTATGTATTTCATTGCTGTTTTATTTTTAGGTGCCTCTTTCATTTTCTTTCTTCATATTTTTAGCCTATCAGTTCTTCATTTTACCCCCCAAAAGTAAAGCCTCTTTCAGATTATTTCTTTCTGAATTTTCCCTATTCATGTTCTCTAACACAACTCCCCCCGCCCAAAAAAAAGTAAGGCAGAGAATCAGTCTACAGTACTTCAAAAAACATCACCAGATTTCTTTTGGTGCTCATGTATACATTATCACATTTGTTCAGCGACACACCAAGTCTACTCTCCTGGTCAATTCCGCTTCCACACAAGCAAACAAAACAGTCACCCCCCCCAAAAAAAACATCTAAAATATGACTGAGATGGGTATGGATTTAGAAGCACCAGAATCATACTGTTTGTTATTATACAGAGACACCCCCTGCCTATTGTGGGGGTTAGGGATCCAACCGAACCCACGATAATTGAAAATCTGTGATATGCAGATGCAGGTCAGGTCGGGCATGGGGGGGCTAGCTGGGGCCCCTTGTACTTACCGCCAGCCTGGCACTGCCTCGAACGGCCATGAAAGGGCCTTCTCGGGCCTCCCTGCGAACCAGAAGTGACTTCCGGTAAACCGGAAGTGACTTCTAGATCGCCAAAAATCATTTCATATACTTTAGTCCTGCAATAACAGTGGGACCGCAGTATATGAACCGCAAACAGACGGGGGACCACTGTACAAAAGATCCAATGAAGATTACAAATCAAATGTTACAATATACTAAAGAGCAGGAAACTCAAATGACATGCGTCCTTCAACATTTTCATGTGACAAGTGATTTTTCCAAAGTTACTGTTTCAGCTCTTCCACATTTTTTTCATTGTCTTTATTAGAAAACCTGCAGCATTAGAAAAATGCAATTCACAGTTTGAAACAAACACGGAGCAAATCTATGTAGTCCATTCATGGCACACCAGGTTTCAAATGCATCAACATATGTGTATAAATAAACCTTTTGTGGGGAGGAGGCACACAAAACCATCTTTCTTCATAAAGACTGGATTTGAGGGAATAAAATTAGAGAAGAAAATTCAAATTCATTTCTATTCTCTTTTTTATAACAGGGACTAACTGCTCAAAAATAAAATGAGTACAGTATCTTAGAAATCACTCAAAATTAATCCCCTCTTTTATACTGCATTACCATGCATTTGGACAAAAATGTTATTACTGTATATCATTTAAATCTCATAATCCACAGAGAAAGAAAGATCCAATTGTCTGTCTGTTCTGCCAGCAAATCTCTGGATAGACTATGTTTTCATCTACTACAATGGCAGTCTAAAGTATTACCCTCAACGATGATAGTCTGCCTCACAAGATATAGATCACTGATGTCTGTGAAAGCAGGTTGGTAATGGTCAGAACAGGTTTGGTGCTACAATGGGGGTCACTGTTTATCTAAAGGGGGCAAATCTCTGGATAGACTATGTTTTCATCTACTACAATGGCAGTCTAAAGTATTACCCTCAACGGATAGTCTGCCTCACATCTGCCTTGGTAATGGCACAACAATCTGGGGGTGCCTGGAGGGGGAGGGCCTTGGGCACAACAATCTGGGGGTGCCTGGAGGGGGAGGGCGAGGGGGAGGAGGAAGCCCTGCACCCTCCCTCCAGTAGTCCTCAGGCTTGGCGACGGAACCCACTCCGTCGCAGTCACCACCTCCTCTGTGCGCCAGGCGAGCAGTGAAGCAAGCAGGAAGGCAGGCATGCGAGCGCCGTGGCTGCGGCGCCTCCTCCTCCTCCAACTCTTTCTCGCCTTGCTGTGGGCCACTGCAAGAGAGGTAAGATGCACACACTTACTGCACGTGTGCACACACATACAAATGCCCACATGCATGCCCCTGCCCACAGATTGCCCCCCCCTTGATGGGTGGATGCAATAAGGTTGGGGAGGGCTGGAGGGGCGCAAAAACAACTTTGTCCCCTGGTGCCCCAAAAGATCAGAACTGGCCCGACCCACCTGATCCTCCATGGCTCTCTCGCTCCGGGTGGCCACCCCCAGGGAGGCCCATACGGTAGCTACACGTAAACAGGCCTTCTCGGTGGCCAGCCTGGCTCTTTGGAATAAACTACCAAGCAAGATACGACAGGCTCCTTCCTTGGCATCCTTTTTAAAAAGCTGTTAAAACCTGGCTGTTTAGGGATGCCTTCAGCAATCGCTAGGGTTTGTATTATTTTTCTTTGTCTTGTGGTTTGTACCTGTCATCAGTTGTCCTACTCCTCTTGCCTATCAGTTAATTGTTGAGGGGTATTTTCCCTTTTATGTTATTATTATTGCCATTTTATTTACTACCATATTACTATTTTGTGGACTTTTTGTGTTTTTATGTGAACCGCCCAGAGTTCCCTTTTGGGAAATTGGTGCGGTATATATGAATGAATGAATGAATGAATGAATGAATGAATGAATGAATGAATGAATAAAACCTTGCTACGCCACTGTGCTACAGACATACCAAGCAGTTAAGAAGCTGTACTAGAGGGAAATGTTCAGTATTCAGGTTTCCAAGCATCTTCTGTTTTGAGGGAATCTGAAAACAGTTTAAACTGAAATATAGTGAAGTGGCATTGCTTCTCATGGTACATTAACCGTAGTTGTCTTGGATAAAATCTTGGAACTATCTGACAGAATGGCAAAGATGAATTGGATAAGGCTGCATCTCAGTGGCAACTCTACAGGAAGGACATCAAGGTTCATTCTAGACACTGCACTATTCTATACTTCAAATATGACATAGAATCAAACTTAAGGTCCTAGATGTTCTGTACAGTATTCCTCAACTGCTACAAGGATGTGGTGGAGGCTATAAACATTACAGAGTGAACTGGAAACAGTGGCCACAGTGCAGATTCAGTTAAGATACAAATGGAAAAAAGCAAGTCCCACACAATCATATCTTCACTCAATAGAGGACATTTCTACTACAGATGTGGAATTACAAAAAAGAAGCTGAAAAGTTAACTCAAGAGGACTGAATCCCTTTTACTTCTCAGTGTTATAAATACAGTACTGTTCTACTGTGATGGGGTTGAATTCTGATCCATGCAGCCTCACTAGAAGCCCAACAGGTTCCCAGGTTTCTCCTTCCAGTCAGAGCCTGGTTCCTTTCCTCTCCTTCCCAGACTTCTTTTCCTCCCTCAAACTGTGATTACTCTTCAGTTGTTTCCATAGTGACCTGAAATTCTCTGCGGCAGTTGCTCAGTCAGAACCTTCTGCTCTGATAGCTACCCACTATGTAGGATTAACTGTAATATGCTAGCAAGGACATACTCCAGAGTTAAAGTGCCTTTTCCTCCTGCTTCCGGTGAGTTTCCTAATTTCAAGACTGCCCCTGAGACTTACGTTTGGGACTGATACATACAGCATCGTGGAAGCAAATTAAGACTTTCTATTCTCTTCATGATTCCACCATCCACATTCTCAGGCTTTACATCTCTAGTTCTGTTCCTTAGTCACTGGGACATGCTCCTCTGTCCAACCCCACATATAAGATTTATTTAGAAAAATAACTTCCAGAATTTGGCACATCAGTGACATCATGAAATTCTACTTTTTGATTTTTGCAAGCTCTGCCTTGAGTCTCAGGCTTTTGAATGTTAAGAGTTCTGACCACCTAGCTCTGAACTGTTGTCTCCATGCCAATCAGAAGACTGTATTTCAAGCCCATTCTATTGCCTTTCTGTTTCACAATGAATTCCTCAATCTTGCCAGAACTCACAGGATTCACAACTGACCCTTATTCAAGAACCTGAGGTAGGTCCACTGGGAAATCAACCACTCAACATACACCAACATTCTCTCTTTATGTCTGTTGAAGCCTTATTAATCATTCACCAGTTTTAAAGACTATGGCCTGAAGCCTTTTGATTGTCACACAAAGTTTGTGTTACTATCTAAAGCTAATTGTGACTAACTGATGTGGGGTCTGGACATATCTTAGTTGCATGTGCAGGCATGTGACCAAGTACATGGCTGAGACAAAAAAAGAGATCTATCCCATGAGCCGGAAGATGCAGGGTTTTTTTACAAAGCACCTTTCTGCCTGACAGAATCACATGACTTAAACAGCATATATGAAGTCCTCATGAGGGCAGAGCAGGGCTGGAAGGGGAGTGAGGCATGTGTGTGCCCACACAAGGGTCTCTTTCTTTTCCAGGGACGTGGCCTGGTTTTTTGGAGCTGGAGCAACGCCGTGGGCCCTCAAAAGGGGGTGGGGCCAAAGAGTGAGAGGAAGGGAAAGGGAGAAAGGAAGAAGGGAAGAAAAGAAAGGCAGGATGCCATCCGGGTGAGGAGTGTCACTGGAGAAACAGCTGCTGCAGGAGCAGGAGCAGCCTCAGTGGCTCTGGCCGGGCTGCCCGAGCAACTGCTATCTCAGACAGACAGACAGACAGACAGACAGACAGACAGACAGACAGACACACACCATCTGCCAAAATTTCTGCCCATCCTTTCTGGTGTTTCTTCTCTTTTTTCAAAATTCCACCCTCAACTGCTGTATCAGATCAGAAGTCTCTCAGCCGAAGCTCAATGCAATTTCCTTTCAAAAGCAGGCAGATTAGACTCCCTCTCATTTGCTCATTTACTCTTGCCCTGATTCCGTTCATAGATAAGAAGTGGCTTTCAGAGTTCCCACCTTCCCTGATTCTTTTAAAACTGTCGCAAGAGAGAGAGAGAGAGAGAAGCCCCAGAGCTGGTTCCAGGAAACTGCGCTTCAGGGGGCATGCATGAAGGGTTTTTTTTTTTTTTCCTTTCAGAAAAGCCAGCTGCCTGTGAGGTCACATTTAAAAGAGGTGCCCCTGATTGCTGAAAAAAAGAGGCTTTTAAACAACACGAGATAGTTTGGCACCCCAGCAGTTAGCAGCAATTAGATGTAGCGATCCACACAAATTTATAAGAATAACAGTTGGATCCCGACATTTCTATATCATCAGGGAGCTAAACAGCTGTCTTGGAAAGTTACAAATACAGAGGCCTATCATGGAGTTGTTTTGTGTAGTTCATTGATTGTCCCCAGAAATCACTGGAGAGCAGTCAACATCAACACTAGCTGCCAATAATATTGGCTATAGATTTGAGGAATTATAGCCTCCATGAGAGAGGCTGGGAAAGACCAAAACCTGCCCTCTGCTGGAGAGAAATTTTCAATCTGAATCATATTTTGTATTTTTGTTAGTTCGATGTGAGTGAACAAATGGGCAAATGGGGCAGAAGGTGATTTAATGTTATAGTTGCCTTTGTGTGGTAATGTTCAGAAATAGGTAGCCTTTATATCACTTCTGTGCACTTTCATTCAGTACACCACTAATTTTAATAGGACAAAAAAGTCTAAGAAAATTGAGTCTATGTTCAATATACTTACTGTAATATGCTTTTAAAACATCCACACTTAGTTTCCCTTAAATGCTTATTTGTGCAGAAAAACAAATCTAAGTCTGAACCTAGTATATACTATAAAGCTTTATATTTCTAAAATGATCTGCACATTCAGAAATTATCTAAGCAGACACACGCAATTTCATCATGAAATCCATTCAGAATCTTACACCCTCGTATTTGGCAGCCATAAGTCTCTGCTTATAGTGTTTGTTTAGTGCTCTTTATTAATCGATAAATTAATACATCACACATTATTTATTATAAAATAAACATGGAGATTTACTTCCACATTATGGCTCAGGTTGCATCCTTTTCTGTTCGCTTATATCTGCCATTTGTATATTTTGTGAACATTTGAGGATGTTTGTGTTAAAACACAACACACTTCTTTCTGCAAGCCATGTGGGCTGCCTATTTTTGTAATTTTTGTCTGCCTTCGACTACCACAATTTCCACTATCCTACTGGTAGCAAGAGAGCACCCCAACCTGCAATGGCCTTTGGAAACATGGTGTTCCAGAAATGTGCACTCTATTTTAAAACAAAATCCTGCTTCCCAGTTGTGCAGTTTGCCAGAAACACAGTTCTACTTTAAGATAAAGTATGTACACCTGTCCATACACAACTTCATGTCAAAGGAAAGGAACTGTGATACCAATAAGATGGCAGGAGATCTCATGACAACAGAACAAAAGGATAGATTCAGGTGTGTACACAACCCACTCCAGAAGCCCGTAAGCCATCCACTCTAAGAACACAGATTTATCCCATTTCGTCTACACATAAGGCCAGAGATATTGTCCAGGTTCTCCCAAAGCAATTCACCAATATACCCTGGTCAAATACACAACTACACCATGATGGTTCATCATATCTATGTCCTCTTCCATCATAGCCTGATAAGCCTCTCAATAACAAGACTGCCTGAGAGATTTATGTTCTCATACTTTCAAAAGCAAAGTGTAAGTATTATTTTATTATGACTTTTTTTAAAAAAAAAATATAACATTTTAGGAGCAGTGAGGAAAACCCCTAATAGCATAAAAATTCTAACGAATTTATCAAACTGCTCAATTTACATCATTCTCAAAGCAAGAAACTGTATTTCACTGTGAGACTCATTTGTCAGCCACAAAGGTTCAGCAGGCAATTTATTTTATTTCATATATCTTTCACCAGGATGTTTCCCATTTTGAGTGGGTAATGACATTCAACCCCTTAGAAAAACACTTCTGTGTGTCATCATTTACTAGAATGACCTGTCTTCACAACAGGAAAACAAAGTTCTTACAGAAGACACAGGATGACAGCTGGAAGTCATAAGAGTAACTTTTGCAAGATCAAATGATTCTTGAAAATGCGAATAATACTAATATGATTTCCAGAATTCAAATTAATATCTAGCCAATTATGATAATGATGTAACAGGATAACAGTGCCAGGAGGTCTTGTGAAAGTTAGGCAGGTCAGCATGGCCTCTGTTTTTATAATCAGGACTTTATGGTAGGAAAGAAGGAGCAGCTGGAACTTAATACTCTGAAAGAGAGATGGAACATTATCTTTACAATCTGCACATTTGCTTGCCAATTTAGGCAACACAGAGCTTGCCATTTATTCAGAATTTTCATTAATATATTTTGATGAGTTGGGAGCTCAGACATGAAATACAGGTAGAACTTCTAAATATACTCCACTGCAGGAGAAAACAAGGGAGAAAAAGGAAATAATTTGGGACTTTGGGAATATCGGACGGTATCTTATTCAGGATCATTGTACACTCCAGCTGCAAAAGTAGCCGCAATAATCTGATAAACTGTCAATTGTGTGCCTTTTCACAGGGAACCAGCACTTGGTCAAGTCACCACTGCAGCTTCTGCAGACAGACCTCTTCATGCAGAGATACTAGCCATCATAAGCAATCTGAAAAATACTAGTTTAAGGACAGTCATAACATTGGAGTGTAGTTACAGAACCTTTCTCCACCTTTCCCCACAAGGTTCTTAATAAAATTTATGGTTTATAGTTACCGTATCCACATAGTATGTACTGTCTGGTTTTATGTTCCAATCAGTATCTGAAAGTCTGGGTAGAGCTGTAAAATTTCCTGAAACTTTGGGGGCAAATTGATTAGGGGGGCTATTCCTCCCAATTTCCCCATTTTTTCCACTGCCCCTCACATCACTCTCTGGGTGGTTTACAAAGTAATTACCAGGTGAACTGGGGGTTGTGTCATGGCTACTGGACTTCTTTTTTGAGAGATAAAAACGTTTCGCTGTTCATCCAAACAGCTTCATAGGTCTGAATACAGCTAGTGCAAGAGACCTTCTTATAGTCAGCTTGACCTCTTGTCCCCTGGTCTGATTACCAGGTGCTGTAGGCGCCTGGAGTAGGAACTGGCAAGCCATTCCAGTATTCCTGCCAAGAAAACTCCATGGAGATGGGGTCACAAAGAGTCAGTCACGACTGTAAAGACACAGCACAGAACACACGCAAGGTATATTTTGGCCGCCACAGAACTTAGTACTCATTTTACTGTCTTCAAAAGAATGAAAGGCTGAATCAACCTTGAGCGGGCTACCTGAATCCACTGGAATCAAACTCAGGTTTTGAGCAGAGTTATGACTGCGACACTGCAGTTTAATCACTGTGACACAAGACTCAGAATGTGTAGCACTCCCCACTTCTTCAATTAAGGCATGTATACAGGAGGAATATGAAAAGAGGTTTTAAGGCAAATATGGTTAGGGCCACTTTAAGACAACTCGAAATAGGTTTTTTGTCATATTGAAAGATGCCGTGTACTGGATCAAGAGAGGGCACAAACTTCAAAAAGTATTTTCTTTCCTCAGATGCAAAATGCTATAACTTGATGGGCCACTGCTGCCAATGTGAGAGAGACAGTTTTGTCTTGGTGAAGGAGCATTCCTCCAAAACAATGGTGCAACTGGGAGTTCCCAAGCTCTTAAAGGCTGAATATAATGCAGGCTATGTTGTTAAGCAGTTAGAGCAATCTTCTTTCAGTAAACCTATTGCACAGAGAAAATTGCCTAACTACAGAGAAAGGCAAATGCTTTGACATACCAAAGGGGGGCAAATGAGCCTGATGATTTTCTCCTGGGGGGGGGGGGGAATAGGTTGCTAACAGTAGCTCTGGAGAGCAGGCAATTTAGAAGCAAGAGAAGAAAAGTGAAAACTTCCTTTGACAATGCTACTTTACTGATATTCAAAGGAGCCATGCTGGTTGCTAATTAATTAAAAACAAACCCTAGGAGATCTTGTTTACATCTTCCTTGAATCATATCTAGTCTAGCACTAGACCAATTTAATGGATTTGGAGTTCATTAGGTTCCAGTTTACACATACAGAACTACTTGGAAGAAAAAGAAGGAAAAAAACCTGAGACATAATAAGGAGATGAATGAGTCATGAAAATCTCTTAAACCATAAAAAGGCTGAGGTCAACTGGCACATGCTGATGTGCTATACCCTATCAAAAAAAAAATCCACCCACCCCAAATCCACAGTATTCAAGGTAAATTACATATAGAACAAGGGGGCTATTTGATTTTTTAAACTTAGACTCAGAGCCATCACTTTTATGTTAAAGAGATAAAGTTGAGCTCCACACAACAGCTAGCTCCATGATTTCAAATGGGGGGATAAACAGGCCCTCGGGTTTCTTTAAAAAGCATGCTCTTGTGTCTATCAGATCACTTTTGAAAAAGTAAGTTTCACAGTCTCTAATAGAGAATGGGATGGGAGACCACCAAGGGAATACCAGGTGCTGTAGGCACCTGGAGTAGGAACTGGCAAACCACTCCAGTATTCCTGCCAAGAAAACTCCATGGACATGGAGTCACGAAGAGTTGGTCACGACTATAATGACACAACACACACAATAGAGAAATATATTAGTTTATTTAGAAGAAAAAGCCCAAAATTTCCACCAATTATGCTGAACCTCTTCAACACAACTAAATTAGCTCTGTGGATCATGGGCTGTTTCTAAAACAGTGAAGCCTAAATGTATATAAGAGAGCCTGAAGAGTCTTTAAACCTGTACAATTCATTTTTGTGAACAATTCAGCAAGGTGTACTGTATTCTTAAAATTCATGCAAAGAAAAAAACTAAATCATGCTGCTAAAATTAAACACAGAGAGCTTCATAAAGTGCAGTCTTTTCTGCATAACACAACAGATGCCACCCATTGTAAGATTCTGTATAAGTCTTCACACAACCAACTGGGATGATAAAGGACAGATGTTGGATGGCATTTGATTGCCTAGACTGAATGGGCTTGGCACAAAACAGCTGAAGTACCTGCACAACAGATAAATCTCATCAAATACATCAGGCGATATATCTCATCAGCTCAAGTGCTCACCATCTTAATGGCAGTTACAAAAGTGGTGCTTCATACTTCTCTCCCAGACCAAACTAGAGAGACTGCTCCATCCAACAAGAGTGATACCATCCCATGCATGCAAATGTGACTGGAGAGCTTGGGAACAAGAGCAGCTGTAGATGGGCATCTCAGCTGCAATGTGCGTTGCACATGGTCCTATAGGATGGGAGGTCAACAACATACTTCCAAAAGAACCAGTTACTTACCTGTAAAGGTGGTTCTTCGAGTGGACCTTCGTGAATCCACATAGATGGGTTTCCCAGGCGCCCCTGCGCCAGAGGTCGGAACTTCCCTAGCAATAGGAAAGTTCATTAGTCTCCGCCCCCACGCACCCTGCGCATGTGCATGGGTGTTCCCGCCAAAACGCCTCAGTTCCTCTTGACCGCCAGGATGACAGGTAATGGTTGTACCAGTCAGGGCGTGACGGTCCGAGGGGAGGCGGGCGGGTGCTGTGTGGCTTCACGAAGGTCCACTCGAAGAACCACCTTTACAGGTAAGTAACTGGTTCTTCTCCATCGTGGCCTTCGTGAAGCCACACAGATGGGTGATTAAAAGCAGTACTCACTGGCAGAAGGTAGTCACGCCGTCACAAAGGAAAGCACTGCCCTCCCGAAGGAAGTGGCCGACCTCATGCGGGCATCCACCCTGTAGTGGGTCACAAAGGTTTCAGGTGTTGACCAAGTGGCCACCTGGCAGATGTTGTCCAGGGGTACACCCTTCAGGAAAGCCGCAGAGGAGGCCAAAGCTCTTGTGGAATGTGCCATGATACCCAAAGGTAAGGGTACCTTAGCCAGCTCGTAAGAGAGCTTAATAGTCTGCACAACCCAGTGGGCAAAACGTTGGGAAGTACAGGAGAACCCAGCATGGCAGGGTCATGGCACACAAACAGTTTATTTGACTTTCTGATAGGTTTGGTCCTAGAGACATAGAAAGCTAGGGCCCGTCTAACATCAAGGGCATGCATGTCCCATTTAATCCTGGTTGTTGGATTGGGAAAGAAGGCTGGCAATACAATTGGCTGTGATACATGAAAAGAGGAAACCACTTTTGGCAGGAAAGTGATATCCGGGTACGCCACCACTCTGTCCTGGTGGAACTGCAAATATGGAGGATCACACCTAAGAGCGCAAAGCTCGCTTGATCTTCTAGCGGAAGTAATGGCCACCAAAAAGGCAGTTTTTAGTGTAAGCAGCCTGAGGTCCGTAGACACCATGGCTTCAATGGGAGGGTGTTGCAAGGCCTGAAGGACCAATGACAGAGACCACTGAGGTGGAATAGGTTTCCTGTCCAGGAAAGTGTTCTTAAGGCCTTTAAGAAACTGCTTCATTCTAGGGTGTCTAAAGAAGGCCGCTGCTTCCGAAAACTGCGGTTGGTGAGCCACAATCGCTGAGAGGTGGACCCGAAGAGAGGCAGAGGTAAGTCCTGAACGCTTCAAGTGAAGGAGGTATTGCAAGACCCAGGTAAGAGAGGGATTTACCAGGTCAAACCCCCTATCCGCCGCAAACAATGAAAACCTCCCCCACTTATAGGCATACAGTTTTTCAGTGGAGGGTTTGCGGCAAGAAGCAATAATGGAGTCAATCAAAACAGAATCCTCCACGCCGTGAGCTGAAGGCGATCCAGATCTGGGTGGAGAACTTGGCCCTTTTCCAGTGAGAGAAGTCCCAGAAATGGGGCAAGGCGCAGGTACTCTGAAGAGTGAAGACATCTGTAGGAGGGACGCAAACCAGGGCTGTCGAGGCCACCAAGGTGCTATCAGTATGATGTTCGCCTCCTCCTGAAAGATCTTTATGACTACCTTGTGTATCAGGGGAACAGGAGGGAAGGCATAGAGGTGGTCGTTCGACCACGGGAGGAGAAGTGCACCCCCTAAGGAGTGACTTCCCTTCCCCACCCTGGAGCAATACTCCTGGCATTTGGCGTTGGAGTGGGATGTGAAAAGGTCCACACGAGGAAAGCCCCATTTGCTGAAAGTCTTGGGATGTACTTCCCACTCGTGGGTCGCCTGAAGACATTGGCGTCGGAATTCTCGTCTCCAGGTAAGTGCATCGCAATCGGGTGGATGTTGTTGGAGATGCACCAATACCAGAAGCGGATTGTGAGCTGCAGAAGATGCTGTGAGTGGGTTCCGCCCTGTTTGTTGATGTAGTACATGGCGGTTGTGTTGTCGGTCACTGCCAGTACTACATTGCTGGAGAGGTGTCGAATGAATGCCCGGAAGGCCTTGAAGATCGCCAGCTCATTGATATGGAGCTGTTGCTCCTGCGGAGTCCAGGTATCGTGGATCAAGTGAGAGAGGCAAACGGCACCCCAACCCATGTTGCAGGCATCTGTAGTGACTGGTATGGTGGGAAATGGATTCCTGAAGGGACGACCGGAGAGGATGTTGGGATGGCTGGACCACCAGCGGAGATGCCGAGTAAGTCCGGAGGGATGGTGAGAAGCTTGATGGGAGGGTCCCGAAGGAGGTTGAAATGCTGAAAAAACCAGGCCTGGAGAGGTCTGAGTCGAGGCCTCGCATGAACCAGAACGGAAGTCATGGAGGCCATGAAACCTAACAGTCTTTGTACCTGGATGGCTGGGATGTCGTGATGCGGGCGAAATTGCTGTAACAGGTGGAGAGTCTCTGCAATCCTGTTCCACGGGGGAAAGGCCATGGCCCCAGTAGAGTCCAGAATGGCGCTGATGAAGTTCACTACTGGGGAGGGGTCAAGGTGTGACTTTTTGAAATTGACCTGTAGACCCAGTGACTCCAGCGTGTCGAGGACTGTGGCGATGTCCTTCCATGCTTTGTCCTCCGAGCCCACAACGACCAACCAGTCATCGAGGTAGGGGAAGACAACTACTCCCAGTGTGCGGAGGTATGCAGCCACAGGTGCCATGCACTTGGTAAAGACTCTTGGTGCAGTCGCCAAACCAAATGGCAGGGTGGAATATTGAAAGATGTCTTCCCCTATGGCGAATCTGAGCAGGTGGTGATGCGCTGGGTGGATAGAGATGTGGAAATACGGGTCTCATAGATCCACAACTCCAAACCAGTCTCCCCTGCGAAGGAGTGGGATGATTTTTTCTAAAGTCACCATTCGAAACTTTTTGTAAAGTAAAAATTTCTTTAGGAAGCGCAAGTCCAGGATAGGTCGCAATCTGCCGTCCTTCTTTGGGACTGCAAAATAATGGGAGAAAAGTCCATGGTGAGCAACAGCCCTTGGGACTCTTTCGATGGCACCCTTTTGGAGAAGTGAAGACACCTCTTCTAAAAGGCAAGGTGATGGAGCAGTGCGAACTAAATTCCCCAATGGGGGAAGGCAATGTAATTCTAACAGGTAAACTCTTTGAACAACGGAAAGGGCCCATTGGTCCAAAGTGATGTGTCGCCAAGCCGGGAGAAAGGGGTTGAGACGAATAGATGGATAGTCCATAGTCGTCTCGGGATCGTCTATCCCTGGGCTTGGAAGCAGTGGAAGCCGATTTGGACTTCTTTGCCTTAGTGGAGAAGCCGGAGAAGGCAGAAGATCAGGTAGGACGGTCACGTTGCTGTTGTTTGGAGGAGGACTGGTTGGATGGAGGCCAGAAACGCCTTCGTGGCTGAAATCGAAAGGAAGGCTTCGGTCGAGGAGGAATGACATTTAATTTCTTGGTGGTGTCCTGCTTCTTATGTTAGTCCTCCATTAGGTCATTGGTGGTAGTGTTAAATAGGCCCGAACCATCAAATGGTAAGGACTCTATTTGGGCCTTGTGGTCATCGGTGAGACCAGTAGTGCGCAGCCAAGCATGTCTACGGAGGGTGAATGGATGAGTTGAGGCCCTGCGAAGCAGAATCAAAGGAGTGCTTTGAGGCACGCATCTGCTGAGCTGCCAAGGCCATGTACTCCTCATATATAACAGAAGCTTCTGTCCGTTTGTCTTCTGGAATAAGTTCTAGGAAAGGATGTAGCTGTGCTAGCAGGTCACACTGATAAGCACCCATGGCACCTTGGTAGTTGGCTATCTTATGCTGGAGAATTGCATAAGAGTAGA
Organism: Phrynocephalus guinanensis; assembly: GCA_037367245.1. Taxonomy (NCBI): domain Eukaryota; kingdom Metazoa; phylum Chordata; class Lepidosauria; order Squamata; family Agamidae; genus Phrynocephalus; species Phrynocephalus guinanensis. Next base: position 29,458,992 of record CM074735.1, on the reverse strand, counting down.
GATTTCTGCCCACCGTGTCAAGCTTCCTTCCTTCTTTAGAAGGTGGAATCGGGCTCTGCTTCCTACGGGATTGCACCTGCGAAGATGCAACGACCACCGAATTAGGTACCGGGTGTTTGTTGAGATGCGGTGATTTATCATCATGAACACGGTAGAGGGCTTCCAGCTTGCGTGGAACTCCAGTAGCAGACATAGCCTGGAAGGAATCTTCCACCATGGTGAGGAAGGATGGAATCAAGGTCAAGTGGACAGGAGCCATCTCTTCATTGGCAATCCTTCCAAAAATATGGCAAACCCGCTTGGGTTGTGGTTGATGGATTGGAAGGTCTATGGTTTTTTGATATGCGGACCAAGAAGTTGGCATAGTTCCGCATCGAATTCGAAGAGGAAGGAGGGGACTTCTCTTCGATTTCGGAGTCAGGTGAAGTAACCAGCTGCAGGGAAGCCGAAGCCGAAGATTCAGACACAATGGATTCGACGTCAGAAGGCTCATCCTCATGAGCCGAACCCGAAGAGGGGTCTACTAGTGCAAGCTGGTCGGTTTCGACAGGGTCCGATGTATGGATGAACCACTGCCTGCCGTTGAAACGGAGAGAGAAGGCCGGGATGGGTGGAACAGCCAGAAACTGAGGTTGCAGATGGTGCTCCTTAGGTTGTCTCTTCTTGGGTGGTGCTGTCGAATCCAATGCCTCCTTCGTCGGTTTCGGAGGAGTCAACGCCTGCACCAGAGCCGAGGCTACCGAGTCAGTTTGCGTCGCAATAGCGGCGGACTCGAATCCGACGGTCGGGTTCAGAGCGGCAGCCTGAAGCTTGACGTGCTTATGTCGAGACTTCTCTGCTTTGGGTGGTGAACCCGAAAGAAACGTCGGTGGCAATGAGGACGCATGCTCCACGAGTTCGGGCTCCACTGTCGGAACGGGAGACGAGGCTGCCTTCAAAGCCAGGGATGGAGAGTGTAATGGAAGCTCTCTGGACCGACCGGTCCCCGCATCTGAAACGGACCGACAGGTCCCAGAATCCATCGTCGGAGTAGAGCCCATCAAGGTGATGTTGGAAGGGTAGAACTGCGTCATCATCCAATGACAACTCCGACGAATCAGAAGGCAGTAGTTGTTGATACTTCAGTCGGGCGGCCACAGGAACCAAGGAGGCTGCTGAACTGGAGAACTCGGTTTCGATGGTAACCAATGGAGAGGCCATCGAAGAAGACAAAGCCGGCACGGAAGTCGAACCCGTAGTCGTTGGTGAAGCCTTCGGTAGATGCAAAGAAGATTTCAATGGTTTCGAAGACGGCTTGGAGGGTTTTGCATGGGACGGGCTAGAGGGTGGTTTTGACTTTGACGAAGCCATACCTTGTAAGACTGGAGGTTTCTTAGGTTTTTCCACCCGTCCCGACACCTCCGACTTATGGGCCACTTCGACGGATTTTTGCTCCATGGGCTGGGGCCGAAGGGAACGCTCGAGAAGGTAATTCGCCAAGAGGTTGCGGCGGTTCTTGAGGGCCTGAGAACTGAATCCCCTACAGATCGAGCAAGCCTCGGTTCGATGGTGCTCACCGAGGCAAAAAAGACCGCAGTCGTGCCCATCTGTGTGGGGGATCTTGTCCCGGCAACCAGAACAATGTTTGAAGGGCAGCGCGAAAGACATTAGCCAAAAACAGTCCGAGATCAAAGCTGAAAAGAGAGGAATAATTATCGAAGAGAAAAATCGCACGGAGACCAATGGAAAAAAACCTCTAGCCGTGGCGGTTAAGAGGAACTGAGGCGTTTAGGCAGGAACACCCACGCACATGAACAGGGTGCAGGGCAGAGACTAACGAACTTTCCTATTGCTGGGGAAGTTCCGACCTCTGGAGCAGGGGCACCTGGGAAACCCATCTGTGTGGCTTCACGAAGAGTCTGACGAGTCTTTAAACCTCTACAATATATTTTTGTGAACAATTCAGCAAATTGTGCTGTATTCTTTAAAATTCATGCAAAGAAAAAAACTAAATCATGCTGCTAAAATTAAACACAGAGAGCTTCATAAAGTGCAGTCTTTTCTGCATAACACAACAGATGCCACCCATTGTAAGATTATGTATAAGTCTTCACACAACCAACTGGGATGATAAAGGATAGATGTTGGATGGCATTTGATTGCCTAGAATGAATGGGCTTGGCACAAAACAGCTGAAGTACCTGCACAACAGATAAATCTCATCAAATACATCAGGCGATATATCTCATCAGCTCAAGTGCTCACCATCTTAATGGCAGTTACAAAAGTGGTGCTTCATACGTCTCTCCCAAACCAAACTAGAGAGACTGCTCCATCCAACAAGAGTGATACCATCCCATGCATGCAAATGTGACTGGAGAGCTTGGGAACAAGAGCAGCTGTAGATGGGCATCTCAGCTGCAATGTGCATTGCACATGGTCCTATAGGATGGGAGGTCAACAACATACTTCCAAAACAAAGTGTATTTGATTAACTATTGAAACAAATAGTAGTTTTAGAATGTACAGTTTGTCTGCCCCATGAATATTTCAAGGTAAATACACGTTCAGAACTAAATCTGTATAAGCCATGTGATGTTTTTGATATTAATTGGTTAGGGAGTTCAACTCCAAATTCATTCACTTGTAATGTTTTCGAACTTGATTTACAACTACTTTGACAATAATAGTAAAGAAAAAGAAAAACTATCCTTATTGCAAAATACTTTTTCAAATAAATAAATAAAGGCAGATAATTCCCATCCATTGGCGTGAAATGAATTGTTTTGCTTGATTCATCTTCTGCACAGCCAGCTCAGCTGTGTGTGTTCTTGTCCCAAAGAAAAGTGTTCTGATTGCTTTATCTACTGCTGAGCAGAGGGTAAATGTGTGGCACCCAAAGAAGTTGTCTTCAACAGAAGCAAATAGTGTTAAGACTCTCTCCTGTTTCAGTTCCGCTGATCAGGAGAGATACAACACACTGTCACAGTATACTGTTGTGGTCCAGATTCCAACAATTTTAACTAATCCACACTGGAAAATCAGCTTTAATTTGAAATAATTAAAAACTGAACCTTTTCAGTTCAATGAAGTGTGTTGATCTTGATTCAATATAGTGGTCCCCCATATAACAAGTGGTTTGTTTAACAGAAAATCTGCTTAAAGGAATTTTTTTCCGGCGATAGGGGGAAATCGCTTAACAGAATCGCCTGTGGGGCAAACCCGTACAACAGAAAAACAGTCAGGATTAGGGATTAATCCGTTTTCAGTGGGAAATTTGTAGAAAGGAAAATTTGCTTAACAGAACTTCATTTGGAACAAATTAATTCCTTTATACAAGGTAGCACTATACTATCATCTCAGATCTAAAAATACACTATCTTTTTGGATGATACAGACAGTAGCTATGTATTGTTGTAACAAATTATTCCTATATGAATGAATGAATTTGCCAAACTGTGGTGGCGAACCTTTGGCACTCTAGATGTTTTGGACCACAACTCCCACAGTCCTTTGTCACTGGCAACCTAGGCTCGGAATTCTGGGAGTTGTGGTCTAAAACAGCTGGAGTGCTGCATCACCTGAAGCTTCTCAGGCAAGCCACTCTATGCATCCTCCGTGGGATTTATTTTTGAAGGACATAACAATAACCTTAGAACTGCAGAGCTGGAAGGGACTCTATGGATCACTGAGTCCAGGCTCTGTCAAGGAGGCCCAGTGGGGAATGGAACTCCCAGCCTCTGGCTCCCCAGACAGACAGCTAAACCACAGACTGAAATGATTCAACTCTGGCAGACTGAGAAGTCACACACTGCTATTCCTGTCCTTTAACCTACCAGTGCTGTTATTCATAGATACATGCCCATTGGTTCATGGCTGCAAAATTATATCCCAACCTGTACATGTCATTGTATGGGTAATAATGCCACCTGAAATGCAGTGCTCTCCAATATAATCAGACGGTGTCCACTCTGCTCCTAGTCTAGCGAAAACCTGACACACATGCAGCAGCATCTCCTGCTCACAGAATCTCTTATTTGTATATTTTAAAAAGCTTCCAATTTAGTTCTACCAAAGAACAAGAAGAAAGTAATACATCTAATGCTGTGGTTGGCAAGCCATGCTGAGTATATACTGCAATACTGTAAAACTGTATCTCAAGGACTTATAGAAAATATAAAGCGAACAGTGGTAGAGAATCAGAAGACAGGTATATGCACTTGTTGTTTTGTGAATATTAACAAAGAATTGTAGGGAGACACTGGCCAGACAGAGTATAGTCCTGGACTCTGAATGCCAATTTATATATTTCAAGAACAGAATTCATCTTCAGGACTAATAACTATACTGTAAGTTAGCTTTCATAGACCATTAACTTCTTTATCAAAAGCATAAATTGCTATCCTACATTTCCTGGGGAGAGAGGGAGAAAATATCACCTAGGAAAAGTGATATTTTACAACCCCCAGATTTTTTTGGGTCATTGGGAGGGTCATTTTGCAAGCTTTGTTGCAGCACATGTAATTGGAGTTAGGAAAGGACACTGCGAAGTCAGCGAGAAATGCAGGAAGTACAACAGTTAGTCATTTGTATTATTAACTTTGTCTCTTCATTCACAGAATTCTTGCTAATAGCACAAATAGCCTGGCACTAGATAAGCCAATTAACACATGGAGAGTGATAAGAAGCTGTTACCTCAGTTCACACATCTGCTGACAGCCTCTTTTGTCCTAAAAAAAAAAAAAACCTAATTCAATAATAACTTTGTCTAACTTCCCTCTGAAGTTTCTTTTTTCCACAATGGGTGACAGAGTGTTTCAGGAGGGTCCAGTATTGACCAAATGGTTTTTGAATAATGCCATTTTATGTCATATTGGTACCTGTTTCTTCTTTTCAAGAATTGGCCTATTTCCCTCAATGGAACCTAAGAAGGACATGCTGACAAAACCTATTATATCATGCTGGAAAAATAGTCAGGGAGCAAATTCATAACATTGTGGATAATTATATTAGGCCTTGAAGTAGTGTTGCCAGAGTAGATATGGTGACCGAAATGGTGTGTGGCATTTTTCCTTAAGGTCTAGCATCTCCCTTTGTAGCTCTGGTTTCTCTTCAGATCGTATAAATCTTTCGCCCTTTTCCCTTTGTAGCCTTACTATGTGGCCTCTTTGTTGTTAGTATTTAAGGTTAGGCGGTTCTCTTTAAGCAAAAATCAGGTTTTGCTGCGATCATACTTTCCCCATCTACTCACCTAGTTAATGTCATTTTCATGCAGGATTTATTTCCTTACTTTACTAGAGAATAAAGCCCATATATTTTGGGGTGAAAGGTTGCATATAATGTGCATTTTATCTAGATAAGTTTCTCAGCATCTTTGAAGGTAAGGATTTCCAAACAGTAGGTGGCCTTGGGCTTGGCAGGTCTGCAAAAAGAATCCAGGGAAGCAGACTCTTGGCAAACCCCTGCCTCTCAATGACATGGCTGAAAGCATGCCTGCTGCCGTGTGCCTACTGGCAGGTATGTAAACTATGAAGAGGAACTGTATTGTTTGCAAATAGTCAGTGGACACAGATTAGCTAAGCATGGCTCCTAAATACAGTGGTACCTTGGATAACGAATTTAATTCATTCTCCGAGGCAATTTGTTATCCAAAAAAATGTTATCTGAAACGCGGTTTCACACAGGAATGAATGGGAAACCAATTAATCCATTCCAGAGCCTAGGAAAATGACACAGAGACCTGTGTTTTTTGGTTTTTTTTTTGCTCAATACTCTTTATAAAGTGCACTTTAAAGGCACAAATGCAATGCCACCCAGGATAACTCTTTTTTACCAATGAATGCTGGAAATTTGTTAACCAAGGCAGCCCATAGGGAAAATTCGTTATCCGAGGCAGCACATAGGAAAATTCGTTATTTGAGGCAGCCCATAGAGAAAATTCGTTATCTGAGGCAGACCTATACCTAGAAATTGTGATTAGTTATCCGAGGCAGCCCATAGGGAAAATTTGTTACCCAAAGCAGCCCTATACCTGGAAATTGCAATTCGTTATCTGAAAAATTCATTATCAGGGGCATTCGTCATCTGAGGTATTACTGTATGTCCTCCTAAAGCAAAGCAAAGCAAAGTGTTCTGCTTATATACCGCCCCATACCACTACAAGTAGTTTCTGGGCGGTTTACAATTTTAATTACAGTGCGCAGGCTACACATTGCCCCCCCCCAACAAGCTGGGTACTCATTTTACCGACCTCGGAAGGATGGAAGGCTGAGTGAACCTTGAGCCTGCTACCGGGGACTGAACCCAGGTCGTGAGCACAGTTTCACCTGCAGTACAGGCATTTAACCACTGCGCCACGAGGCTAGTCCTACTACAGAACAAGCTCCTTTGTTGCTTCAATTGCCACTCACAGCAAATGTTCCTCTGTAGGTAATTATCAATATACTCACTGCATACAGTGTGCTAATCAGAAATGCATCCCTCAACTGCTAGCCCCAGGTACATTTCTTCAACACCCATCCCTGCCTTCCAGCAGCCACCTAAAAACTGCCCCTGGAAGGTGGGTTGGCCAATATCCACAGGGCCAAAAGGTACTGTTCAGCTATGACAACAGCCTGGTATATCCAAGCAGGGGGAGCTAATTTCCATATTTTTAAGTTTTTGAACAAATCCATTTTGGGTTGAAAAAGCCCTATCACACCACCCAGTGGCTAAGTTAAATATAGTTTAAAATTAAATAAAATGAAAGGCTATCGCCTGCCAGAACACAGAGAAGCTGCCTTAAAGCCACAGAAGGCACAAGGGAACCTGATAAGCAACAACTGTTTTGACCTTTATGCGGAGGGGCACGACACTGGTACCCACAAATTGCACGTGAGTGGCAAGAGGCCCCTTGATGACCTCTCCTGTCATAGAGCTGGTTTGGGTGACATGCAGGTGCTGCAGTAAAGAAGAGAACACCTGTCCTATTGCCAATGGGGTCCACTACTCTGTTAGTGGAAACCCCATTCTAGATCCCACCTACAGCTTCTAGGCCTCAGAGACAGCAGCCATTCCACTGAAAGGGACTTTTAATATGTGAGCAGAAGTCAGACCCTTGGCCTTAGGTATGCTCTCAGAGTGCCCTTTTTACTGGGACTAATTATATTTCAGGATTTTAAAACTTTAAACAACATTACTCTGTCCCTCATCATCCCAGTTCAGAGTTTAAAATTCAGCACCTTCATTAAATCTGTCTTCAAAGTCAAGGTAACTGCATGTTCCTCCAACAGACCACTCCAGAGAAATCCTTTTTATTTTAATGGAAAGATGAAAGCCCGAGTAAAAGCATTTTCTTAATAAAAATATAATAGTAAAAATATAATAATAATGTTAGAACTGCAGCTCTTTAAGGGATCCTATGCACAACATTCTTATAGCAAATATACCTGCTTTTTAAAGGATGATCTTCAGTTCAATGGTCTGTATTTGCCACTGAATGTTAGCCTTTAAAACGCATTGATTTTTTTTGCTGCTGACTTTTCACAAGACAAATAGCATTCTTAGATGTAGCAAGTACAGTGGACTCTTGTATAACGAGCAGTTCGTATAATTGAAAATCCGTGCAACATAAACAAAATTCCACCACCACTCTCCCTCCTTCCTCCCCCTCCACTGTGGGCACACCGGGCTCCTCACCAAAGATGCAAGCCGACAATGGAGGAGAAGAAGGAGGCCCAGGCCAGCCCGCTCAGCCTGCTGTGGCATCCACGGCAGCGGCAGCTTCAGTGGTGGAGGAGGAAGAGGGGGGCAGGCCAGTTCCCTTCATCCCGGTGAGCCAAGCCCTGGCGCTCCCTCCTCCAGCCGATGCCCCAGGGCCTGGCCTCTTGCCTACAGTCAATAAGGGGAGAGAGACTGTTTTCCGGGGGGGGGGGAGACACCTGGTTTGAATTTCTGCTCCCTGAAGTTATTGTGTCATTTTATATGATTTTTTTCTATGCATTGGAACAGATTGAATCTTCCTTGAGTGCAGAGCCCTCAGTGTCAAGGGATCTATCCATGGAAGCAGGCGAGTCATGAGGAAGCAAATAAATGGATAAATGAAAATAAGTAAAATGTAATATAAAATGGAGGAGGAGGTCGGAAGAATAGTAAAATTACACTAACAAAAAAAAACCTGAATGAGAAACAACTTTCCTTATGTTCTGCAGTAGCTACAGAATGGCCGGCTCCACCAGTGGGTATGTGCTGGCAGGGCCCCTTTGCCATAGCCGGCCGGAAACAGCGCAAGACCTCAGGGCTGGGGTCTCGCAAGGCCGGGAGGCAACGTGAGACACCCCTCTTTCCTGAAAGCGGCGTTCCCCACCCGACCCACCCTTTATGAACAGCGAGTGGGAAAATATTGGTCACCTTAGGGGGCCGGATAGGAATTTTTGCCCGGCCCGGGGGATTGGCTGCTCTGGGCTGGGACTTTTCACCTATCCCTCACTTGCATCAGGTCAGGTCCGAGTAAATCTTAGGCCAAGGGAGGATGTGCTGGGAGGCGGGTAGTGTGGAAGTTCGGACCATCTGGTGAGTTTTATAACACCAAGCTATGACCTCCAAACCCCCTAGGGGGCTGCGGGTCAGGCGATCACAGCGCCCGGGGGGGGGAGGAGGATTTGGAAATCCACCCACAGGGGGAGGGACAGGCCATGTGAAGGCACCTGACTGCCTGGGGAGGACACATAGCACTAGCTGGCCTTGGGAGTACTGGCCACTAGGCGGCACCCCCGAGGGGGTACTGACTCACCCAAATTAAATTAATTATCAAGGGGGAGGTCCCAGGCTGACCTCCTGGTCCCAAATTGTTCCGCACTATGGCTGCTCCCTCCTTTACATTTAACAATTGGTGTTATTTGATTATAATCTGGATAAAAAAAACCTTGGTCATTTCTCCCAGCACCAGAGTCTCGCGTCCTTATTCCGGTCTTGTGGGGCAAAAGGCAACTGTTCAGTGGCAGTAAAAAGGAACTGAGCCACTCAACATGGGAACAGCGGAGCACACGTTGTAGGAGGAGGTGGTTCTAATTGATTTACAGTTACCAGCAATCTTCGCGTTGGTGCAAAAAACCCAAGGTGTGTATTCACAGATGCCACGAAGAAGAACCAAGCACCTTGACAGGGAACCATGAAGGGATCAGAAAAGGTGGGACCAGAGGAAGGAAGGAAAGAAGGGGGCTGTGGGCTGAGATATGAGCTACATCACATTTAATGTGAACACCCAACTCCAAATCAATCCACGGCACCTATGTGATTACCAGCTGTGAATTCAACCATAATACAGCTGTGAATCAATGCACAGCAAAGTCAGAATGAAGCAATTCAACTTGCCAGTATAGTCACAGCCTAAGGCAAAAAAATTAACTAGTGCATGAAGATTTAATTTGTCAAAGCAAGATTTGGCCTGATCTGTAATTTTGGCACAATTATACAACTTCACTGTGAAAAGGAGTTAGGTTAAAACAAAAAATCTTTGTGTGCCATGCTTATATGACTGACCAAGCAGGAAATCCATCATCAAAGCATCATTTCAGTTATTCAGTGGGACAAATGAAGATATATGATAGAGGACGTACCTTGTAGGGATGTGCATCTTTGTAAGCTCCAGACTGATATGTTTGCTCTTTTACCTCTCTCTAATTCTGGCCTGTAAAGTCCATTGCTGCAGCCTTAATCTCTTCCAATCTCTGTATCTGATCTCTACTTGCTTCCCTATGGACTTGCTTTGATTGTTATGAATAGGAAACCATATGATATTTTATGTGAGCATCTTTTATACATATTTGTTCTACAAGTTCACATTTTTCTACTCATTTTCTAAATCATACGTAGTTTTTCTGCATAGCACCTACAGAATAAAGCATGTCTGTGTGCAATTTAAAATAGACACATTTCAATGCACATTTTATTGTACAGTATGTTATTTTCAAAGTCTTGAAAAATGTAGATTTCTAAACTCAAATTGCTTCTGGTCAGCTATTCTTTGGAGGGGGCACAGTCAACAGACAAAAATAAACCTAGCAAACTATACCCAACAAATTCATGGCATATCTTTCATAGGAGAATTTAAAGGAAAACATACAATCTATGCTTGATACACTTGGGCATGAAACCAAGGATAGCTCACCCTATCCCTCTAGGCCAGTGATGCTGAACCTTCAGCATTCCAAATGTTTTGGACCACAACTCTTAGAATTCGGATCCTAGAATGCCAATGACAAAGGAAAGTGGGATTGGTGGTCTGGAGTAAGGCAGTTTGCCACCACTGTTCTAGGCAACAAAAATGCAAAGGGGAAGGTGCTGAATGCAGTGAATGACCAGTAGGAGAAACAGTCCTCAGAAGAGCCTAAATCTACAACAGTTGGATGCCTCTCAAAAAGTTTCCCTTCTCATGGGCAAGATGAAATTCTCAGATCTCTCACTTTCATTCTACAGTGAGAGAATTAAGGTGTCTAATTTCCATTGGTTCCCAAACATTCCCAAATAAAGAATTCCCAAAGAAAGAAAAAGCATTACAGTACTTTCCAATACAGATACTGGTAAGTTCTTAGCAGATGTACACACTTTTGAGAACTGTTTAGCTCCCTTTGTCTTTTGCCAAACAAAGGGACAGACTGTTAAGAAGGACAAGTGTAGATTATACTCCCAACAAACAAAGTGATTTCCTGAATTCACTGTCAAAAAATTTAAGTTTAGTTTGCTTCCATAAGCAAACATGCTGCTATTATCAGCAAGTTGCCTTGTTCTCTAGCTGGTGTTATCAGACAGTGTAAAATGTGCCAATAATTTCCACATAAAAAGTAAAAGAGACCAATTTGCTGATTAAGGAGAACTAGTAGGCACTCAAAAGTATTACTTGTGTGAGGGATTCCATCTATGTCCTCCATCTCATACTGCTTAGGATCAGTAATCCTATGATCTAAAAAGAATCTAAAAGATCTAAAAAAGAATTTTTAAAGAATCTCTCTATGTGTTCTGCTTATATTCTGACCCATACCACTTCAAGTCTCTGGGCAGTTTACAGTTTAATTGTGTACAGTATGCAGGCTACACATCCCCACCTCCTCCTCGGAATCGTTTGCTGGCACGCAATCCCCAAGTCCTTGCTTGGCACTGCCTTTCTGGCTTGGCCGTGGTCTTCGCCCCATTGTGTCAGCTGCCTGCATGCAGGTTTGCACCACCTCTCTGCCCGGGCCACTTTCACTCCTTCCTTGTGGGTGCTGCCCCCTGGTCCAGTCACTTTCATTTTGGGAGATGCCCACCTGCCCACAGGAAGGAGAAAGCTCAGCAAGAAGGAATGTGAGTCCAGTGAATTGTTCTACGGATTGCATCTCTCTCTCTCTCTCTCTCTCTCTCTTACTCACACACACACATACACACACACACACGCTCCTTGGGTGCAGATACACACATGCGTTTCCCAAGGTTACAGCCATGCCTGTCCCACAGTGAGTAGGGAGGAACCCTTACGGGGAGGGAAGCACTGGGCTTCCCGAAGGGATTACTCAGGAGCAAAGGAGGACCTGCCGCTCCCCCAGCCGGCTCAAATACATATTTGCGGCTGTTTTATCCTTTGCCTCGTTAATTCCTGCTCTTTCCCCTGCTGGGCTCCAAGCAGCCTTGTTGGAATGGGGGCTACTCAGGAGTAAACAAGGGTGTGGTGCTCTCAAACTTCAGTTAAACCAGAATAATGAAGTAGCAACGAAATTTTTTTTAGGGTTGGGGATCACCACAACTTGAGGAACTGTATTAAGGAAGGTTGAGAACCACTGATCTACTGCATTAGATGGTGAAGTACACCTTGGAAAGGAGGGAGAGTAATGATTACATTTTTAATAGTAACTGGTTGGAAGCTTTAGAACAGGTAGCCCTGTTAGCAGGGGCTAGCATATCGGGCAATGACACAAGAAAAATAAAAACAAAGAGGACAAAAATGTTGTGGCACCTGAAAGACTAATTGCCATATTTTAATGTGAGCTTTCGTGGACAGGTCCTCTTTAGAAGCTTTCATCTTTCTCTGAAATACAACCCTATGCAAAACACGTTATGCTGTGGGCAGGCCACTGAAAAGTGATAGCACTCTTTAAAATGCACAAACATACAAGTTTCTGAACCCACACATTGGACCAAAAGAATACGGTTATTTCTACTCCAGAGGAAGGAATGTGAGCCAGCAGGAATGTGACCCAACATTATATTGGGTACAGTGTCCTCATTTTATACGTCCATATGATTTGTTCCAAGGATAGATAACCATAACTGTAAAGCAAAAAGGATCAGTAATTGTAGTAAATCTATATTTACACCATAGGCAATCGCAAGATATCTGGCACAGTGCTTCACAAAACAAGTGTGGCACTCTGAAACAATTAAAAAAAACTCCTTACCTGTTGAAACCCCCCCCCCAAATGTTTATTAAGACCTAGGGCGTGCCTAAAGCAGTCTTGTTCCTCCATGTCAATAGAATCACCCATGTCAAACTGACAGAGGCATTTGGAAAATCAGGCTTGACTGCTCTCTCTTCTGCCATTTTCCCCCACTCAAAAAAACAACAAAAAAAAACTCTCTGCCTTGACTTCCAAGAAGAGTTGAGTAAGCTATCATCAAAGAGTAGGTAACTATTATGTTGTTTCTAACAGGAAAACCCCACAGCCTCTGGAAATATTTCGTATTCAACTGAAACAAAAATGTTCTCCTCGATGGTACCTCTCTCTCTCCCCCCCTCTCTTTCCATTCCTTACAGTAAATGAACCATGAAAGAAAGCAAATTACTAAAAGCCCTAGAAAGACCTAATTCTATTGTCACATTATTTTTCAGTTTTAATTTTAATAGTACAATTTCTTTGGATCCTCTAAAAACAGTTATTTGTCTACAAAAACATTCTTTATTAGATTTTGATAAACCATGGACCCTCATTCTAGTAAAACACCAAGATCCAAATGATGATCACTTTGGCTCAAGCCCATGACCCCTACTTCCACCTTGACCGTAACTGGCTCTTGTGGATAATGCCAATTTTCATATTTCTTACTGAAAACTTCTATTTCTGAACTGGAGAAAGTTTCAAAGAATAGGATATCAATGGTGCAGATATCCAACAGGTTGCTGTATTGTTTACCCACAACCATAATGCTGCTCACAGGAAGCTATGGGAAAAGCTCCTCAGGAACCATCTTGTGGACATCAGGGTACTGAGCTATTGGGGGGGGGGAGCTTCAACTGGTTCTTTATTTTAAGTGCTACATATGTATTTTACATTGGGGCGTGGTGGCTCAGTGGACTAATGCTTCCGAAAACTGTTGGCTGCAAATTCAGCAGCTTGGCGGTTCAAATCCCGGGTGCCACACAGTGGAGTGAGCATGTAAATGTAAGTAGATAAGTAGGTAGCACCGTAAAAAGCGGGAAGGTAAAACAGTGTTTCCTTGCAGCCATGCCGGCCATGTGGCCATGGACTTGCACAACACTGGCTTTTCAGCCTGAATACGGAGATGAGCATCACCCCTAGAGTCGGACACAACTAGCACACATGTGCGGGGGGAACCTTTACCTTTACTTTTTAAAGCATCTTATACCCCTGCACCTCTAGGAATGTCACCACTGTTCCACTCATCTCTCTCGCACATAGTAACCAGTTTGTGAACATTAAAAAAAAAAAAACAATACCCTGAAAGACAACAATTTATGCTGAGATTTCCTGGAGGGCAGTGTGGTCCACCACTGTTCTTTTCCATATTGAAGCCTTATCCATGTGTTATGTGCTTGATGCTTGATATCACTTGGGTGGTGTTTTTTTAAAAAGTGATCATTCACTTCTTATGGAGTAGTTCTAATCTTTCTTTAGAAAGAATATATTTGTAATAGAGATGGGTACGACCAGGAAAAATGACGTTTCGAGTTGTCGTTTGTTGGGACGGGTCCGTTTCGGGTCGTTTCCCTTTGTCGCGGAAATTTTTAAAAATTTGTCATTTCCGTTTGTCATTTGTCATTTGTGTTGGGGTTGGGGTTTGGGTAAGTGGGCTCTGGGAGGCACCTCTCTGGGTGCCTCTGATGTCTGACCCACTAAGAAGGGAAGGGAAGGGAAGGGAAGGGAAGGAAAGGGAAGCGTTTCGCGTAGCCGCTGCGTACCATACATTACATTATGTTAGGGTTGGGGGGTAAGTGGCAGAGGCACATCTCTGGGTGCCTCTGACTCACTAAGAAGGAAAGCCATACTGGCGTACTGGCGTACAGGTTAGGGGTAGGGGTAGTGGGTGGGCTCTGGCTGGGAGGCACCTCTCTGGGTGCCTCTACTGTGACCCACTAAGAAGGGAAGCGTACTTGCGTACGGATCTGGGTTAGGGTTGGGGTTAGGGTAAGGGCTAGGCTTAGCGTTATGGTTAAGGTTAGGGTGGGTTAGTGGGCTGCACCTCTGGGTGCCTCTGACCCACTAAGAAGGACAGTGTACTGGCGTATGGGTTAGGGTTAGGGTTAGGGTTAGGGTTAGGGTTAGTGGGCTTTTTATGCCCTCTGGCACATCCAGAAGTCTCAGTCAAAACCTGGCCATGCGATTGGTGGAATGGGTCCAAAAATTTGCATGGTCCCATCCCATGGCCAGCCCATCATTGCGCAGGTGTAAAAAAAATAAAAATAAAAATAAAATAAAATAAAATCAATGGAGACGTTTTATTGCAAGAAAAACCCACTGCTGCTACTATAAAAAATCAGGCATTTAAAATACCTAATTTTCAAATGTTTCTGTGGTGCTTTGGTGGGTTTTTGGACCACGATTTAAAAATAACCCACCACCACCACATGGCAAATGGAGACAACGAGGATGCCCCCCCCAGCCTGGTACCAGCAGCCCAGGACAGGAGAGGGGGGAAGGCCGGGGACCCCCCCCCCCAGAAACCACCCCTCTCTGGTAGGTGCCCTCACTGAGGCAGGCATATTTTCGCCTGCTTTTATGGCCAGGAATCGGGGTTTTTTTATTTTTAAAACTTTTTTTCTGTGCTGCTTGGCATTGCGCGATCACCGCGGTGCCATGAACGACAACAAAAAATCAGACCCAATTTTTCTTTTTCGGGTCGGGTTCGAGCTGGAGCAGAGTAATTCTCGTTACCGTTACCCGTTACGTAACGATAACGATAACAGAACACGGAAACGAGAATTTCGCCACTCCGTGCCCATGTCTAATTTGTAATATCCTCTCTTACTTCACTGTGAGCAGCTTGGACCATATTGCTTCTGGAAAAGCAACACATAAAAAGGGGGGTTGATCTGAACATTCAGAGGTTAACTGAAAATTGCTGCACCAGTGGTGCCAGTATGGGAAAACTCAGGTTTCTAGGGTCAACTCAATGACAGTGTATTGTCTGAAGAATGGTGCAAAGTGTAACACCCCCCCCCCCAGATTTACTTTTTCCAAGCTCTGCTGCCTACAGTTGCATCAAGTTCTTAAAGCAGACTGTCTTGGACAAAGGTGAGGTTACACTGATAAGCATCCCCAAGCAAGGGCCTGGTGACCATGGAGAAAGTGCCCAACCTTGCACTCATCCATTGAGTTTTCGGGTAGCAAGGAACTACAGAGCAAGAGCTGAAAGACAGGGGGAGAAATGGGGGAAGCAGCTGTTCCCTCAGTTACCCATAGTATGGTAAAGGTTAGAATCAGCATTTTGAAATGTTACGACATTCAGGTCCCAGAAATCTTTGAAAAACACAAATGCAGTGTCCTAAAAATAAAACGAGGCTGCAGCGTTTGGAAGCACAAGCATGGAACATGGAAATATTAACATTTGAGTAAACATAATGTGGGCCTACATGGTATCACCACATATGTATATATGAAAAATATGTATATATGAAAAATATGCAAATATGCAAACAAAGTAGAAGCAAAATTGCCATTTGTGAATGTTTCTTTAGGTGTTTGAAATAATTATGCTCCATATTTCAGTTCAAGAAGATCCAAGCCAACTTGCAGCATGGCTTTAAGTCAAAGTTCTATGGTTTAGCTGCCTGTCTCTCAGCCCACACAAACGCATGCACATACGCACACACACACGTACACACCCTGACTGACTTGTATTAAAACCCATTAGTGATTCTACAGCCCCTATTTTGGAACACACTTTAAGTGTGCACAGGCAAAAACAACAGTCAGGTCAACCATGCATGGGCACCATTAAGAAGGTTTCCCTCATCCCTGCATTATTTCTGCTCATGTCCTTGACCAGGGAGCTAGCTAATGGTTTGGCATACCAGGATAGGGCCTGTCAGTCCATTGGCCTATACTGAGTTAAGTTTATCAGGTTAAAACAAACATTGGTGTGGCCACTTATTTCCCAGAAGCTTGTGTCAGATGTGTCTTTTCTTCTCAGGGCTGTGACCTATCTAGCCCATATGTACCTTGCAGTTGGAGAACGGCAGCAATCCGCGGTAAGAACACTAAAAAGCAAATACAGAAACAAATTATGGCCAGCAAATTGCCAGAAACTGGTACTAGGAAACAGGATATGTTCCTGATAAAATACTGGCAGTTGGAGTACTTGCTACCTCCTTTCCATTTGTTTTCCAGTGTTCACCGAATACACTTTCATTGCAGCCGCGCATGCTTGCTTAGTCAAGATGAAAACATGCATTAAGCTAGAGGCACATCACTGGCATAATTTCCATTTATTAGCAGGCTGTTTTCGCGGAAAACACTAAACCAAAGTTAAACACAAATTGAATCAGACCTATTGCCAATAAAAGATCAGTACATATTTTGCAAAGAATGAGCCATTTAGAAGGTGACTAACAATATTAGGAAGAGCCAGGAGGATTAAGAAAGCAGGCGCTATTTTAAAGGCCTCCCTGTGACATATTATAAATTGAGTTCTGCTAATGTGCTTTAGCACTGACTTACAATAATACCTCCAGCTACTTTCTCCCCTTCAATAGCCATGGCAATAAGAACTTTTTGTAAAGAACATTTAAGAAGTGTCAAAGAAAATATCCCACAGTATGTAACATTTGTTCAGATGTTTAAAACGTTCACTAGTTTATTATGAAATGTGTTCAGGTTTTTTAAGAAGTCCGAAACTTACAGAAAATATTAGACCCTAAACAAACAAAAACTGTAACAAGAATTCCTGCTGGTCCAGACTTTGGACACAGCATGACACAACTCATCTTCCTCTGGAGTCATATGCCAGTACATCATCCCTAGACAGGATCTAGACTAGTGCAACCTGTGGGTCCCCAGATGTTCTTGGATTGCAACTCCCAGAAGTCTTCATCACTAGCTGAACTGGCTAGGATTTCCGGGAGTTGCAGTCCAGGAACATCTGGGGACCCACAGGTTGAGAACCACTGATTTAAACCCACACCTACAAGAAATGCTAAGCGTCATCTAAACCAATAGCTTTATTACTAAACCAATAGCCTCATCTAAACCAATAGCTTTATTAGATGCTTCTATTATCCCTGAGCATACAAAAACCGAGCATCGAGCCGGGGAGGTCTAGCCAGTCCACTTACTACTCACCACAGGGCACACACATCTATCATCATTGGGGTGGTGCCAATCATGGAAGAATCAGCTGGTGCCTGCTCGTCTCCCCATACAATTGATCACTATGGCAAGGAGCCAAGATGACAAGCGTTCTTGCTCAGCTGTTGAGTGGTTGGATATGCAGGGAGACAGGGAAGTGCTGGTCAGGCAACTTCCATGATTGGAATGATCCTGATGGTGACCAGGCATGCACACTCTGGGACGACTGGTAAGTGGACAAGTCACTTCTGAGAGGAAGGACTGGACTTCCTTGGCAACGGTGATACCACACTTTGTATTCGTATTCACAAGGATACGAATACAAAGCACCCATCTCTGTTTATTTGTTGGGAACTCAAAACTATTAAACCTAAACACTAAGTAGGCAAAAATCCTGTCTGAAATATTTGTCTTTCTTTCTTACTGGCCTCTGCCAGAAATATTGGATAGGATTATCAGGCTGTTGTCAAATCCTGAAGAAATAAGACATGTCACCGATAGTTTCTTGTATCACAAGGGACAGCAACAGCAACAGATACACCATGCCACTCAGACACATACATTACCTGGTATGCTTAGCAATGAACGGGGAATAACATAAAGCAAAGTATTCTGCTTATATACCGCCCCATACCACTTTAAGTAGTCTCTGGGCGGTTTACAGTTTTATTACAGTATGCAGGCTACATATTGTCTCCCCCCCCCCCAGC
Organism: Phrynocephalus guinanensis; assembly: GCA_037367245.1. Lineage (NCBI taxonomy): Eukaryota > Metazoa > Chordata > Lepidosauria > Squamata > Agamidae > Phrynocephalus > Phrynocephalus guinanensis. Next base: position 29,440,772 of record CM074735.1, on the reverse strand, counting down.
AAGCTGGGTACTCATTTTACCGACCTCGGAAGGATGGAAGGCTGAGTGAACCTTGAGCCTGCTATTGCTACGTGCCATCAAGTTGATTCTACTTATGTCAAAACTAAGTTTTCTAATATATGAGGTGCTCAGGGAGTGGATTACCACTGCCACATCCCAGTGAGCTTCTATGGGCAAGTAGAGACTTGAACCCAAGCTTCCTGAATCCCCAGTTCAATACTGTGTTCATTATGCCACACTGATTCTCATGTACAACTTATCGGCCTCAATACTGCCTTTCTTTGGCCATACTTGGTCTCAGTTTAATTTTTGCTTTACAGTAAATTTTCCTCCTTTTGTTGCAGAAAACCGGGAAACAAGGTTTCTAGCACTTTGTTTAAAAAAGAAAACAAAATGTGTTGCTTATGTACTGCCCCAGAGCACTTTAAGCATTCAGTGGGTGGTTTAAATTTTAATGATACAGGCTACACATTGCACGCACACACACACCCTGCAAACTGCATATCTCTGGCAAAGTATATGATAATGTAAATCGGGTACAACAGTACTAGACTGATCAAGAAAATAGCTAGTGAAAAACCATGTAATGTTCATTTTTTTAAAAAATATATGACTATACCCATTGTGTGTGTTTTGTCGTTACAGTCGTTACCGACTCTTCGTGACTCCATATCCATGGAGTTTTCTTGGCAGGAATACTGGAGTGGTTTGCCAGTTCCTACTCCAGGTGCCTACAGCACCTGGTATTCCTTGGCGGTCTCCCATCCAAGTACTAACCAGGGCCGACACTGCTTAGCTTCCGAAATCAGGCGAGATTGGATGTGCTTAGGGCATCTAGGCTCTTCGACTATACCCATTACTAATTATTAAGAGTAACTTTTTACACTGTTAATTACTTACAACCTTTTATTTACTTTATAACTATTTTTAAAAATGTTTATAAATGCATAAATGGTCCAACCCAATGAATATCAGGAATAACATATGATTGATAGTCATTACACCCACTCCCAAATGAGATTTCCAGTCATTACATAACTTTTAAAAGCAATGATGCAGGTGGCATTGTTACCAAAAATTAACAACCAATGCTATTATTTTTAATATGTTAACGTGAAGGTAGATATTTTCCTGACTGCCAGAAAGAAAGTTAGAATCGTTCCTTGCTTCCTACATTTAAAACATTATTCTAAATACTGTGATTTTGTTCAAATAATGCTGGTCCTTGCAAATCTTACTCTTTTTACTCATGTAAAAATGTCTGGGTGTGTTACCAAGGAGAACTGCTGCTGAGAGAGCTAAACAAACAGGAGGAAGTGAGTGCTGGTAAGTTTCTGGGGTGCTAGTAGTTGGAGTAGAGGTGCTTTAGAGCCCTGCGTGCCTGACGGTGTGCAATATTTTATATAAACAACAAAGAAAGAAAAGATTTTTACTAGATAGAAAGGTAGAAAGCGTAAAAAAAAAATTTGAGGCCCAGAATACTGCCCTCGTTGAAATGGAGTCTGAGGTAGCAGCTGTAGTTACCTGCAACACTTGTGCCATGTCTGTCATCTTACCAAAGCACGTGGAGGACTTATAATTGCAGCAAGTGCAAGCTGGCTGCACTACTGGAAGAGTAGGTCCAGCAGCTGGAGGCCTGCATATCTAACCAGCAACAAATTAAGGAGCTTGAGGTGTTCTTGGAGAGAGCAGAGCAGACTATCCTGGACAAAAAAGAGACAGAGCACAGAAGAGACTGTGCCGGAAGCTGTCAAAAATGCAAGCTGTTTCTGTCTGATCGCACCTTGAGAGTCTCAAAATTAACTTTCTTTTGTGATCCGACTGCAGACTGGCTACTAAAAACCATTAAACATCAACATACAGCCTCTTGAGACATGCTCTTTTGTATACATCAGTTCCAATAAGATACTCTGGTTTTTATTATCTCTGTCGTATGAACCAGAAAAAGGTTCATCTATCTTTAGAAATGGGATTTCAAAAACAAACAAACAAAAAACACACCAGCAAAGAAGGGGCAAATAACCATCTGGCATCTATTCTCCCAACAGTCAGGGTATAGATACATTCACTGACCACAAATATAGTTAGTTAATGGTTATTGGGAAGAGTCAATAATTGTTACACTAAATCCTGATTTATTTTTGTCTTTCTACTGACATCAGAGTACCATCTGTTGCATAGTCCTGTAGGGAAGATTAGAGATTAATAGCCCTACTCTAGAAATATATTTGGAGTTGGACACATCACTCCCCATATCAGTATGTAACAGTAAGTATCCATCTACTCCGGGTGTGATGTGGTATGGTTATTTCTAGGCAAAAGAGATGCACGATGATCCAACACATTCAAATGTACATTCCTTTCTTCAATAAAATGTCAGCCAGAGAGCCAATACACCAAGGCCAGTCAGCTTCTCCAAATGTGAAGAGCAGAGGGGAAGACAATACAAATAGAAAGGTCCAGTGTCAGAGAAAGCTTGTGAGATTAGCGGCAGTCCCTGGGGTGGGGGGGACTGAGTGGTAAGATGAATGGCTCAGTTCAAAGTGGGCCCATGCAAAAAGAATGGAGGAGACTGTTACAGAGAAAGATCCTTCACAATGTTTTTCAATATGAATGTGAAGCATTTCTGCAGTCAAGCCAAAATCACAAGGAGAGTCAGTACACCAAACTTTTCTCATACTGCAGCTGGTGTTTTCAGAGTGGGCCTTGTGTGAAAAGTCTACAGCCATTCCAGTTCGGGAGGGAGATAAGCACACTTTCCCTTAGGGCGTGCTTTGGATTAGTGGCAGACTATAGCATATCTGCCAGCCTAGCAGTTCGAAAGCATGGAAATGCAAGTACTGTAGATAAATAGGTAATGCCGTAAAAAGTGGGAAGGTAAACAGCGTTCCGTGTGAAGAAATGTGTTCAGCCATGCCGGCCACATGGCCATGGACCTGCACAACAGGCTTAGAAATGGAGATGAGAACCCCCCCTAGAGTCGGACACGACTAGCATGCATGTGCGCGGGGGGGGGGTGCTTTCCCTTTACCTATAGCATAACTGAAGGGCCAATATCTTGCCCTCCAGGATATTGTAGGGCTGCAGGTCCCATCAGCCCTAGTCACATGACTAAGGATGGGGGATAAAGAGAGCTGCAGTCAAACATCTGGAGGGCCACATCTTGCCCACAACTCCATCCTAAAGGCAAGTCATCCAGCATGTATACACCCAACTCTATTTCTAGTGGATTGAACTGTCCATGTAATTTTTCAGCCCTAAAGTACCAGAAGTACTTCTGTAGCAAACAGCTTGTCCTTGGCCACTTTTTTTATACCAATTTATTTATATTTAGTTATTTATTTATTTATTTTTATATTTATATACCCCCAGATTTTCCCAGACGGGAACTCAGGGCGCTTAACAAGGAATAGTATATAACAAAATACAGAGAAAATTAATAATTGGTTCCACAATATGACATAAAGAACAAAAATAAACACAACAATAATCAGTAGAACCAAAATTTAAAAAGCTAAAAATACAAAACATTGCTATCAAATCAAAAGAGCGACAACCTTTGAGCAAAGTAATGGCTTTGAAATGGCTCCCAACAGAAATGCCATGCCCAATGCAAGTAAAACAAATTTAAACTGAGCCTTCTTGTGTTCTTTTATTTTTGCACTCGGGATATTTTATTCACCGCCGCGCAAGGCCTTGTTTGAACAGAAAATGTTATCCTACCAAAGATTCGGGGAGCTGCTTCCTGCTAAGTTTCTTACAGCAGAAGGCCTTTCTTCCCCTGACAAAAAGTGCAATGCCCTTTCACTTTCTATTCATGTTCAAGTCTCTGTGTTTCCACCTGCAACACAGAACTTAGTACCAGACAAACTTGCCTCTTTTTCCCAGCTTCAAAACACAAGTGTGTGTTCATGTTCACTCAGATGGTGCTATGTAGCTGAGCCCTAGGCAAGTCATATCTTCGTTTCATATAAGACATAAGGCTGAAGCAAGCAACGTCTTTTATACAGAAGCTTTTACCCAACAATATCTTTTAACCACCACTATAAGGGTCAGAAGGGGCACAGAAAAGGGCCTTATCTTTGCCCATGTCATTCCATCTCTCTGCCTTCTATCAAATATCCAGTTTACTGGGAGCATGGAACTCTATAAGCCTACTGAGACAAGAGTATGAAACTACAAAATGGTTTCTAGTATAAAGGATGGATGCATAATGATGCATGCCCACATAAACCTGCACCCCTTTTGTGTGCTAGCACAGAATCATAGAAGAGTGAAGCTGGAAGGGGCCTATAAGCCACGGAGTCCAAAACACTGCTCTAGGCAGGAATACAAATCATAGGACATCTGCCAGGCAATTGTCTAAATTTTTCTTGAATGCCTCCATGGTTGGAGCCCTCAACACTGCTTGAGATAATGTGCTCCATTGTTATGTCATATTTGTAAATTTGTAGGTGCAGGACTGCATTACAATAGTCCCCAATAGCTACCCTGCCCAGGAAATCCAAATAATGTAGATAACTGGTGTTAGTCCAAACAAACAATGATAAAGCTAATGTCTCTTACTGGGCATTCAAGACCATACCTCAAATACTTCACCTTACAACAAAGATTACTCGGGGGGTGGCGTGGGGGAATAACTGAAATCTTGTTGCTTTACATAGCACGTACACTAACGAAGGTCCATGGAATTACTGAGTTGGTGAGTTCCACTGATTAAAGTTAGTCACAATTAAAGTAGACCTATTTGAACCAGTGTACATTTTGGAAAAACCGACTGAGCAAACCCTCACTGATTCAGTGGGCCTACTCTAGTGTACCTTATTATGCTGAGCAATTATATAATGGTCAGCCATTATTCTGTTCATGGAAAAATCCATTTCTCCTCCAGCTACTGTAATGAATGCTGCTAGGCTCAGAGAGGACAGGAAAATCTGAGGTTGTGTATTTTCTAAACAACCAAACAGATCAACTTTTAAAAAATATTCCAGGATTAGCATTTTCTTTCTTCAGGATACAGTGCCTGGCATTTGAAAAATAAGGGCAGAATTGATTGAGAAATGCAAATAAAAGAGAGCAAAATGAGTTCATGCGGGAAACTTTTTTTCTAAAATTAAAATTAAAATTTTCAAAGCAATTACTCAAAATCATCCAAAATTGGCATGGAGCAAGTGCATGCTATTAGTAGTTCTTATTCAAGAACCAGCTCGGTAATCAGAACTTTTTATTCGGTTTGTCCCCTGCTATCAGTATGTTTTGCTATGTAAATGAAAAAAATAAAATAAAACAAAAGCAAAACCATTAGGAGGGAATGGGTTCACCTGTGCCTGCATGATACTAAAACCAGAAGTACTGAAGAGATCACACCTGCAGGAGAAGGAAATATGACATTGGCCCTTACTTCATGAGGCGCGGCGCTCCGCAGCGTTATTGCCTTCGATTTGAATTCGGAGGCGGTCACGTGGCGGTCACGTGTTCTCGCTTCGCTCCCGCCCCTGTTTCTCAGTACTCACGAGCTGCAGTTTTAGGACCGATTCGAGCACAACCTCACGTGCTCCCTTCGCATTCGCATGCCACTTTTCAACGTTCGTTATTTCCCATCTGTCCTTTAAAAAAATTCCTACCGACGGCGTATCGATGCACTGATGCTGGACTGTCAGTTGCAATGGCTCTACTGATTTCAACTGTTTCCTGGCATCATTGGCAGCCCCCCCCCCCGCCGCCACCGCTACTCGGGGGGAGCCCTGCATGGCACAGCCGCCCGCCCTCCGCCGCTTGCACGCTGCCTGCCCCGGGTGTCCTGCTCTGGCCAGGCGAGGCGGCAGCGGCTCCTCCTGCTCCCGCCGCCGCCGCCGCCGCCGCCCCTACTCGAGTGAGGAAGTAACAGCGCAAAGCGATGAAACGATATAGCGATGCATCGATATCCCTGTTTGAATATTTTTTAAAAAAACTTGAAATAAAAGCCAGAAACCGAGACCACACGTGACGTTGGGAGCGAAGCAAGATGCGAAGCAAGATGCGAAGCGAAACGATTGCCGGCAGCAGCCAGGGGAACCACTCGCCCCGCTTGGAGCACGGTAAAGGGGGCGTGGTCGGGGTGGCATCGCAGCCAAAAAGGAGGAGCGTGCGGACTGAAACGATCGATTCGCACAGAAAAGAAGGCTAGCCGCGAAGCGAGCAGCTCATGAAGTAACGGCCATAGCAGTGCTTTGGCACTGGAGGGCTGATGGAGAATAGTGCTTATATAAAGCTACGGAGGGGAAGTTAAGATTCTCTTTATTTCCCAAATGCTAAAGGTTCCCAGAGATTGTAATCCCTCCCATTACCACCATGAGTTCCCAGCATAATTCAAGTGGAAATGCAAATCACTGGGAATATTTAGGACCTCAGCAGTTGTGAAAATGTCTCCCCAACTCGACTCCCCCAAAATAACTTTCCAACCCATCCCACCCACTCCTCACAGTCTATTACAGTGGTTCCCATCGTGTGGGTCTCCAGATGTTCTTGGACTGCAACTCCCAGAGGCCTCTACCACTTGCTGTGCTGGAAGGGATTTCTGGGACTTGCAGTCCAGGAACATCTGAGGACCCACAGGTTGAGAACCACTGGTCTATTATGTTTAAAACGGTAGCACCGAAGGAATGGGCCTTTATTGGTCCTAGCTGCTTCCCTTTGAAATAAACTTCCTTCCAATAGAGACTTATGAGGCACCTTCCCCCTCTCTTTTAAATAAACTAGTAAAGATCGTATCATTCAAATTTGTCTTTGACATGTGCAATTTTGGTTTGGTACTTGGGGTGTTTATGTGTGTATTAGAGAGAGAGAGAGAGAGAGAGAGAGAGAGAGAGAGAGAGAGAGAGAGAGAGAGAGAGAGAGATTGTGAACTATGCAGGAGTATACAAACGGGAACAATAATATTTATGGTATCCTACTACCTATGGAATCAGAAGCTAATCTCCTCCTCATCTTCTCTCATGGATTAGCTTCTGAAGACATTCAAGTTTCTAAAGCTACAGTTTTGTGCAATGTCTGACCTGGAGAAAAGAGGTTGGACTTCATCCACGCCAGGATATAGAGCAAGCATTAGAAGGATGACAACATGGTTCTTCCTAAACAATTGTTCATAACATACAGTGGTGTGCTGGGACTGTGGTGGTGAAATAATCAGCTATGTAAACTGATCTTTAAAGTTTCCTTTCTTCAGATTTCAAGGCTTTTGGGGCATCCCTTTAAGTAAACCTCCTGGGTCCGTGGAATAGGGGCAAAAGCTTTTAATACAACATTAGAAAATTGCAGATAGCTGGATTGGAAGAGGTGATTTTCAGACATTAAAAGCTCCCTCTGCCTATTGTAAATATGAAGTGTGCCCAGCTACACTGGTCTGAACCATGATTGGCTGACTGATGGGTGAGAAGGAAAGCAATTAGAAGTCACCATATGAAGTTATAAATTGGAGAGAGCTGGAGCAGAAGAGGAGCCTAAGAGAGAAACCCTAAGGGAGCTAAAGACCTTGATAGTGTTAAACGACTGAGGGGATAGGAGGGGTTTTATGTGAGGAATACCTGAGACCTGACATGGATGCTTTCCAACAAAGCGTCTGACTTGTAACCTTAGCAACTGAGAACATCTGATTGAACCATAAAAAGCTGATTTAAAGTCAAAATGGTAACAGCAAGCTTGTTGACTTTTAAGAAACCATTATGCTTTTAAAATAAACTTCATAAATATTTATGTTTCAACTAATATATCACTCATTTTTTTTAAATTAGGATTAAAGAAAGCCAAGGAAAACTAAAGGTTTAGAAAATCTTTGTGACTAGCCAGGGTAGGAAAGGTCACATCCTCCCCACCGATCCTGAGGCTCTCAAAGACTTCCCCAGGTGGAAAGGGATTCCTATGAAGCCTCAAAACCTGGAGCCAACGGGAAGAGGATATTTAAAATTAAAGATTAACATCCATGTTTCATTACATCACCACAGTTTACGGCAATGCAGTTCCACCGAGTGGTAACTAAATGTGAATTGCTAATGCACAGCATGAAGCTCCCCGGTAAACCTTTGACAGTACACACAACCCTCCCCCCACCCGTTTTTCAACCAAATTAAAGGTAAAAATGTAACAGTGCTTTTACCACCTATTTCAGCAAAGTTGTTGTCACAACAGGGCTAGTAGGGAAATGGTAAAAAGCTATGTATCAGTGAAGTAATATTTTGCACCCATAATATTGAAGAACAATTTAAGTCTGTACAGAGCTCTCTCTGGACTTGCATTTAAGTCTCTTCTACATGCTCAATATGTAAATTGTACACAGTATGCTTTGTGCTTTACATTTCTTCTCTTTAATATGCTTCAATTTCACCTCAGCTTGCCTTGGTAACTTCCAAAAATCTTCTCAGTCTTTTAGCTTTCTGATTATTGTTGGTGTATGAAAACTCATGACAACAAAACTCCAAAGGAAGCATCAATTTATTTCCCTGTCAGACAATTCAAATAATAAAAAATATAAATCAAACTCCATCTGCTTGACCTAATGTTCATCATAACACCTCACAGACATATCAAGCCAATGCTCCCATTACTTCAGATTTCCTATCAAGAACAATATGTTTTCACACAGACACAAAGTACTTAAGTACCAAAAAAAAAAAAAAAAAAGAAGAAGAAAGGCCTGGCTGCAGTCAGTGGTAATAGAATTATTTTTGATCTACCAGTCTTACTGCTTGGTTATGTGACAGAACCCCTAAAGAAAAATAGCTAACGTTTAAAATCAAACTCAGCACTAGTTCATGGTTGCCAATATTATATTTCCTATCAAGAACAATATGTAATGTACTGTGTTGGAAAAAGAGGAAGAGGAATCCATCATGAGGAGGAAGAAGAAGAAGAAGAAGAAGAAGAAGAAGAAGAAGAAGAAGAAGGCATCTCCCACCATATCAATTAGCTAGAATGTTTCCCAATCTATTGAATAAATGTAGGAAGAGTAGAAAACATGATGGCACTTATTATCATGTTTGGTGGACATGTGAAAGAGCAAAGACTTTTTGGGTAAAAGATTATACAGTAGGATCCCCCCCCATATCCACTGATTCATTATCCACTGATTCAATTATCCACGGTTTGCAGAAAAAAATTGATAAATAATTCAGCAGCTGCAAAGCAAGCTACTGTCACAGACAGCAGCTGTAAAGCAAACTGCTGTTATAAAACAGCATTGTAAAGCAAGCTACTGTCACAAACATCAGCCAGAAAGCAAGCTACTGTCACAAAACAGCAGTTTTGGGGGAGGTTTTGGCGTTCTCTCTTATCCACAGATTTCATTATCCACGGGTAGGCCTGGAACCAATCCCCAGCGGATATCGAGGTCCTAATGTACATGGCTAAAACAAATAACAAAAAACCCTTATAACTTAAACCAGAAATATGTATATTAGATATTTTACCAAACTTTGTGAACAAAGATTGTAACTATTTGATATTACATGACCTAACAGCAGCACACACACGCACACGCGCACGTGCGCACGCGCGCACACACACACGCGCACACACGCACACAGTATAGATATATATACATACAAACGGTTTGTATAACATAAAATCTGTACAACATAAATTCTGGAGATAGGGGAAATTTGCTTAACAGAATCACGGGGGGATCCATACAACATAAAAATGATATGATTAGGGATTACTCTGTTTTCAATGCATTCCTATGGGAAATTTGTATTAAAAATTTGCTTAACATAATTTCATTTGGAATGAATTAATTCCTTTATACAAGGCACCATTATCTATCTATCTCTCTGTGTGTAAAATATATTTTATTATTTTATGAAGAAAGAAAAGAAAAAATATACACCCACAGTTTTTTTCCTTTTCTTTCTTCATAATAATAAAAATGGAAGCACCATGTTCTCTGTCTTGCGTATAATTAATTTTTGTTAATCAGAGAGCAGCACATCGCTTCCTGGGGAGGAGAAGGTAGTCAGCCCTCCTCCTCCAGCATACACGTCCAGCTGCTTTCTGTCAAACGGCAATGAAAATTTGGAACAAATCCCAGCTGAGGATATTCAGGGATGAAGGTGGCATTAGAAAGGTTAAACACACCTGTCTATCGAACAACCCCTTTAAGACCCTGATTTGGACAACAGATGGTTTTGGGGACACCTGTTTGCCAGATTAAGGATCTAATTATGCCCAGAGAGACTGATCAGTCCTTTTAACCGTAAGAACTAAAAAAAACCAGCAGAATCCAAAATGCTCTGAAAGCTTGGCACTGAAATAAACAACACTGGCTAGTGTACACTGTGCATCTTCCCAGTTGGAAAAGAACTGCTTCAAGATCCTGTTATGGGGCACAAGATCAGGGCAACAGTTTGGGAGAAAATGGGGTTGGTGTGTTTGTGTGTGTTTGTCTCTCTATGTGTTTCTTCCCACCAGGGCTAACTATTGGTGGGAATTATATCAGGAAAATGGTTTTCAATGAAAAATCAATCCCTCTTCCCCCTGCATCAATGCTTTGATCCCATTCCATTCCACCCCAGGCTGCGTTTTAAGTTAGTTTGATGCCAGGAAACCTCATCAAAGGTCTCTCATGCTACCTCTGTTTTGACTGCTCAGATGTGATAAGGTGGACATCCTTTTCATGTTTTTATATGACGCTAGCCAGTGCTGGAATTTCAAAGCTGAATGGTCCCTCAAAATTTCCCCTTCTTTCAATTTTGTACCAGAGTTCTCCAATTAGAAAATGTGTGTACAAAAACATGTGTATCAAGGAAAAGCCATTTTTTTTAAAAAAAACAGATTAACACTCAGGAAAAAAGTCTAATAGTAAAGTGCTTCTAAAGAGGTCATAGAGTAGGCAAAATCGTGCACACAAATTTAGGTATCAGGACTCATGTCCATAAAATGCATACAAACAGTTGTGTGATTTTTTTAAAAAGAGAAAAGATCTCAACATTCAGGATGGTTTCAGGAAAAAAAGACTAGACAAGATTCATGCTGGAAACAGAAAAACTGTAGTGGGAACTATCAGATGTCCCCAGTAAGTGGGAAGTGCCATGCATGAACCAGGCATTACTTTCTACCTCAAATAAGTATGGGCAGTTGAAACTGAAGCTATGATCAATATCACCAGTGTCCCCCAAATAACATATAGGCAAAGTTCTTAGCTCTGCAAACCTATTATAAGGTTCATAAATGTACCTTTCATCTGCAAATACACTGTAATAACTACCGTAAATACACAGCTTTTCCCATAGTCATCTGTACTCTTTCACAAGATGGAATGGCACCTTTGTAATAAATAAGGGAAAGTGGATTTGCTCCAGGTGAGCTGCCCACAGGTATGATTCCACTTGTAACACAAGCAGAAGTTGCAGTCGTTCCCTCCGCCTTTAATTTGGCACAACTGCCTACGTACTCTGTTGTCTTGGAATGGATGTGACCTCTACCCTCTCTTTTTAAAAATGGGCATCTTTCAACGTGCAATTTTAATTATGGATTTTTTTTAAAAAAAGAATCACACATCTGCATGGGCAAACATAGTCATAAAGAAGAAAATAATCAGAGATGACAGCAGGGACAGGAAAATCAAAGGACAAGCAAGGATAATGAAAAGAGAGCATGGAAGGGGTAGGAAGACAACTTGTGGGGGGAAACAGACAATCCTGTCCTGCAGAAAAGAAAAAAATAGGCACCATTTTTATGTAGAGCTTGGCACTGTGTGCCATGAGAGGAGCTTCTGTGGATTTGATCCAGTTTTGCTGGACACAATCTCATTCCCTTCAGTTGTGACAGGTATCGGTGTTGGACTGGAAGTAGAGAATATGCAATCCAAAACCTGGGAGAGGCTCAATTTTTTTTTATCCTCCACAGAAAAAAGACAGAAGAGATATCAACAATCCTTACAGACCTTTATTCCACAATGGTAATAATGGATTGTGAAGAAATAACTAGAATAAAATTATAGATGGACAATTTAGCACCTTATAGGGTGCTAAACACAATTCACAATTTATACAATTCACAGCTAATTAAAATATTTCTTAAGGGTAATTTCTATTGGAAGAAGTAATGCTACTTTCACTTAAGGGAAAATCAGCTCCTTCAGTTCAAGTGGCCAGACTGAACATTATATCAAGCCAGCTCCCCCTGCTTAGTGAAACATTCTGGCAGAACTCCATCAGCTATAGTTAATATATTGTAAGGAGAGCAGAGGTGTGCTGTCCACGGAGAGGAACCAAGAGAAGAAAGAAGATAACGAAGGGGAAGCAGGGAAAGATCTGATAGAGTTGATAGATGTGAAAAGAAAGAATGACAGTGGGAAGATGCAAATAGTGAAGGAGGAACCAATAGCAGAAAGCTATTGGGTCACAGACATCCCAGAGGACGAATGGGAAAGGAGAATGGGGAAAGGAGAAGTTATAAAAGAAGGGCATCGAAATAGGGGCTGTCAGACAGAACCAAGGGGGAGAGATGCCAAGACCCAAGCAGGGGATGGCCACATATGTCAATATGTGGAACAGAGAGTTCAGACAGATCGAGAAGCGATAGAGCGAGTCTGTTGGTATGTGGATCGGGAGACACAAACGGAGAGAGCAATAAAATCCCCCCTAGAAGTCGGGTTGCCGTTGCCCACGGCAGTGACCGGATCCGTGAGTCCTCTGAGGGGAACAAGTACCGTAACAGGAAGCAGAGGACTACCTGTTACGGGGCAATGTCAAAATGGATTCCTGGCTGGGGCTGGGAGATGCAGTTGAATGTGATAAAGCATCACTGCTGGGGGACAATCTGCTATGGGCCCATACTCCCAAAGGGTCCCCATTATCTCAAATGAAGAATAATCCTTTCATTAATGATCCAGATATACCCAACCCGTGGGTAATGGGAGAGTTGTTCCAGAGTTTGCCTACTGTGACTGCTGTTAATGTTGGTAACAGTGTTCAAGAAAAAGTGCCCCCGTATGGCATGGATAAAAGTTTGACATGTTGGGAAAAACCTATGTACTTTCGTGGTCGTTTTTCAACGGAACTGTTACTGGTCCTAACGGATCCCTCACATATATGCAATGGGTTTTTTCAAAAATTTCACAAGATCTTCAGAATTCAAGATCTGGAACGTTTTGTCACAATGCTCAGAATTTCCATTACCTCCTTTCTTTAGACACAAATGACTGACGTTAAAATGGACATCCACAAAGAGGAAGATATCAGCAATTTCTGGGAAATCAAGACTTAGCAGAAATATATATTTTTTTAAAAAAGAAGCAGAAGGCTGAGAATAATTAGTATCATAAGATGATACTTTACTCATAGAGAAGAAATATTAAACACACACATACACACACAACCAATGACAAAATCCAAGAGTTTATGGAAGGTCCATCTGACCCATCCTGCATCTCCGCTTCTGCCAAAAACATAGCAGCGAAGAGTTATTGCTCATTTTAACTCAGTTCATATTCAATAAGAAAAGTTTTAGGGGAAATAACCTGCTAATTTAAACTTCAGGGCATAATCTAAGATTCAGGACATATCTGGCTAACTAGGCAAGCCTGATTCCAAATCAATTAATGGTGACTATTTCTCAAAACAACTACCCCATCTTGCTTCAGCCCATATAGTTCTTCTGATGAATTCCTTGGGCACACTTCTTACTAAAATCTTATGTTGGTTCAAAATGTAAGCAAATTGCCCACTGAATGCATGGGGATGTAAAGAGCCTCGTGGCACAGTGGTTACATGCCTGTACTGCAGGTAAAACTGTGCTCATGGCCTGGGGTTCAATCCCAGGTAGCAGGCTCAAGGTTCACTCAGCCTTCCATCCTCCCAAGGTCGGTAAAATGAGTACCCAATTTGCTTGGCGGGGAAGTGGAATGCGTAGCCTGCATAATGTAAATAAAACTGTAAACCACCCAGAGACTACTTGAAGTGGTGGGGCGGTATATAAGCAGACCACTTTGCTTTTTGCTTTCCATAAGTTCATTAATTCAGATAGGTCTACTCCAACTACAACATACCATGTTAAAGTAAATCACAGATAAAATAGGACCATTTGTATCAATAGATGTACTGGAAAAGCTGACTCACCAAATCCATATTTATCAATGTGCCCACTCTAATGGATACCCAGGTTTGTATAGGGGATAGAATGATTGACTAGGACTCTGAGGATCAGGGTTCATGGAAACTCGCTAACAGTATGGAACTGGTAAAACCACTTAAACATCTCCCTTACCTTGAAAGCCTTATAAGGGTCTGTATACCTGTTCCAACTTGACATCAAACAACAACAACTGTAGTGTGATAAGCAACAGGATTTTGTCCCTTTATTTAGAAACAAAACATGATTTTATGGAGGAGAGATGGGACCTGATGTACTCTATGACTTGCAAACAGTTGGTTATTGCCAAAAAAAACCTTGTATTGTTTTATTTGGCACATATTTTACGAATTATACGTAATTTTATGAATTATACGTAATTATTTAATTTTACGAATTATACAGAAGGCCACTGTGGAAACAAACTGAAGCCGAAACCCTATTGCTATATGTGATACATGTAATGTCCTACTGTGCATATGTGATGTAATGTTTTTTCAGAGCTTACACAAACAGATATCCAGTACTTACTTGCATAACCATAAGTCACAGTGGAAACAAAGGTGTCACCTCCAGTTTACACAAAAGCAAGATAACAGGCACTCTACCTGCAGAGCCTTTTGTTATATCCCTGATAGCAACATCATACTGAATAAGTATACCACAGGAGGAGCATTTAATAAAATGTGACTGGAGAATATACACAACATTTTCACAACATGCATATGTATACTAAACAATCCTCTGATTTTATTCCTGCCACATAACAATGGAATCCTTCAGCCTACAATTTATATGTGTTGTGTGTATTCAGTGCCCTAAATGCAGAAACTAATTATAGAGACCTTAATAGAGCATTCCAGGTAAATGAGATATCTAAGGAGTGGTTTTACCAGTTCCAACCCACCAGTGAGTCTCCTTTCCTGAGTGGGGACTTGAACTCTGTTCTGCAGAGTCCTAGGCTGATACTTCACATCCATCTCATCGCTGTTCGCGGTCCCTCTGGGGACCGGTATGAAGAAATCTAACCACACTTCTATTGCAGGACGAGGGGAGTTCGTCCCGATCACACACACTGAACTGCGATCTAAGCGGGATGAGAGATTCCCCTCCCTGGCCTCGGGAATCTCCTCATCTCACTTCTCGTTCCAATATGAGAGCCTGTGAGGTCAGTCTCCTCCCGCTGCCAGGACCCTGCCTGTCATAGAACCTGACTCTGAGGGGTTAAATGGTGAAGAGCTTCTGGAGGAGCCTTGCAGCTCAAGTCAGCAGGCAGCTGGGTCTGATGACTCAGCTGAAAACATATCTTCTCCCACTAGAAGGGCTATGAGCAGGATTCTGCAAAGACGTGCTACCAGGACATCTAGGGAAAGGGTCTTTAATGCTAGATGGGGAATCAGGTCAGGAAACCCTGAGTACTAGCAGGAGCCTTTCCAGAAGTAAGGGTGTGTTCCCTGTTTTGGGATAAAGCTGGTAAGCTCACGTTCAGCTCTCTGTGGGAGCAACACATCATTTGAACCACGTTCCTGGCTGTGACCTTGGCTCTGTTTCCTGATTTCGGACTGGCTTCCTGGACAACGGCTTAATCTGTTCCCTTGGGTTTGGCATCTGGTTTCCATGAAATATTCTGGTTTTGACTTGGACTGTTAATTGCTGGGAGTTGGATTCTGTTATTTATCTGGCACTTGATTGTTAGCAAAGGGCTTGAACTTGCCTGGCTTTCCACTAAAGATCTTGGCAAAGAACTGAACCCTGTTTGTGTGTGTGTTCTGTGTGTGGGGCTTGACACCCGCAATGAGCCATTTGCCATCTAGTGGCAGGAGTGTGAAGTGCCATTCGCCAGTACATTCCTTATGGAGTCAGCAACGCAGTGCAGAGAGATTAAAAGACAAATGCCTCAAACTTAGCTCTGTAAGGCATTGAAGGCAAGGCTTCGGAGAATCGAAACATTGAAAAATGGAAGGTCAGGCCGGAAAAAAAATGGAAAACAAAAGGCATAGAATTTCACATCTCATCACGGAATGAGGACATGTGGAAAGAGTCATGCCGGTATCATCAATCATGCCCGTGCGTATACGGAAACAGGGACAGAACCACAAGAAGACCATGTGACTGCGACCGACATCAACATGCAACGAACTTCCTCCTGGGATGAGAGTGGACGTGAAGTAACCGCCCTAGTCCACCACTATATCCATTACACCACACTGGGAATTTTTATGTACTACGAAATAAAACCTAAAGAAATAATACAATTATTCATTTGTCCTAACAAATTTGAAGCTGCGGGCTAAAGGAATAAGGACTCGAATCATACTAGATCCATGGTCTACCCTCCCAAAAAGTTATGACTGAACAAGTCAGAGTGTAAAGACTTTCCCCAAGACAATTTTTTCAGCCTTTTTGAACTCCCTCTGCTTTTGCTTCATGTCCCTGAAGTACTCATAGGAACTGGGTGAGTATCTCTAAATGGATCCCAAATTATATCTGAAATTACGCCCTTCTTTTAAAAGAAACTAAAAGAAATAGAGTAATTTTATCTCTGTCGATCAGTAGGCTCAGAAAAATGGCCTTCCTGAGGAAACACATCTGAACAATGATCTATATGGGAATGAACCAAAAGGCATCCATTCTCTCCACTCACCTCCAACATCCATTCCTGCCACAATTTCTAATAATCTCATCTATTACTTATAGGTATTACAGGCCCATCCAATATCCAGTCCCAATCTCTTAGCAAATCCTAGGTTCCAATGGAAGGCTTCCCTCTCATACATTATCATCACAGGCACTGAATCAAGCTTTAGTGGGCACGTATTTTAGGCTCAGACTGTTTGTTTTCATCTTGACAGAAGAATGAAATCAAACAGCAAAATTCATATGTGCAGAAGTAAGGGTCAAAAGCCAAGCAGGAGTTTGAGAATGTTAGAATTATTTGAGTCATTGCACACATTTCCTTACATCATGATGATGATGATGATGATCATCATCATCATCATCATGATGATCATGATTTTGAAGTCTCACTGGTGCTCAGGGATGGACCAGTGGGTCAAGCCTAAAAACTAGGAGCCAAACCTAAACATTTCTGGGAGAGATGACATGTTTGCAAAATCACTGGGTTTTGCATTTCAGGAAGCAAATTAGCAGCTATTGGCAATTATTTTAAACTGGTAATGAGCTATTTTAAAGCAAGTCCTGTTCCAGAAATTAGTGTGTCAATAGAACAGTCTTGTTTTCACATTATTTTAATTTATTGCCTTAATATGTGCTACTTTGCCATTTTTGTAATGTCTGTATTTTTGAGGTTGCTTGTTGATGCCAACCCTATAACATATGTTTTTCTCTGTTGTTTATCCAGAAATATAATATCCAGCTTATTAATGTCAACTGCTTTATCCACTATCATTTGTTTGCCGCAGTATTATTGCAGTTTTATTTTCTAAAAATGGAGGTGGCTGGTATTTATAATACAGAGGGGAAAGTATGAGTAATTCATACAATTCAGTCAACTACTGAGAAATGATCTTTGCAATTTGGCTATGCCTGCATTTTTAATCCGTTGACATTATCTTAGGGCATCCAGTGATGATATGATGAATTGTTTGTTTACATTAATGAGAAGGCCTACATATTATTACTTACAGTCTGTTTCATAATTATTTTCTAAAAGTATCTAGAGCAGATAACTTGGTCTTTGGTTGTACATATGAATCCCTCAGTTTCAGACTGAAAATGACCCAACTAAAGTGAAAGGTACAATGTAGAGATGGGCACAAAACGAGCGATTTTTTGTTTTTGTTTTTGTTTTTTCATTTCGTTACGCAACGAAAACGAAATGAATTTTTTAAAAAACAAAACGAAAACAAAACGACCAAATTTACCGTGTTTCGTTTTCGTTGCAGCAGATGCATTGAACTAAAAAGAATGCTAACGAAACAGCAATTTTTCGTTTTCGTTTTCGTTTCTCGTTTCATTACCTAACGAAACAAAAACGAATTTTTTTGCAAAAAAAGTCACGAAAACGATAATGAACCAAAACGGACCCCTAAACGACCAAACGACAAACGAAACACCATTTTTTTAAGTCGTGCCCATCTCTAGTACAATGGTTGTTTATTGACACTATCATCCTGGAGATAACTACAGTGCTATGTCTGTAATGATTCTTAGTCATCCGGGTGAGGATATCTGGGAGTCATGGCAACTGGGATGAGTAGTCATGACGAGTACTTAAAGGAGTAGTGAAAAGTTTTGATCCCACAAGAAAAGAAGCCCAGATGCCATGGATTCAATGTCCAGATAATTAGGGTGCTGTCCATGTAAAGAATTCCCAAGCAATGTATCTTTGCACAGTGAGACTTGTGTTCAGGTAGGTTTGTTGCAAGTTGCAATATTGTTAGTCCTCATTATTATTATTATCCTCTGATAAAATGGGATCTTTACTGTTTTCTACTGTCATCTGATGAAGTGCAACTATGCCCTCATGGAAATATTTTCAAAGTTTGCCTATTTGACCCATAAAGAAATTCTTGAGACTATTATAATTTATTAAACGTTTCTGGTGACTAGCCATCAAAATCATTTGACTAGAAAAGGCATTGCTTTCATCCTAGTATTAACGATTTAAACACACACATGTGGAAATTCATGTAATGGTTTTCAAAGTGGTTTTATGTACATCTCCAGGACAATATGTAAATGTTATTCGGTTTAGAATATTTGTGCTGGAATACATTTAAGCAATATTAGTTAAATTATAGTTTTGGGATTTCAAAAGCTGTGGATTCTTCTGCAAAACATAGTTTGGGGCTGTTTTTCCTTGTGTGTTTGCCATGTCTTGTTTTATTGCCAACCACAATGGTGGTACAGAGGAAAAACATTTCACATTACAATAACTGCATTCTGGTTTCACAGTGCCTTGTATACATTTCAGTGATTTACATTTTCCATTCAGTTGCCTGCCTGTGGTTATTCTTATAAAGGGGCAGAAGGCCCCAGTGGGCAAACCCAGCATACTTGCTGGATCTTATTCCTGCAATTAACAAGCCCACCACTGGGCTGAATACTGTGCATGGCATCTAGGAGATCGGCATGGTGGATAACTTCAGAGGAAGATCCACGGTGCAATACAAATTCAGCCAGGACTGCTGACATTTCACAGAGCTAACAGTGGATAGATGTTGCTATTTCCATATGAAACAGGAACAACAAAAGCAAAGGGAGCACTCCATGGCTTTAAGCCTTTAGTATGGGCAGACAGCTATAGTAATAATGAGCCTCACAAAAACAGAATTCAGGATGTTGCACAGAGAATGTCATTTCGTTTAATAGTGATCATTTCATGGAAATGATTCCACTGCCTCACTAGTGCTCCTGTCCCTCATGGGCATATGTGCACGCACAGGCACGTGTGTGTGTGTGTGCATATCACACACACATGTGCACACACACACAAAAAAGAATTCCATAAATAACAATTTGCTGTCCTTCTGTTCCAGCACATCCCACAGCAGTTGCTTGAGGTGACAGCCACCTGTCCCTGACTCATGAAAGAGCAAGTTCCAGAAGGCTGGATAAATCCTTCTCTTGATTTTCATGTCTCCAATGAAAGTTCTATATGAAACTTAACAAGGCGTATCTTATTTCAGCATCAGAGGTTAGCATAAGAACATAAAATGCCTCGCCCTTGCCTCTTATTGCCTGAAACAGAGATCTATAGTATACCCTCACATGCCCCATTCTCAATGTGAACACAAAGGGGGACACAGGCACACACACACACACACACACACACAGAGAGAGAGAGAGAGAGAGAGAGAGAGAGAGAGAGAGAGAGAGAGAGAGAGAGAGAGAGAGA
Source organism: Phrynocephalus guinanensis (assembly GCA_037367245.1). NCBI lineage: Eukaryota > Metazoa > Chordata > Lepidosauria > Squamata > Agamidae > Phrynocephalus > Phrynocephalus guinanensis. The sequence continues at coordinate 29,420,809 of CM074735.1, read as the reverse complement.
GAGACTTACTCTTCTCACCCCAGGAGAAGGAAATGTATTCTACTGGGCATTTAAAAAGCAAAGGGAACAAAAACATATTTTTCAAAAAATAAATTTTGTGAAATGGTACATACAACACAAGCAATTCAAGCAATGCCTGAATTATAAAGAACACAATGTGTGCAAAATTACAATGACTGTTGGATTTTTCACTGCACGGCTCTTTAAGGGCCAGAAATAGAAGGGTTGTGTATTCCATTAAAATAATCTTTATGTTGTTCTTTTGTCCTGCTTTCTTGACAGAAAGGCCACTAAATTTGTGCAGAGGCAGTCCTCACAAAATTGTGGAGGTGTTGAGGAGAAAAAGTTGTCTTGCTCCCACATACGAATGGACTGGGAGGAATAAAAACTCCCATCACAGCCTCCCTCTGTTTTGCTGTGACTTTCTAAGGGCGTTTATACACGACCCCTAAGCTCCGCCGCAAATGGCTGCAAGGTCCGGACCTTAAAAATGTTTACCCACCAGCTCCGGACTTTGCAGACAATTAAGTGCGACCCCGCCCACTTTAGCGTGACCAAACAGCAGTTTTCTTGTACCTGGTCTTTGATGGTGACAAATATTTGATCCGGTGTAAGGATAGTGAGTGCGGGGCTCTCCTGGCTTGTTTGTTCTTTTTTTGCGCCCCGCCCCTTTAAGAGATCTGAATGCTGCCCGGAACAAAACGGAGGTAAGACGGCAGTCTTTTCTTTCTTTTTTTCTCCCTCCCTCAGGCAGCCAGCAACCAGGAAGTGCCAAGGGGGGTGGGGACAGAGGAAGACAGAGGAAGAGCGACGAACCCCTAAGATCTCTGGTCCGAATTTAAGTGGCCAGCGGATCTTAGGGGTCGTGTAAAAAGGCCCTAACTCGCTCTTAAGGCCAAGAGAGTAAGAGGAAGCACCAGGGGATAAATCAATAGTAACCTTATTGCAGTTCTTATTAAGCATGGTTTCTAACTAAACAAGGTTTAAAATCATGGTTTAAAAATTCCTGCTGGCTTCAAACCCTAATACAAAAAGTCTCAGAATAAATGCTACCCTTATAGTTTTTTTTTCAAAACTTTATTACAGTCAGTGACCAGCAACACGATACAGTATATAAATAGTAGTAAAATAGATAAAATATAGAATATAAAATATAAAATATATTATATATAAAATATATAATATAAAAACTGCCCACAAATCCATCCTGACCATCACGAAGGTATACCTTATTAGTATCTGAGGAATTAGTGATGTCAACGAGCCAGAGAGGAAGACTGAGATAGATATATACAAAAGACATCAGAGTACATATATACATACTGTTCCATGCACATAAGACATTCCACATTTGTTGGTTAATCAAGAGTTGTTGATACTTAGGGGCTATGTATCGTAAGTGGTACTTTTAGTTAATGGATGACGCTGGTCATTGTCCTGCAGATTTTTATTGCTGCAGCACAGAACCTGGCCACACTATATGTTATAGAAAAATTCATATCTGATAGGAATAATTGAGTATAATAATGACCAGAGCGTCCTGGATATTTATAGATTATTGGAGATATAAGCTTAGCCCGGGTGTCCTTATAAAAGGAACAGTGAAGAAGTACATGTTCTGTTGACTCAATATCACCGGAGTCACAGGGACATAACCTCTGATATCGTCCCTCAAGAACAGCAGAAGGGAGGGCATGACATCAGGCCAAGGTAAAGGCCCTCCGGTGGGTGGGTATCTCAAACTTGGCTAAGTATCTCATTGGCAAAGACAGAAATCTGCAGGAGCCATTAATAATAAAGGCAGGGGAGCTAGCTAGATCCAGTTGTCATTCTGAGTCGGTAACCCGTTGCTTAATAAGCGCTTTGGCCTGATCATAGTTCATGGTAAAAAGGAGGTCTTGGGACAGACCTAAGGATAGAATTTTAGATATTATAGCCCCTTCCCATTTGGACTTAAAGTCATATTTTCTAATAAGGGGGGCTAAACCCTTAGGAAAGAAATGCAGTCTAATCCAATAGGTAAGAATAGCCACCCAAGCTCTAGCCTCCACTTTCATGAGGCCTAAGTCTAATCGAAGAGTAACATTTGGAACACATTTGGGACCTTGTAAGGCCGATCTTACAAATTTAGATTGTACCCGTTCCTGTGGAGCATAATCGGAAAGGGGACCTAATTGGGCTCCATATAGAAGTCTCTGACTAGAAGCCTTATAGTTAATGATGGTGCTGAGATAACCTTTTATCTTAGTTAAAATGGGAAGGACAAAATAAATCCCAGAGTCAGAATTGGTTCTAAATTCTAACACCAACAAGATATACAGTATTTTTCTGTGTACAAGACTATATATTTGTCTAAAATTGTTAGACTAAAAATTGAGGATTGCCTTATGGATGGAAATAAGCCTATGAGAGAACAACACCATTGTGAACCTATAATTCTGAGTTGGAAAATTGAGGGGTGGGGTGTCTTATAGACAAAAAAGGCACAAATTAAAAGACCAGCATGCTTTCAATACATTTATTCTGTTTGAAAGGTTAACTGGGTGAGGTACCTTTACTCATGAAGTAATTTTCAAGATAGATAGCATGGGAGAAAGCTAACACTGTGGAAATGGACTATTGTCACAATTAATAATAATATTTTGACAAGACATCCACTGTCAGAAAAAGAATAGGAGAGTGACTTACTATATACAGTGGTACCTTGCAAAACGAATGCCCTGTAAAATGAATTCTTCGTAAAACAAATGAAATTTCTGGTTATTCTTAGGCAAGGATCAGGAAATAATAGCCATATATCACTCATATATCATGTTAATAAGTTATATTTTCAATTAGACAATTTTCATTTATCTAATGAAGCCAACAAGAAGCAATGCCTACACTGCCATAGCAGAACAAGATAGGGTGGTTTGTGGAAATCAAGCTTATTGTGATGTACAACAAATCTTTCTCAACTAAGCCACATTTTACCAGTTAATTAGGATTAGTGCTGCAGAGATAATTTAGCATAAGCACTATCAAAATGTAATCAGTGAGAGCTCATATGGCATGCTCTTCTGGCTTCAAAAATTCCAGGAAGCACTTCCTTTCTTCCCAAGTGGGATGAAACCTATGGCATTTCAAACAAACAGGGGCACCTAATTACTCACTCATGAAGGTATGTGTGTGAATCTAAAAGCACTTACTAGCTGTTCAAAAACAAAGGTGTGCCTTTTGATATAAGCTGAAACCTGGAAAACTGACTCCAGAGTTGGGAAATGATAACTGCATCTTCAGTGAAAACTAGGGTAGTAAATATACATTTCTTAAACATGTCTTGGGGGACTAAGGCTGCTTTGCATTGTACGACCAAAAACTAAGGACTTGCTAAATGTGGTGCTGTTAAGTGCATTGCATTGCGTATGCAGTAGTTGTTCCTGGAACTTACTTTTTTGCTCTCTTTAGTCTAGCCTCTCCAGACATGAATGGTGAACCAAAATCCAAGCAACCCAGCTAAAAAGACCAAACTCTTTATACAAATCAGTGGTTTATCAGGGATAGAATTATTTAGTCATTCCTAAGCAACAAGACTGTCAGAATACTAGCTGGAAGCAGCTGTTGTTAATATAAAATTATTAGTGATGATATATGCCAAGGATGTAATCAGAACACCAATTCTAAAACTCAATATTTTATTTAGAGTCTCTCTCTCTTTCTCTCTCTCTCCCCCCCCTCTCTGATGGTACCTCTACGGTTGAACACTGAGGAAACCATAGCCGATCTCTTGCTCTTTTAACTTTTAATATTAGGAACATGTTATTAGGACCAGAGAGAATATCTGACATCTCCATTCTGTCTGTGAAGTTTAAGATCAAAGAGTTTGAAAGACAGCAGGATACTCTTACCTTGTGGTATTATTACCTTGCAAAAAGGTGAGTTTAAAACCCTTATTATTATTTACAGGACCTTATCCTTCCCTGGATGCTGCCTAGATGCCCTAAGCACATCCGATCTCGCCTGATTTCAGAAGCTAAACAGGGTCGGCCCTGCTTAGTACTTGGCTGGGAGACCTCCAAGGAATACCAGGTGCTGTAGGCACCTGGAGTAGGAACTGGCAAGCCACTCCAGTATTCCTGCCAAGAAAACTCCATGGATATGGAGTCACAAAGAGTCGGTAACGACTGTAACGACACAATACACACATTCTTCCCTGGGGCATTGTCTCTAGGGCACAGTCTTTGCCTTACTCCCACCACCCACCTAAGGGAGAGAAAAGCACTCACTCCTGAGGGCTCTCCAACCCTCACCATACTGTGGTTGATGGTATCAAAGGCTGCTGACAGGTTGAGAAGGACCAGCAGGGTAGAGCAACCCGTCAGCCCTCCTCAACAGGTTATCCTGCAGTGCGACCAGGGCAGTCTCAGTCTCATGACGCGGCCTAAACCCGGACTGGAAAGGATCCAAGACAAGGTTCTCCTTCAGGAATGACTGGAGCCGCATGGCAGCAACTCGTTCCACCACCTTGCCTATGAAGGGAACATTGGCTATAGGACGATAGTTAGACATATCATCTACAGCCAAGCCTGGTCTGTATGATAAAAGAGGGGGATTACATTCCAGCTGACATGTAATCAGTAACAGATGGAGGAGAAATACAAAGAGCTGCCAAACATATAATATATTAATGCCCTAAAATAGCCAAGATGCTGTCAACACATGTAGAAAAGTAGTTTTCCTTAAAAATAAATTTTTCTGAATTATCCATTTAATCTCCCCTCATTAGCCACAGTACCCTTTTGTTGCATACTTCTAAAGACCTAAGCACTCTATACATCTTCCCATGTAAAATAATTAGTGACAAAAAGAATAATTATCAATGAATCCAGTCTCCAATATTAATCTTTCTTTATGGCCACTTCCAAGATCATCCAATTATCTACAACACTCCTGTTACAAAAATCTCCTAGTTGTGTTGATTATGTGCCATCAAATTGCTGCTACCTCATGGTGACCCTGTGAACGGATTATCCCCCAAATGTCCTGTCCTTTGGCTTCAGCTTACAAGAGCCCTGTTATCTCTGTTCCCTGGGCTCTGGGGAGAACCCCTAGTTCCCTAAGCTCCTTGCCCTCTGAAGATGCTGGCCACATAGTCTGATGAAATGTCAGGAAGAAAAACTTCTAGAACATGGCCAAACAGCCTGAAAAACTCAAAAAAGCTAGCTCTCCTATAGTCTTTAAAGAATAGATTGATCTGAAATTATTGGGTGCATCCCATTTGACAGTAGATATTTGCAGTATTATGAGAGCCTCTTCCTTTTCAGAATCCATTTTGATGTCAGGCACTTCGTTCTCTACATACAGTGGAAGCCTTTGCTGCAAACACCTAGAGCAACACTTTGCTTACATGGGAAACTAAAGCAATAGCCCTGCACCTATAGCATTTCATGACATCTCCTTTCTTGGGGACAAGAATGTATATTCAGAGAGTCATAGAGATCTTTGAACCCTACAATCTGTTTATCACAAATACATACTTCAAGCAACAGAAAAAATAACTTAACACATGGACATCATCAGATGGCCAGCGCAAAAATCAATCAAGACTACATAATTAGAAGCAGGAGAGAAGCCTTATCCTTTCTGCCAAAAGAAGACCAGGAGCAGATTGTGGTACCGATCATGAAATGTTAGTTAAAAAATAAATAAAGTTGAAGAACAGTACTAAAAGAATCTTAGTAACAAAATATCATTTGGACATTATTTCTGATTAAAGCCCACATAAAGAACAGTTTTCAGTAGAAAGTTCAAATCACCTTGAACCAGAAGAACTGTGGATTGAAACTAGATATACTTTTAGGGAAGAATGCCAAAAGACAATTCTTAGAGTAAAAAAAGGAAAGAAAAACCTAGATGGAAGATGGAAGGAGCACAGAGAAAAAATAAAAGGTATCAGAAATAAGGTCAGAATCCTGAATGTACCTTTTTCAGACTGTCACGTAGAGACAAAGAGAATTACTATATTGGCTAAAGCAAAGAAACCAAAGTGAATAAGGAAATATGAGATATCTCTTCCAGAAGATTCACAAAATCAAAGGGACATATAAACCTAGATTAGGAATGCTGAAAAACCAACAGGGAGGCAGACCAAAGGCCTATACAGAACAGATAAAAGGATGACAATCTCCTCTGAAGAAGAATCCTGTGATGAAAATCATCAGTTCAGTATCTGCTACAAGGATGATGGGAATGCATACAGAAATATGAGCTGGGGATTTGTGTATCTTTGTATAATATGCAGAAGGGGTTCCCTTCTCTTTTTTATTTAACCTATGCCTTTTCTTCTCCTCCATTTTTCACTATATAGTCACATAACTGTCCCGGAAATATTTGTATTGATCAGGCAAGATATCGACATTTGAAATCTGGGCACATTCACCACCGTGAGGAAAGAACTGTCGAATATACGAACCAGAGGAAGAATTCTGGAGCTGCAGTTTTAAAACACCTATCTGCACCCCACTAAAACAAACAAAGAAAGGCCAAGTGGCAGAAGATTTGCCCACTGGTTCCTGATATCCCAGTAGCCCCGATCATCGTGGAATGGAAGATTTGTTCAGCTTTCATTTTTATCCCTGAATGGGCAGAGGAGAAGTAGGACATCCAGGAATCTTGATTAGCTGGTCAAGAGAGTAAGGTGGCCAACAGTGCAGGCAGCCTGGATAACCCAGCCACAAAGTAGGCAGACAGTCAAGATGGTGAATGGTAATGAGCGATATGTGAGAAGCTCATTGTGATCTAATCAAGGAACTGCCCAAAACATGGAGGACAGCCAAAATCCAAAGGTTCGGTAACCTATGGTAGACCTCCCCTTGACTGTGTCACCCAGCCTAGGCAGGAGAGCTAAAGCAATGACGTCCATCCTGCCCTTCTCAGCACTTCAGTGGGGTCAAGAACAGCCATCAGTTTTTAGTAATTTGTGAGGGGGAGGACTTGGGCAAAATGCTGTTCATTTTAAGCAAGTCAAGGACATTATCATTATTTAAGAAAAGGTATGAGATGGCTTGCTTCCCCCCCCCCCCCTCTTTTAGGAAACAAAAAAAAAATATACAAGCACAGCTCTGCAACCTGTTAGCAGTCCCTTGTGCTGCAAACTGCCATGTTGTTGGGCTGCTAAGCTTTCAGCTCTGCTGCCACTTAAAATGGGAAAACTTTTGTGTTTAGTAGAAAATAGTGGGGCCATCTGTTAGATAGCGACCTAAATGTAATTAAGTCAACAACAAAAAAGCTTTTTGCTTCCTCAGTGTTTTCCATTTTAAGCAGTGGTCTGAGCAGGCCAAGAAAAAAAAAAGCTCCTGGTCAGTCAGCAGTGCTCTCCTGTAATTAGCCATAATGGTGATCTAGAAAGAAAGACATTTGGTTCCGAACTGACAGCGTTCCAGGAACCTAGTCATTGCACACAGAAGTGCATCAAACAGATATTTATCAGGGCCAGTGGCACAGCAGGTGGGCTGAGGTGAGGAGAGATAAGCCACTTGTCCTGGAGTACTCTGTTTGAAATCTTTACTCACCCCAGAGCACTTTTGAAGAGGAGGAAGCCGCGGATCAGAGGAAAGGCCAAATTTGAAGACGCAAAGAAAGTGAGCAGGCACCAATGAGATTTAGAAGTCAGATATATGTTGGAAATAATACACTGCGATACCATGCTGTGTGGAAGCAATATCATATAAAACTTAAAGACAGAGTTAAAACCCAGGAAGTGACTGGTGTAAGGAAGAATTTAAAAGAAGGGTGTCTTTCAATTTGGGGATGGAGATGGCAAGGAAATGTGTTGTGATGTTTTGCTCTCAATACTTACTCTAACTGAGAATTTTCCACAGAATACGGAGGTGAGGAACACTTCCATATTGGCTTGAGTAAGTGAGGAAGGACAAAATCATTATGGTATTAAAAATAGTTCCTAAAACAGTTGTGGTCCATTTTGGACTGCTTGTGGCACAGTCTGATGCAAACTATTTCCCAGTGATCACACAATGCACAGGAGATCAAGCCTTGCTCAATTTATTTATTTATTTATTTATTTATTTATTTATTTATTTATTTATTTATTTGCCCAGAAGCAGATCTGTTATATTCTGGAGCAGGTTTAGAGCAATGCCAACACAAACAGAAGGGTTGTTTTAAGAAAGATCATTCTCCATGAAGCAGCCCTTTCCAGAATCATCAGATGTGGTCCTTTCTCACCATTCTGACGTATGTCAGAATCTAGCATTCTCTTATAAAATAAATGTATTGTTGGACCTGTTCACACTCAGTGGAGATGAGGCACTTTCTCATGACATGATTCCAAACATCTGTGTTCTATGTACAAATATTAGAAACAAACCATATTTGGGTATAGTCTATTATATAGGTCTTGGGCTCCTTCCTGCCATAGAAGGGCAACAGCAGTTTGACAATTGCTCCCCCGCAACACGTTTCAGTTATTTACAGATATATTGCAGAAGTGGTGAAGAGGCTTTCATACCTTTGAGTGTTTGAGGGATGACCCTGCCTTCCTCTCTTTGGTACAGATGGAACTAAAACTGATGTGGAGAAATGAATTTGAAAGCAACAGTTTCATGGAACGTTGTGTATGTCCTTGGATTCATTACATTAAGTGCCTGGAACTACGGATCCAGCTGCAGTATATTAATAATGTAAATGTCTGAGGATGCAGTGTTCCAACTTTCAATGTCTACCTATGTGTACAGTATTTATAGCAGCACTAACATAACCAATAAGTAATGCAGGCCAGAGAAACTGGAATGAACAGTGTATGCTTTACCACACTCATTTTTATCCAGCAAAATCTTTGTCTTTCATGTTTATGCTGGGGGCAATTTAAAGACAATGCAGTACTCTATATGGTTAGTATGTACAACAGGATATACAAATGGCATAAAGAAAGACTGGGCCACATACTTTTGTTTACTTACACAAAACACACCAGCTAAGGAAAATAACAGAATTTCACCATGAAATTAAAGTATGCACTTGCCATATCTTAGCAAGAATGTGCCCTCCAATTTCCTTCGGATGCATGCTAATTAATTCAGGTGTTTTCTGAAACAGGGTGCTCTGATATCTTGGTGTCATTATAGATCTCTAGAGTAATTTAACACACCACACAATGGCCCTGTAAGACTGAGATAAAGGCCTCTGGGAAGATCTTAAATGCAGATGGAGTTGGGTGTCATCAGCACACTGGTGGTACCAGATCATAAAATTCTTGACAGTTTCTTTCAGGGTTTTCATGTCTATGTGAAATAGGATGGAGAATCTTGGAACCCTGAGTCACTCGACTACTAATGGTCAAAGTGTTTAACAGGAGTTTCTCAGCACCATTACCATTCACAAAGTGACACCACGAAGGGTGAAAATCCCAAAAGCTTGATAAAATTATGATTGGTTTAAAAATAGCATTGCCACACTTTGGTTCAAGAGCTAAAATCAAGTTTTATTACAGACTACAAAGAGGACAAGACAGACACTCAAAGGGCTAGATATCTCTAGGGACCTGAATCTGGAGACCATCAGTGGTGGTGATCTCAAGAACCAAGACCTCCAAATGGAGATGAACACTTGGTTATATACTTTCTTCACCACCACACCCAGAATACAGAATTTTCTTCTGATGGTTCCGCCTTTTGTTCAGACCAGCTAAAACCAGTCAAACCCAGTTCATCTCTGGTGCTTTCATATCCTGGTTTGACACTATGTTCAGAGTCCTAGTTACTAATAAGACCATCTGAAAACACTTCCTCTTTCAGGTTCTTCTACAGGAACCTGCTTGTGGTTAGGCCTCTGTGGTTAAGGCTTCACAGATGTTACCGAAGTTACCTACCTCCTTATCTTGCCACCTCTGTGAGCTCTCAGTAAATGAAGCTTTAAACTTTGTAAAGACCCAGCCCTTATGCGTGTTCAACCTTATTGATTATTGATTACAAAATATCAGTCCTATAAAGCTGAATTCTTTTTTTCATCAGTTAATCACTTCCATTCTCACCTAAACACAAAACAACTGCCAGGGCTGTTTTTCAACAAGTATGAATAGAAGAGGGCAACCTGTAGACCATCTTGACTACTGTGACTGGTGTTGTCAACATTAAGGCTGCCCTTTGCTATACAAAGCTTGGCATCTTTTTCCTCACCAGCAACCTGGATACAATATTGTGCAATATTTGATTTAATGTACTCTTTTTAATGTATATTACTATTTTAATGTGTTCTCATTTATTGTACTCCATCCTTCCATTTTTATCTAGGGCAAGACTAGATAAAATAAGACAAAATAAATTCTGCTCCACTGTCCCGAAATCAAGTATGTCATCTCTCACTCTTCCAAATTGCCCAGTCATCCCACCATCGGAACTGAAACTATGTGGATTCCAGAAGTCTACCGTATGAAAATTTATATATTTAATGCACAAAGAGAGAAGGTTAACAAACATGATACATATTTCTGTTTGGTATGTGACCCTCGCTTCCCTCTGTCTATCTAACTCAGGGGTGCCCAAACTTTTTGTAAGGAGGACCAGATTTGGTGGCTGAGAATGTGTCAGGGGCTGGTTGCTCCCCGACCCTGCCACCCCACTGCAAGCCCCACACACTGACCCATAAGCCCCACCCACTGATCCCTTGCAACCCCACCCGCAGGAAGGAAGGCGGGGACCAAGGGAGGGAGGGAGAAAGGTGGAAACCAAGAGAGGAAGGAAGTAAGGTAGGGAACAAGGAAGAGAGAGAGGAAGGAAGGTGGGGACCAAACGAAGCACAGGGAGCCTGTTTAAAAAAACATGGGGCAAAGGAGGGGAAGGGATGGGCGGGCCAGCCAGCCACGGGCCACTCAGAATGGCCTGACGGGCCAGATTTGGCCCCCGGGCCAGACTTTGGGCAGGCCTGATCTAACTGAATACTTTACCATTCAGTAGAGATGGTTCTACAAAGAAAGAAAGAAAGAAAGAAAGAAAGAAAGAAAGAAAGAAAGAAAGAAAGAAAGAAAGAAAGAAAGAAAGAAAGAAAGAAAGAAAGAAAGAAAGAAAGAAAGAAAAACATAGCCACAGTGCATGTGCAAACATTCAGAACCACTGCAGGCAATATGCCTTCACAAAAACAGTAACAGCTCCTCAAAATGGGCATTTGATTCCTCAGTACTATTCATCAGTCCATGTGAAACGTCCTGACAATATGAAAGGTCATATTTTCATGAATAAATAAATATTGCATTTCACCTTGATTTTGTCTCTTGTTTGTTAGTTATATATTGGCACTATTTTGAAAATGTTTCTGTTCTATTCCATTCATATTAGTCTCTTTTTTTCCAAAACATTATCTAAACATTCATTCATTCATTCACTCACTCATTCATTCACAAACAGTATATGTTTAATGCTGTATTCATTTATTTAACAGTTCCATTTAATCACATTTTTTTTCCTTTTGGTGGACAGGAGGCTTCAATTTAACCAATACTAAGTGTTACAGTGCTAAATACAGACAGCTCCATGGTGCTCGAGAAGAACGGCATCTTTCTGCACCTTAGAGGCCAGCCAGAATAGACCAGAAATTATTTTGCAATATAGTATCTGAAAGAAGGGATCATTCTTTTCTATAGTAAAGTATCTGCTTTTATATGCACAAAGGAATGTGATAAGACTAAGTTCTCTTACAGCAGCAGTGGTGAACCTTCAGCACTCCAAATGTTTTGGACCACAACTCTCACAGTCCTTTGTCATTGGCAGTAACAGGCTTGGAAATCTGGGATTTGCGGTCCAGAACATCTGGAGTGCCGAAGGTTCTCCATTACTGTCCTAGAGGATCTGAATGTGAGAAGGCTTCAAAAATATCTGCAGCTGAACTGGAGACAGCAGGTTGGGATGACATTTGAGTGGCAAATTCAACAATGCTGTAGTTCCTTGGGAGGACTTGCAGTCCCACCGGCTAAATGTTGTCCATCCCTGGTTAGTATGAAGTAATTTATTGTAACAGTTTACAAGAAATTGTAGAGACCAAATTACTGAGTAAAACACAAGACAAAATAATCAGTAAAACATAAGAAAGAAAATTTACATTCCTACAAGACTTCTTTAAGAAATCACTAAAAAAAAGAGTACCCACTGTGGTCTATTTGATAGAATGACAGACTACACCTGAGAAGAACTGGGTCCAAATCCCCACTCAGCCATGAAAACTAAGTGGGGTGTGGTTATACTGTTAAAGCCACTCATTAAATATTACACTCACTTTGAAAACCCTATTAGGGTTGTTGCAAGTCAGATGCCATTTGATGATACGTACCATACATGCAAATAATTATATGCCAAGAGAACAAACATGTGTTAAATGAGGTTACTTGCTATGGTCTCTGTAACACAACTTGGGTCTGATCTCTTCCGAAGCTACTCCATTTAGTAACAATTAATAATAACCTCGCATCGCAGTCTGGGTTGTTAATTTTTTAAATGATTTTTGTATGGAGGGCAAGGTCACAGAAACGCAAGACCTCACAAGAATCTCAGTGCCAAAATCTGCCCCCTTTTTTTCCTCTCAGGGCACAGCTAAACTCAACCGTTGGCTGGTGTTGATTCATCTAAAACAACAATAACCCTTGGGCCAAAAGACTGCTAGAGTTACCAAAGAGTGTGAAGCTCACTCTTCAACAGCAGTTTTACTTCTTCTGTCTAGTGTAAGACTCTGGATTTAAGGAATCCAAGCCACAGCAGTGTTATTTCAGATATCTGATCTGCACAAATTACATAATAGGATAATCAGATAAAACATGGTTTCTAAGTATGTTTTATAACAATCATATCTTCTAAGGCTTCTCACCACCACCTCCGCCCAAAGCTCTATTTATATACCTTGAGCTCTGACATCACAATCAGTTGTATCCAAAAGGCCACATCTAAAAGACATGCCTCAATTCCTCCTAGTATCTTCTTTTCTCTAATCCCTGGGCTGTTGAAAGGCTCTGAAATGGATTTGGTTCTGTCAAGTTTTCTTTTTCTTTTTCTTTTTAATTAAAGATTTACGTGAGTCCTGCCAATCTTATAACCCCCAGGCTGTGTAAAGTACACCTGCCAGGGGCTACAAAATATGAGGTTTATTAAGGTTATGGCCTGCAGCAATAATGCAAGGCTGGAATAGCACACACAGCTAAGACTTGGTGGGTTTGACAGGTCTGATTTAAGCACTTCACAAAGGTTACATAGGAAAACAAAACAATATTCACTTTCATCATCTATACATATGTTTGAGCAGGGAAGAGATTACAGCTTACAGTCCGCTCCATTTTCAACCTGGTAACAAACAGGAGTATTGGTATTTCCACCCAGGAGTGTCTGCAAACCACAATTTGTCTACTCCCCACATATACTGCTACTCCCGTCTTCATTTTTGATACTGATTATAGCACAGAAATGGAAAAATCCAAGCTTATATACACCTGTGGGGAAGAACAGGTTTGTTTCCATTAAAAATGAGAATCAAATCCAGCCGCTTTCCCATTTAATACATGTATTAAAGAAGAGAGAATAAGAGTGGGAAATTGGAGACCAACAGCCAGTTTAGAATAATCTTGTCAAATACTGAACAGTCACTGTTAAGAGTAGTTGAGTCATCCTAGAAAGATTACAGAAATGCCTATATTAGCATCCTCAAAATCTTGAGATGTCATGGAGGAATACTTGATTTAAGCGTTTTTAATTCCAGAAAGAGAACAAAGGAGGTTTGCCTTTACAGTGCTTCCAAATGCTTGCTTTTGTTGCAACACAGATAAATAAGGCTACCTTGCCACAAACTCTCATTATAGTGAGAGTAGAACGTGAATAATAAGGTTTGGCGGGAAGAGGAGAGAGTATTTCATTGAATACACTCCATTCTGAAGGGCCACCCTTTCAATGATCAATCTGGTTGGATGTATTATGGGATGAAAATCTTCAGTCTCTAAATGTAGGAGGAAAAATGGAGCATACTATCCAGTTGCCGAAGTGAAAGAGAGGACATTCAGCCTCTGGTCACTGTATTGCAAAATCAAGTTGCGGGTTTTTAAAAAGGCAGCTGGCAATTTCTAGGGGACACGGGTGTATGTCAGCGTGTACACAAACATGTACACACAAGACGTACCCATTTTCAATGCTACTGACATGCTTTGTTTGAAAATCTTTACAATGGTGCTCATAAAGCTCATTTCCAACAGAGCATCAAGTTTTTTGGGTTGTTTTTTAAGGTAACATTCAAACCACAATACCCACCTCACACTGATGTCGTTTTTCTGATTCAGACGTACTGGCCTCTTGGGTGTGTTGCTCATACAGTCTCTGTGAATGAAGGGAACCAGCCATGTTGGTTTGGTGCTGATCCTGCCTGCCTCATGGAGCGAGTCTAGCCAAGGTGGCTTTGCGCTAACATCTTAAGGAAACTGATTAGCCACTGTGGCTTTGTGCTGATCCTGCCTGCCGGAAGACTGAATTACCTGTATTCACCATGCACATGCTAACCCCCCCTGCCCCCCAAAAGTAGTTGCCTTCAACACCACCTTTCTCACCGTTTCCACAAGGACACTACCTTTTGTGAGGAGACACTAGTTAGGCTTTCCTGCTTTCCCTTTCCCTCCTTTCAAATGCAATTCCTAACTCCCTCGATCCTCAAGTAGGGAGGCACCCCGATTCACCTCTGCTTTTAAAGACATCAAACGACCGTGCTAACTCCCGGGGCTGCCAGTGGTAGTCTCATCTCTGCCACCTCCATGTGCCACTCATCACTCATTTCTCTTACAAAGGGAATGAACAAAAAGCAAAAGACACACCATCTGTGATTTAAAAGTGCCTGAGCTAGCCTGAGCCGAGTTGCAGTTCTTTCCACCAAGACAGCGGAAAAGGGAAGCTGAAGCAATTACAGTCACGACAAAATCCAAAGCACTTTTAAAAAGAAGTCCAACTAACTACACAATAATCAAAACTGAAACTAGAGGTAAAATGCCTAGGCAGATTTTAGGTTGGAAAACATTTCCCGCTCCAGATCTCTTCCTTGTGGCTCCAGTAATGACAAAAAAGGTATATTGTGCCTGTGATTCCCCAAAAACCACATAATACACAATTTCATAAGAAAGGGTGGGCCTTGCTAAGTTCCATGGAATCAACCATGATAGTTTTGGTGAAAAATTATATATCCGAAAATCCCATGCCGACCTGGAACTCCATGGCCCTAATATTTTTCTATGTCATCGCTTTCACTGTACCATAGTGCCATGAAACCTAAGCAAGTGTGCTTCTTGAAGATTCAATGATTATTGTGTTTTTAATGAACAAGGGGAACAGAAATGAGTTTCCAATTAGTTTCAAACACCCTATGGAGAAAAAAGGAGCAGCCACACTAACTCAATCCCCCCTTATTACAATCATTATTTCTTTGCAAGGATGTACAGCTGAACATTACACAGGCTGTGTAATTCTTGCTGTTTTCCAAGAGTTATTGAAAATACTGAGAATGCTAGAATAGGAAAGTGAAATGTTTTCTCTTTCTTTCTTTCTTTCTTTCTTTCTTTCTTTTTCTTTCTTTCTTTCTTTTCTTTCTTTCTTTCTTTTTTCTTTCTTTCTTTCTTCTTTTCTTGAACCTTCTACCTGAGACATGTTTCTTGACCAGTCTTGCCCTTGGAATCTTGACTGTGCTTGTTTGTTGACATCTAAATCCTACTTATTCCAATGGGACTTACTCCCAAGTAAGGGCCTTTTTACACGACCCCTAAGATCCGCTGGCCACTTAAATTCGGACCAGAGATCTTAGGGGTTTGTAGCTCTTCCTCTGTCTTCCTCTGTCCCCACCCCCCTCCGCACTTCCTGGTTCCTGGCTGCCTGAGGGAGGGAGAAAAAAGAAAGAAAAGACTGCCGGTTTACCTCCGTTTTGTTCCCGGCAGCATTCAGATCTCTTAAAGGGGCGGGGCGGAAAAAAAAGAACAAACAGAAGCCAGGAGAGCCCCGCACTCACTATCCTTACACCGGATCAAATATTTGTCACCATCAAAGACCAGGTACAAGAAAACTGCTGTTTGGTCGCGCTAAAGTGGGCGGGGTCGCACTTAATTGTCTGCAAAGTCCGGAGCTGGTGGGTAAACATTTTTAAGGTCCGGACCTTGCAGCCATTTGCGGCGGCGCTTAGGGGTCGTGTATAAACGCCCTAAATGTACCTAGGATTACAACTGACAGCTGAAGAGTTCCATTAGCCATAGTCCAAAAATGTAATTTTTCCAAACACTGATGTTTGATATTAGAATGACATAAGGCTGCTGGGATTCCCATAGATTGAAATCAACTTGACAACACAAATTTATTACTGGTACACAATTATGAGACTGAAGTTAATGGTAAAATTCTGTTTGTGTGTAAAGTAAGCCCCGGAGCATTTGATGGGCTTCATTCCTGTAGAAGGAAAAATATGTTTTTAAAATGGGTTTCTTAAAGATAATCTTCTAGAGAATAAGAACCTTGAAAATAGCTCTATCTAAAGGTGCTTTGCAGCTCTAAAAGCCTGGTCTCATTTCACATGTCACTTTGTAAGATACAGATGGCCTCCCAGGGTCACATCCATATCTTATAGTACTTGCAGCTGCAATGCTATCAGAATTGTACAGTTTTCTGTATTGAAAGGAGGACAGAGAAGAAGCTGCGAATACCCATGGATTTCTTCATTTCCCCCTCCCTTCTGCCTTTATTCTTATTTTTATTCTTATTGGGAATGGACAAACTGGCCATGCCTACAAACTTGGAATCAAATTGTAAAAATATGCAGGTTGTTGGTAAAATTACTTGGATTTTAGAGGGCAAATTAGCAGCTACTGACAATTGTTTTAAATCGGCAACTAAAGACTTTGGAATGACTGGAGATGTTAATGTTATATGCAGAAAAGGATAACCTGACATTGTTTCCATATTAATTAAATTTCTTGTCATATAATTTGGTAATCTTTTTACCTTTGAGGGTGGTGGATGAACGTCCAAATTTTGTAAAGTACACTATGTCTTTCTTTGTTGCTTACCCAGAAATACCAACTTGATTGAACCCTCACATAATATATTGATACCAGTTTAGGGCATTTGGTTATTATATGATGAACTGTTTCTTTGATTTGCAATAAAACCTAAATGTATCATTCACATTTTGCTTCATAAATATTTATTCATCGAATCTAGTGCAAGTAACTTTGTCTTTGATTGCAGATATGAACTCATTAGTTTCAGCTGCAAGACAGGCTAATATAAACCATAGGTTCAATTGTTGCTTATTGATATTTTCATCCAGGAGGTAACTTGGATGCTGTCTATGTAACAGCTCCTCAAACAAAATGCATCCCTTCACTGTGGGTCCTTCATTGATGTAGATTGGTTCTCACTTGCAAGTTGGAAATTTGTTAGTCTTTTAATCATTTTCTGTTATCGTCTGATGAAATGGGACGGTGTTCCCACAGAAGTAGTTTTGAACTTAGACTGTCAGACCCATATAAAGATTCTTGGCATTAATCTTTTATTTGCCAACTCATGGTTCTTGGCAAATAAAAAGTATGTCTTTGGATGACAGTGTCACTATTTCCCTAAGAGGACTCATTTTTTTTAAAAAAAAATCAAGATTACTATATGTCCAGTCCATAACCCCAAAAGAATATTTTAATATTGGGGTTGCCCATCTACTAGTAATAGTACTATTTTCCCTTTTGTATGGAGTTCTGTTTTGAGCACCATCTTCACTCTGTGAAAGTATTTGTTCCTGGATCACAATCATGATTTGTGGTGTACAGTACACTGAGATTTTCATGGATGCCTAGCTATGTATATTTTTTCCTCCTCTAAGCATTGAATAAACTGTTCATCCATGAGCTTATAGTTACTGTCCTTTGAGAACTTGTTTCTTTTAATGTGGATAATAGCACACTTACCAGAATTCATTTTGGTATCTGTGTCTATATATGCAACAATGTTAAGAGGCTATTCAGTTTATCAAAAAAATTATAAACAAATTACTATCACCAATAATACTGCACCGCTACAAGATGTGCAAAGCCTGAGTGCTTTGGTTTGGACATGTCCTGCATGCCTCTGAAGAAACTCTGCCCAAAAAGGATCTCAGTGAGGGGGCATCCAAATCAGCCCTGGATGAACACCCTTGAGAATGACATGAAGTTGTCGCGAGTTCACCCGGACTTAGCCCATGACTATGCCAAGTAGAAGACCTAAACAAGAATAGTGGACACCACCACCAAGTGGGACAAACACGAAGAAGAAGAAGAAGAAGAAGAAGAAGAAGAAGAAGAAGAAGAAGAAGAAGAAGAAGAAGAAGAAGAAGAAGAAGAAGAAGAAGAAGAATCAGCCATATACACTGTGAAACATCAAATACTGTACATTTTTCTGAGAATTTAAAAAAATCCTCACCATTAATACATTCTATACAGCTGTGAATAAATAATCAAATATTTAAAAGCAGTCATAGCAAATTCACTAGGCAATCAAGAACACTGCCTTCTGTGTAAGATCATGTGTGTTCAGGCCTGTTATACTGAACAGCAGCAGCCTCCATGCTATCGCAATACAGTGGAACCTTGACTTACATGCTGCTTGACTTGCAGCATATTTGACTTGCAGCAAGAAGGGGCCTGTTTGACTTGAGTCGCAGGCTTTGACTTATATCTTGGAGCCCCGGCGCAAGGCACCGGAATCGGGCGACAGCCACAACCCAGCATCGCGGCTGCCGCCTCCAAACTGCTCCTGCCTTCTTCCTTTCCTCTGGCAGCGGCGGCTTCGGCGAGGCCAGCTCAGAGTACCTGGAGCTGGTCCTCGGCCTCACCGAAGCCGCCGGTGCTGCCAGAGGAGAAGAAGGGCCGGGAGCTCGGGGCTGGCCTCGCTGGTTAGACAGTCGGCTCAGTCTTGTAAAAAATCTGGCTGCAGAAGTCTGGTCCAAAATGGAAGCATTTTAGTTGGGGAGCTGTGAAGTTGTGGGACTCTAATGATAAGCACAGAGTTGTTCAGAACTTGGAACGTCAGGTTAAAAATCAGTAAAACTTAAATGTTAGACATTGTTGCTATGAACATTAAAAAGTGGAGGCGTATAACTTGTTGACTATAATTCCACTGACTCCTCCTCTCTTTGAAGAGACATTTCATTTACATCCCCAGAAGGAATCTCCTATCCCAGTCAAATTTGTGTTAAATTGCTGTTTTCAGGGGTCTTTTTCATCATCTGGAACGGATTAATCTGCTTTCCCATTACTTTCTATGGGAAATGTTTGTTTGACTTAAGTCATGTTTGACTTAAGTCTAGACCACTGGAACAGATTAATGACGTAAGTCAAGGTTCCACTGTATAACCAAAGTAGAAAATACTTTAATGAGAATCTGTGATAAGCACCTAATTGGTACAGCTCGGGTGGCTGGTCTGCATGTGACCCAAGACAGTAGATAGCTGAGGTCACTCAGTGTGTGCATGCCTGGTGGAGTTGCATGTCCTGCTATACCTTTGCAGCTTAGGCAAGATTCACAGTCCCAGACAGCCAGAGAAGGAGGAACTAATAAACCCCTTTTGAGTAATTTATATCCAGAAGCCTCTGTGATCAACTTAACAGCACAAAATTATTTATTATTATAGGTTCCCAGCAGAACCTTTGGGATTTATGATGTGTAACTGGGTGAGCACCAGATGGTAGAGGTTAGAGATGGCACCTTAATTCCACCACAGCCAGCAGTCTGCAACAACAAGCATTATATCAGCATAGAGATAACTGCAATAAAATCTGCTAATTATCCCTTCAATGTATGTGGTCATTTTTATGGAAAAATTAATTAACTGATTAATTAAGTAATATCTCTGCAGTATTACACAAAGGGACAGAATAGAAATAGATTCTGGCAGATTTGCATCCTATTGATGTTGGTAATGTGTAATTAGTGCCCCAAAAGGGAAGTACCTGTATCTCACTTTGAAGAAACTGAATTGTACCCTCAGTTTCTCAGTGTAGGGTGTGATGATAAAGCTTTTTGTACAAAGTTATTATAGATCTGATTTCACCTTATCCATATTCTGGGGCTGGAGTAAATTCAAAGGCTTAATTTGCCTAAAATAAAAAGTCATCCAGGACAGCTATGTGCAAGCAGAAGCCTTGTGTGATCTGGGAACAGTGTCCTAATACAGTTAGTACATCACAGAAAAAAAACACCCAGTTCCAGCCTTAATTCTCCTTTTCAATCTTTCCCTTTCCATGGGAACAACTATGTGACATCAGGATCAAGTAAGAATAGGCATCAAAGTAGTATCTGAAATAAATCTTACTGGAGCAATGTCCACCTTCTTGAGAGTGGCCAGAAGCCCAACAGGAACTAACACATTTAAAAATACAATATATTGTGCTGAAGAAGGAACAGGTGTAGCATTTGTTATGTACAAATGTGTAACAGGAGAGACATACCCCATTTTTTCTCCTCAGGGGGGAAAATGATGAAGGCATGATTCTGAGCTTTAACAAAGGACAAGATTTTTTCGAACCTGAATAGTTGTAAAGTGCAGGCACAGTTTTTAATGCAAGCTACTGAAATTTCTCTACACAACTATTAAAAGCAGAGAAGGCATGCCTTGTTGTTTGGTCCAGACACACTTGAGGCCAGAGTTATTTCCAACATATGTAGCAGATTCTAAAAAGTTTATGGATGCCACTGAAACAGCGGTGATTTTTCTACTCTCAGCATTTGATCTGCAATAGGTATGCCAAAATCCTGTTAAATTACACATGGAGAAGGGAATGATGTTATGGGCAGGGGAGAATTTTCAGCCTTCTGTCCTATCGCTTCTCTCAGTGTTTGATTACATGGGGTGGGATAGAGAAAATACTACAGATCTGCAATGGGCTGATTCGCTTTTTTGTTGTTGATTCCGTGATGCAAAGGGAAATGCAAATCATTGCCCCGTGCCATCCACCCAAGTCTGAAATTTTTCTCTCTCCTCCTTTAGGGCTCCTACTTTCAAAATTATTTCACTCGGTTCAAGAGAGTCATTGTCTGAAGACTGAACCAATGTAGAAAAGGGAAGACAAGGTATGTGTGTGGGTTCACCCCTTCTCCCTTACCTCTTGCCTCATGACTATGTGTGCAGATGCCCATATACAGATTCCTTCCCAAATGTTTTTTTAAAAAACTCCTTCTCTGTGTAGTCAGAGAAAAAGAAGCTACTACACAGTCAGGAATGGAATGAACAAACTTCATTTGGCAAATGTCTTCATTCCTCTCCACCCCCCACCCCGCAAATTCTGGGGACTTCACATGGAAGAAGGCTGGTGCTTTCGCATAATATGGAGCCTAGTCCCTATTCACCCGAGGAGGAAATATTAGGATGCCTGTTTTGGAGTTTTGGCCCCTCGCAGCTTGCTCTTTGAATTTTTCCCCTCTATTTTTTTTAAAAGCATGGGCAAATATCTTGCTTTTTAAACAAATGACACTACATCTTGAGGCTGTTCTCTTTTAACTGTGCCACCGGCTGGTCTTTTGAAAAAAAGGCTCCCTGCTTTTCTCCGTGTGGCCAGTTAATGTGGAGAACTGCCTCCGCCGCCGAAACCTGCCCAGTGCAGTTTTAGAGCAAATGAATACAAGTGAAATCACATTTTCCTTACTGTGTAGTTGCACAGCCTGACTCACAGGTAATCCATGTCATTGCATGCAAGTTGTAGGAGGCACTGGAGAGAAGCAGATCTTTCATTGCCACAAATCTTTTCCAACCTTTGAAGCTATCACCTTTTCACAAGCACACCCAGCACAGAATACATTCGGTACAGTGAACCTTGCACTTTATATAAAATGCAAACATTTCTTAGAAAGAAAGAAAGAAAGAAAGAAAGAAAGAAAGAAAGAAAGAAAGAAAGAAAGAAAGAAAGAAAGAAAGAAAGAAAAAAAAAAGAAAGAAAGAAAGAAAGAAAGAAAGAAAGAAAGAGTGATTATTTATGCAGCCCTTCAATGTAAATGTCCATTTATTGCTACAGTAAGCGTTCTTCATTTAAACAGCCTAATTGAGATGGACAAAGTATTTCCTCTACCTTCTATCTTTTCAAAATCCAGTTTGTGACAGTAAACTGCTCCTACTCTAGTGCAAATTGTCATCTAATAGTAATTCTGATCTAACTTTAGCTCAATGCTGATTTAGATTTGCTTTGCTCAATCTTGGCTCCTACTGATGCTTTAGGATACAACTCAAGGCAGCTGACAATGGAGTGGTAGTTGAACACACTGGGAGAGTCTTAGGATGAGGTAGCCCCATTAAGCCCCTAGCTGGAACATGGTAGACTTCAGTAAGTTGGTCTGCCTGGGGCCAGAGTTTGGACACCCAATGTGTCTCCCAAGGCAGCAGGTATCTGAGGTCTGGCACTAAGGACTTTCCTGGTATGCAAAACTTGTGCTCACGTGAGTCAGTTCTGATTTGTCCCTGCTGAAGGCTGAAGACTCAAGTGTTCCTTTCACAGCATAATAGACTGGACTTGTAGTCCTAGTTTTAGTACTAGATGTATGCTGTGAATATATTCCCCCTTTCATATTTTTCAGCCCAGTTTCAATTCTCTAAGCCATATTCTAAACCAATATTAAGATGCTAATTGTCTGTACAGTATATGCATAATTCAAGCCACTACAATTTCATGCTGGGGATTTCTTCAGTTCTAAAAACTCTACAGAGATGGGTGTAAAAACAATGTATCTCAATAAACCTATATGTACTTCCTGTTTTCCACCAGTGGCTGCTTGAAAAAGAAAACAAAATTTCAGTTATACCCACAGGTCATGAATATGATTATATTTGAACAAATTAACTATCATCATGTCCTTGAAGACTCTTAGGTACAGCAGTATAATTTGAAAAAGCCAGCAAAAAGAAGAAGAAGAAGAAGAAGAAGAAGAAGAAGAAGAAGAAGAAGAAGAAGAAGAAGAAGAAGAAGAAGAAGAAGAAGAAGAAGAAGAAGAAGAAACCCATTTAATTCCAGCAGAAACAAATTTGAATTTCCCACAAGAAAATATTTATTGAATATTTATTGATATTAAGCAGTATAATCTAATCTTTTTGTATTTACAATGCAAATGCTAGTATTTTGTAAACAGATAATGACAATTACACACACACACACACACACACACACACACATACATACATACATACATACATATGATAGATAGATAGATAGATAGATAGATAGATAGAGATAGAGATAGAGATATATAGATATAGATATAGATATAGAGATATATATATATAAGCCAAACTCTCCCTTAGTATACCAAAAATAGCAGGTTGTAGCATTTACTGTTTTCATGGCTAAAGTGTCTATACAGGAGGGTGTAAAGGGCTAACGATAATGACCAAGTAAGGATTGTGGAAGCGGAGCCCAAGTGCTTAAAAGGCTCAGCCTGAGGTTTTTGAGAGGAGATAAGGAAAAGTTAAGATATGAGACAGATGGGACAGTTTTGAGGAAAGTAAAGGACAGAACTTGAGTGTAACTGCTTAGAGTAGCTTTCAATTAAGTGTGTGCAAGGAAAGCTTGTAACTGAAACAACTCATTGTATTCAATAAATGTTACTTTATTTTATTCACATTACAACTCAACTGGGTCTCAGTTATTTAAACTTGGATAACCTGAATGGTGGCAGTGAAAATAAAAGATGTGTGTACAGGCCAATGGTCCATGAAACAACTGGAGACTCTGTATGGTAAACGCTGCCCAGGTATATGTACAGTAGTCCCCCGCCACATTGAGGTTCATATATTACGGTCCCAGTATATTGCGGATTTTTTCTTGAGAGAAACACACTTCCAAAGAATGGGTTTTAACCCTCTCCTGACACCTCAGCAAACTGACTTTGGCCTGCTCCTGCCAGCGTGAGCCTCAAAAAAGAAGCTTTTAACCCCCTCCTGACACCTCAGCATACAGATATGAGGTCCTCCTGGTAGCCTGCACTTCCAAAGAGTGGCTTTTAACCCCTTCCTGACACCTGAGGCATCTTCATTTCACTATATTATTGCGTGTGGCAGCCCAAACAAAATAATTGTAACTAGACTTCAGCATCAAATTTTGCTGTGTATCTCCAGGGAACTGCACAGCATCAAATTTTGCCGTGTATCTCCAGGGAACTGCACAGAATTTTTAAAGGAATAGTCAGAATATTTCTATATTACAAAAGCACATAGCAGCCATGCTTCTCCTAGCCCTGAGTGCTTTCTGTAAATATTGTCTCAAGATTTCTGAGACCAGGCTCCTGACACAAGTCTTAGAAGGAAGGGGAAATCTGAACAATTTAACCCTATTAGTCAGGACTCATTTTGCTGATTCCCAGGAAAATAACTTTTTAACTTCTTCCTGGTCAAATAGGAACTGGTATTGGGAAAGGTATTGTATGTCTGGTTGTAAAAATATTTTGAATCATATTTTGAAAGAATAAAGAACAAATATCCAGAAGCTCACTCAATTAAGCTGCAAAATTACTGGTGTTTTTTTTTTTTTGGGGGGGGGGGCTGGATGTGGTCTTATTTAGTGTTAGCAGAGCTTTGGTGTCTGCATATTGTCATAGTTTCACCAACTTCACTCATCTTGCCACTATACAATTTCTGGTAACTGGAGGTGGGAGACTTCCAAAGATTTTATGTGCCATAAAGTCACTTTGCATATGTTGTGACTTAAGAGCCTTATCCCACGACTGCTAAAAAGCGCTTGTAAATGCAAGAAAAACTGTCTTCAAAAATTGTGTGCCCACGAAAACCCAGCTTTTTTAAAAAAAAAAAAACCCGACCACACCCCCTTAAGTGCATCCCAGCAGGTCTTCCAGCAACCACCTCTGGAGGTATTGTTTTTTTGGAGCTGTTTTCGAAGCGTCTTTTAAGGTGACACAAAGTTAAGTGGGGACTCCGAAATGCTGTTGTTTTTTCTCTTGTCCCCTGTTGTGCTTACTTCCTGTTTTTTTCTTTTCTTTTTTTTATTTGTGGTTTCAGGATATCGATATGCTAGCAAGTCCACGTGATATGTGACAGCCTGTATTTTACTGAAATTACTGAAAAATTCCCTATTAAACACCATGATGTAACAATAATTATAATTGCACACATTACCACAGAGTTCGCAGTGACACAAGGAATGTGATATGTCAGCATAGAAACTTTTAAAAATTGTTTGCAATGGTAAAGCAGTGAAGCATCACAGAAACTGGCGTTTTGATGCACATCATGGTGGTTGACAACTACAGTCACCTCCAATAAGAAAAAAAAGGTGGGAAGAAGCAGCAAAAAAAGGTAAGTGTGGCTTCACAAAAAGCTTGAAAACAAAACAAAAGTAATGTACAGTAACTGAAAAGAAGACCAGGCTACCAAGGAAGAGTGCAAACAAGTAGCAAGGAAGTGCACAGATGGTATGAGGAGGGCAAAAATGGATAATAAGCTGAGATGAACTAGAGACACTAAAAGCAATAAAAAGTATTCTTCATATATGTGGGAAGCAAAAGACAAAAAGAAGAAGAAGAAGAAAAGAAATAGTGGCCCAGCTCCTCAATGGAGGTGGAAAAATGGTAACCGATGACAAAGAAAAGGCAGAGGTGCTCAATTCCTATTTTAGCTCATTCTTTCCCCATGGACTATGAACCCAGACATAAGTGAAGTGCAAGTGAAGGGGCAGGATTGCAATTTGGGATTGATAAACAAATAGTCAAGGAACGTCTTACCACTTTGAATGAGTTCAAATATCCAGGGCCGGATGTATTTTTTAAAAAAATCAGGTAATGTCCCTGGTAGACAGAGGGAATGTGTAGATGTAATATATCTAGACTTCAGCAAAGCTTTGACAACATTCTCCAAGCTAACACAGTGTAGGCTGGATAAATCAAGTGTAAAGTGGATACACAGTTGGTTAAAGAATCATTAATGTATAGCATTAATAAGCATATTATTTTGGGAAGAAAGAGCTCCACAGATGAAAACCCTATTCTTCAAAATGGATTTGCATTTGCAATACAGACTCTTTTAAAATGAACTGAATTCTTCAAAAGATAAAGGAAAACGTTTGGTGTCCCACTTTCTCTGCCAACTGTGTTAATACTGCCACTTTGTTTATCTTTTATTGCTGCACTGAAGTTGCTGACTTAGTGAAATTAAGTCTCTCTGTCATCTTTATTATAGGTATTAAACCCATAAAGGCAGGCATATGAATCTTGCTGCTAAATTTGTACTTTTTGCTCTTGACACTGGAGTTTACAGTTAATAAGAGTTCTTCCAGTCACAGGAGGGATTAAAATAAAATAAAATGAAAAGGACACAGCACCCAGGACTGTTTTGGCCTCATAGGCTGCAAATGCTACAAAAAGACTAAACCTTTTCTCAGAATACAGAAATATGCTGCGTCTCAAAAATAGCACCAGCCAAAAAATAGTCCCGCCTCAAAACATTTTGATGTCTAAGGCAGAAGACAAGGTGGCATTCCCTCCTATTCCATCCACAGAAAATGGCAGTTGATTCTTACTTCCATTGGACTAACTGCTTCTGACTGGTAATGAAAAAGATGCCCTCACTATATGGTTTACCGCCTTTTAAAATAATAATATCTATACCATCCTTTTTAATATTCATTTACTTACAGTTTTTAATATTGCCTTAATAGCTTTTAAGTAGGTAAGCTGGTGTGGATCCTTCTTAAAGAGAAAGTTATGGCAACGATATAAATAAATATTTGTGATATCTTCACCTGTCCAGTATTTATGAGAGATGCATGTCTGGAGCAACCACAAAAATGGATAGCAAAGAGTGTTTTAAAGAGTATTTCCCTCACACAAAAGAATCTCCGTAAAAGCATCTCCTCAGTTTTGATGGATCTTTGTGCACAATGTGGGATGGGGTCCAGAACAGAGTTACACACAAACCATAAGCCCTCAGTTCAAATATTACTTAGCAAACCTCTCTCCCTCTCTGTCTCTCTCCCAAATTTATCTGCCATCTCTAATACAGTATACTGAACTAGATTGACTTATCTTATGTAATTTAATAACACATGCAACTTTTTTTCAAACTTGACTGCTATTAATTCAAATGGCTTAATTTAACTGAAACTCCTCTCTCATTCTCTTGAACCCACTTCCATGATATTGGGCTCTCCAGTGTATTTGGTCTTCTGTGAGTGATTCTGCAGCCTCCCATGTAATAAGTAGTGCTTTCACGTTTTGCATCAGTGTTCTTTGCCATGTTATTCAAGGACATTATCCTTGTTGATTGGCATGGGGACATGTGTGTGTCCAACTCATTGCTACCTTAGGGATCCGATTGTTCTCCATATAAAAAAATTGGCCAGCCAGTTGGGAATCTTCTACGTGTGACAATATTATGAAATTTACATGAGCCACACCTTCAGTGCGCTCCTCTTTGGTGATGTGGTCAAAACATCACATCTTTAGAATTTCGTGGAGGCCAGTATCAAGCTTCTTATTGATATTTGCTTATACCTTCTAATTCTCACTGGCATAAGTAGCTGTCAATGTCATGATAATGCCAAAAAAGCAGTACTCAATCCTCAACAATATGGATGGCAAGGTCAAGAATCTGTCTGTTTTCTGAAAAATGCCCATCACCTTCCCAATGCAGCACTTAAAAGTTCACCTCTGCATCTCCATTTTGTGAAATCACACCACCCAGATAACTGAACCTCTCCACTTCTTCTGCTGGTGTCTAAGTACAGTTCCCTATATTCCCTATATTGTGGAGCTCACGTTCATGAATGTTGATTTCTAGGTGCTTATTCTGAGGCCAACTTTGTTTGTCTCTTTATCCAGGACATTCATAGCATGCTGCAGTTTTGGTCTGTCTTCCTCAAGCAAAGTAATATCTAGAGCAAAAGCCAATTCACCAAGATAACTTTTTGGTTAGTCCAGTGGATGGCTATCCTGTTATGTACTCCATTTCACCACGTGACATAGTCTAGGGTCACAAGAAAGAGGAGTGGGGACAAGATGTGTTTTCTGGCCCCTGTAGTAATCTTGAAGAATTCCACATAGCCATTCTTAATCTTAACACAGCAGATTGATAATTGATACATGCACCTAAAGACGATAATGATGACTGTTGGTATGCCATACAGATGCAGGATCTGAGGCTTACTTTAGCATAATATGTCACAGTTTCAGTAGGCCATTTGTGTCAATGTTACACTTAGTCCTTGCCTTGACAATTCCTTGGTGTACCATCAAGTCAAGGAAGCATGACTCGATCAAGAAGAAAGCATTTACGAAGCATACTTTCCATCCATATACAACATCAAATACAGAATTATTTTAAAATCATGAAAAAATGGAATACTTTCCTGAATACACAAATATGAAACTAAACCTTGAATTTAATTTTGGGGCTCATGAGACCAAGCTCTTGAATTGTTATTTTTAAAAGTATGTCTGTGGAGATTCTCAGTGATCGAACTGAGATTATCCGGGAGTTGAGTCATGACAACTGGACTTTTTTTTTTCAAAAGAAGTTCAGTTGCCATGACTCAACTCCTGGATTCTTAAAAGTAGTCATACTTCTAATTAAGACAAGAGGAAAGAAGCCTGGGCCTGCAGTTTGTGAGGAAAGATCAAAGGTTTTGTACATTAGACAGGGACATAAGCATCCTATTTTTACTTCACTGAGCCATAAAACAGTTAGCTCTTTATTTCTTGTAGGGTAACACAGCATTTTGTTTATATTCATAAGGTAGATGTTAAACAGAGAGCAATAGGCAACAAATTTCCTCCTCGTCCTCCACCCCTTTAGAGACACACAGCTTTCATCAGCCCTCCTCATATGGAGGAAAATGCTACCACTTATGATAACACAGCAGATATCAGGGGAGCCTTAACTGTATAGGTTTCCACAGGACCCACAAGGATTTCCAGTCAGGGAATCAGATGGAAAGAAGATATCTGAAATCATCCATGCTTCAAATGCTCCCAGTTCCTTAAACAAGGCAAAAAAATCTGGATGAAAAAGGGAAGAAGGTGGGGGAGTTATTTAAATCTGATGTGATCTCATGTAGATCTGGTGAATTAATCCAATCAATTGGCAACTACACCCCCTATAGTACAGGAACGTTTAGAGTCTGTGGATGAACTCTTTGATGGCTGAACATACCGCGGTTAAAGGATGTTAGTGCCCCCCCAACCTACAGTCTATATTTCTCTGTTTTACATGGACAAGGGAAAACATCTGTCTTGCTCTAGAAACCCAAAAACTCACTTTTTCTCAGAAAGACATTCATGCCTGTTTACACTTAGAGTAAACAAAGGTCCTCCAGAGGGTATCCAGGATCCATTCCATATATCATCCCTCTGCTAACTCCCAACACAGATTTTTAGATTTTGAAATTTTAAGTTCTTACCAAAAAAGGAGGGCCCTCACACATTGTAGGGAGTGAGAATAATTTTGTACTATGCACCCACCCCTCTCAAGTTGTACGTAGTTGTACGTAGTTATTAGAAATAAAATTTGCTTTTTGGAAACAGCCCTTGGGCCTCAAACAGGATAAGGAAGCAAAAGCAGAATAGGGATATTCTTAGAGGATACAAGAGACATGTCTGTTTTTTAAAAAAAATGGGTATGGGGCTGAAAGGATTGAGAGTGCTAGGAAACTACAAGGCAAATCCAGGGGGGGGGCTCCTCATGTGATCTACAGGCTATAATGTGTCCTTTACATTAAATGTAATTACCATTTACACTGAGTTGGTTGGCAGGGAACAGATGATTAGGAAAAGCACTGAGGATCCACAGCTTCTAATGGTCTACCAAAAGGTTGTGCATGCTTGAGAGGAGGGAGTAAGTCCTACCAGCAGAAGGACAGGGGGCTTGATGAGGAGTGAATTCTTAGCAATTGTTATGAACACTTTATGTCCCCAATCTGCCTACTTGTGTGACATGGTCTCATGGCTTAAAACCACTGCACACTACAGGATGGAACCAAGTGACTGGGAATTGATCACAGAAATGCAAATTTCCACTTTAATACCATAAATAGTAAACACCATATTTGAGTGTTGTTTCCATATATGATGACCAATAGCATATTGTCTATCGAGAAGGTTAAATGGGAGGCAACTAGCATGTGGTTTATCTTAGAAAGCTCCATATGAAGCACACTGTGATGGTCTACTCGCACCAAGAAGCTGCTGAGCCAGACTTCCTGGCAAGGGTAAAGCAAAATGCTCACTCGATTGAACGTGAAGTCAATGGAGTGTCACTGATTTGGAACAGCAGCAGATACGGACTGTGGATTTCAGTGGGACAATCTGTGGCATAATAATTGTGTGTTCAGCACAAGTGAGGACATAAAATAATGGCTCTCTGTATTTCACAGATTACATTTTTATTACAACTGCATGAGCTCAGCAAATGGGTGACAGACTAAGAAAGTGCATTCATTTTCAATGAACCTGAATTGTATGACCAGTACAATAAGGATTCCATTTTTTTTATTTTTTTAACGATTGTATACCTGTAAAACATGAGGTTTTGTTTACCATAAACCCTGAGATTTACACAAGGAAATTCATTATAGTGCCAGAGTTTTAAATAGCCTTGCACCATTTACAGCAGACTTGTCCAGCTTGTAGCCTACAAGAAAAATACCGGTACCTACTATCCATATATTATGGCTTGTGAATATGTTACCTACCAATACTCTAGCATAAAATCCCCAACATTATTATTACAGTCATGCAGCAAACACCAAGTTACTGAGTTCCCCTTGGGTACCCAGACAGAGCTGGTGAGCTGTCTTCAGCTTCATGGGTGAATAATGTGCACATCTGCTTGGCAGTTTTTAATGATCAACTCCAGCAATCTGTATTGTATTTGTTGCTTATACAGATTGTTAGTTTTATGATTATCTGATTTCAAATCCTCCTCTGAATCCCAAGTACATGCCTCATGCACCTTTGTTGCAGCTTCTTGTACGTTGTGTTATGAATTATCTTTAAGGGGGGAAAACCTAACCTATGGCCCACTAAATTTGCTATTCTGAAGACAATACAAATGCTTTCCTTTTGGGGCCATGCAATCAAGGCGGATTGCAACAAAACCTTAGTACACTTTTCTATTCCATAGATTTCAGTGAAAATATTCACTAAACATTTAAGACAACATCTTCTATTAATGTTAATACATCACTGAAAATATAAGCAATACCAGGTATTTTGCTGGGGCTTCTTGCCCTCTGACATTTTAGATTTCTGATCCAGTGCCAACTTATAGCAAAACAAATTATGCTGGTAGTATTGTCAAAAAAGCTTTCCGAGTTCTCACTCTATTCTATGCTTTCACCCTTGTTATCAAGCTATTCAGAGTATTATAACTATCCATTAGAACTCCACACTATTTATTTGCCCTGACATTTTTCATGCAAATTAAAGGGCTTATGAATCTTCTGTAATGTTTCTATTGTTTGGATGCTATCTTCCTTTGGCTTCCCTATTATTTCTCAGATTTCTTCTGTTATCCCTCCAAATATTGGCTCTAATATTTCTTCCATCCTGTCTTTACATTATCCTTTATTTAATCTACTGTGGAGGCTGTTGTTGATCACATCTACAAATACATCTGTCCAGCTTAGAATAAGCAGTGTTATTGCTGCACAAGAGTAACAGACACAGTGTTCTGCAACAGAGCAAACCTCCATTTTAAAAGGCAATTTAAAAATGGGACTCCCTCAAATTAAAAAGTAATAACTTTGAAACTGGTCCTCAGATCACCACTAAATTTGGCACAGATGTAGCAGACTAGCATTAGCCCTGACAACTGCTTTGTGTTTCTGTGAGGTTTGATTAACAGCTGAAAAAAGGAGTTAACTTTTGCAATTTCCCCATGTGTGGTATTACTTTGTGAAAGGTAAGGAACAGAAGATTGCACCCTATAGACTAGTGGTGGTGAACCTTTGGCACTCCAGATGTTTTGGACCACAACTCCCACAGTCCTTTGACACTGGCAATCTAGACTTGGAATTCTGGGAGTTGTAGTCCAAAACATTGTGCCAAAGATTCGCCACCACTGCTATAGACTATCTGGACTTCTGCCATTGGTTTTGTCAACATTTAGGCTGTTTTTTGCTTTGTAAACCTTGCCATCCTTCTCCCTGCTGGCAACAGAGGCATGATATTATGCACTAATATTACACAATTTCCTGTCTTTTGAATTACGAGTACAGAATTACAACATCTCACGTTCATTAACTGGAGGGATTTTCTTTGGAAGAATTCACGTGATCTTATTGTACAATCCTATTCATGAAAACCTCATTTTAATGACAATACAAACAGTTGAGTCCTTCAGTTAATAAACTTTCTTTTTGCTGTTCTTACATAATGTTGGGTATGATGAATACTATATTGTATCAGGCCAGACTGAGGTGTTAAAGACGGGTGACGATAGGTGACACCCTTAATTTAACATCAATATAGTTGAATATGAAGGTGTAAGCCAAGTCAGGTGTAAGCTGACACTTAAAGCCCTTGGATGA
Source organism: Phrynocephalus guinanensis (assembly GCA_037367245.1). Lineage (NCBI taxonomy): Eukaryota > Metazoa > Chordata > Lepidosauria > Squamata > Agamidae > Phrynocephalus > Phrynocephalus guinanensis. The sequence continues at coordinate 29,388,276 of CM074735.1, read as the reverse complement.
ATAAACACATCTGGCAGTCTTGGTTTCTCACACATTAATTTCTTCAAAGTCTCACATTCTTCTCATCCTGAATATGGAGAAAATTGTGAATGCTAGTAAATTCTTACAGACAACGTACTGAAACAAGTTCTTCCTGATTTGTGTTTAAACATTCATGGCTGAGACCATGTAGTGTTTCATAGTACAAAACCCCTAATTTAAGCATTTTCACAGTTTTTATTTGCCCTTTAAGGCTACAATCTTGTATTGTTTCTGGAACTATCTCTTTAGCCTACAAAGCCAATTTAATTGACCTTCATAGTCTTTGTTCGGCTTCTCAGCAGTTCATGAACATGGCTCATGAAAAAGTCAAATTTTGTGTTTGTTCTCCATTTCAAAAATAACATCCATTCTCTCATTCTATGACTGCTTTTAATGAATATGATTTTTGCGTTATTATGTGTATGATCTTGTATTTGAAAAATTAGCAAAAAAAAAAACACCACACACACACACAGATAAGATGTTCAATTATTCAAAACAAAATAAAACCCTGGTTTATGAATGCAAGATATTTGGGTTCTGTACCCAAAATTCAAAAATCCAGAAATGCCCCAATATTGCTGCACAGTGTCGTGCCCATGTTGCCAGCAGGGGAAAGGATGTCAAGTTTTACATAGGGAAGGGCAGCCTGAATGTTGACAACAACAATAGCAGAAATCAAGATGGTCTACAGCAGTGGTAGTGAACCTTCGGCACGTCAGATGTTTTGGACCACAACTCCCAGAATTCCAAGCCTGTACTGCCATTGACACAGGACTAGAGATGGGCACGAAACGAACAATTTTTCATTTCTGTTTTAGTTTTTTTGTTTCATTATGCAATGAAACGACAAATGAATTTTGTCTCCAAAATGAAACGAAACAAACAGAAACACCGGAAATGTTGCCGAGCGTTTCGTTTCCGTTACTGCAATACAGTGAACTGCTTTAAATGCTAAAAAAAATAACAAAAAATTGAAATAAATGGTAATGAAATGGTAATAAACGAACGAAAACGAAAACATTTTTTTTGCAAAAATTCATGAAAAACGGAAATGAAGCGAAACGGACCCTACAAATGACAAACGACAAACGAAACGTCATTTTTTTATTCGTGCCCATCTCTACACAGGACTGTGGGAATTGTGGCCCAAAATATCTGGAGTGCTGAAGGTTTGCTACTACTAGTCTACAGGATACCCACTTGTGCTCATTACTAATCAACTCAGATAATCATAGTGAACAGAAATACTGGGGCATTTTTGGGTGCTTAAAAAATGTTGAAAAAACACTAGTTTCAAAATGTTTATTACAATAATGAATGTGTGAATTCCTTCCAAAGAGTTTGAGACTGACAATTTTCTTTCAACATATACAAATTTGGTGTTATAGATGAATCTGATCTCTTTTAAATAGGTCCAAGTTCACATTTTCTTGGCTTTGCATGGAGTAAAACTGTTACATTTCAAAAACCAGAAGTTGAAAATCCTTTGCCCAAACATCCTGAAATTTAGTAGAGCAAGAGCAGACTATTTGCCACATCCTTGCCAAATTGGGTGTTGATATCAGGTTACATTTCATAGTTATAGGGTTTTGTTTGGGAAGTCTCCATTTTTGAGTTGACTTAAGTAATGCTGAATCCTGCTGTCTGCGCAATAAGTTGGTGCCCTCCCGGGCACCAATAATAATCTCAACTTTGTACACTAATGTTTAAAAAGCTTTCTCACATTCAAAATAAGTGCCCCGGATATTCATCTCCATAGAGTTCATTACAAAGTATGCTCTTTAAAAGATCAACACATCTTTTCAAAATAAACTGAATTATGATCTTACATTTGAAGGCAATTAACATTGTCATTTCCTGGTTCCTGAGTGTTAAGCAAATTGTTCTGTCTAATAATGTCACAGTTCTGAATTTAAACTAACCCAGATAATATTCCTCTTCCTTGCATGTGTATTTGTGATGCATGCTAATATAGACAATGAAGCCTTTGAGAGGTGTCCAAATGCATCATAATGTTTAAAACAATGCTATTACAAAGTGCAGTCAAGAGGTTTCCTTTCTAATAAGGGATATCTTACCTTACTTGAAGAAAATGCCCAGCTGGTAAGCTTCTTGCCTTGGACAGGCCTAACTTCCTGTTGGAAAAGATCTCTTTCCAGCACCATTCAGGCAGCTTCCATTTCAAATAGGGAAATGGAAGCATGAAGCCTGCCAGCTGGACATTCCTTCCAAGCAAACAAAATGTAAGACTTTGTACAGTTCTGGCTCTCAGAAAGGAGAATTATGAGACTTGCAGTCCAGAAAATCCAAAATGCACATCCCCAGCCAGCACCTCCTCAGATGCCTGTGGCAGGTCTCACAGTTGGGGCTCCACACATAAATATCGGGGGAATTTTTGTAAGCTGTACAAGCAGTACAAGTGCCTTGCTGTTATAAGTAGAGGAATGCTAGACTAAAGGAAGATAATGTGAAAATCAGGTCAGTTTGTACACAAGCAGATTATACTCACAAGGGCAACATTGGAACATGAGATGCCCATGTTGTGAACGCTTCTCAAAATCGCTTTTCTTGTGCATTACTAGAATGCATTACTAAATTGGTCAGTCAAAGATAGAATGTGGAAGAGATATTAGTCCTGTAACCTAAGAACTATGACAAAGCACTCTCACAATAATGCTACATGGCCCTTAGCATCATGAAGCAAACAGCCTGAACACACTACCACATAGCTATACAGTGGTACCTTGTTTAAGGGAATTAATTTGTTCCAAATAAAATTCTATTAAGCAAATTTTCCTTTGTACAAGTTTCCCATAGGAATGCAATGAAAACTTATTAATCCCTAATTGTGACAAATTTTTCTGTTGTACAGATTTGCCCCATAGGTGATTCTGTTAAGCAGTTTCCCCCTATCTCTGGAAATTTTTTACTTTAAGCGGATTTTCTGTTAAACAACCCACTTGTTATACAAGGGTCCACTGTAATCTATAGCTCATTGGGGGCACAGTTTAGATTGGAGGGGAACCTGCATCTAAAAAGCAAGGTCTTAAGTGCTTTTTTGAAGGCCGACAGGAACTGTGCTAGACGAATCTCACTTGGCAGATTGTTCCAAAGCATGGGGCCAGCCACAGTGAAGTCCCAGTTTCGAGTGATCAGTTTTCGGGCCTCCCTAGGTGTGGCCACCGAAAGTAAGAATGCCCATTATATTCTGGTGGGTTGGGCCTCAGTTGACCTCTGGGATATCCGCTCCACCAGGTATTCAGGCCCCAAGCCATGAAGGGTATTGCAAACCAAAACCAGTACCTTAAACTCCATGGACTCCATGAAATCCTCTTGACAGCCCATCCTCGGCATGCATGTTGAAGCCCCCTACCAACAAAAGGAGGGGGGCTCAACAATGCCGCCGAGATGAACTCAGTGAGCTCTGATAGGGATTGTGCAGGGTTGCGGGGAGCACAGTATCCTAGCACAATGCCAAACCTGTCCCGCTGACCCACCAATAGATGAAGCCATTCTAATCCAGGACACACCAACACCCAGGACAAAAGAGATTCCCTGTAAATGATGGCAACCCCACACCACCCCACACCACCCTGACCTTGCGACCTTCCCAGAAGCTGGATGTGAAACCCGGGAGGGCACAGCTAGGAGAGGGATGCCCCTCCCTCTGCCCCCACCCAACTCTCTGTTAAACAAACCAGATCAGCCCACCCATCCATGATGACATCATAAAGGACAGGGATTTTATTGTGGACCAACCAGCAGGCAGGACAGGTTGGAGGCATAATAAAATCCCTATCCTTTATGATGTTATCATAGATGGGTGGGGATGTCAGGAGCTCTGGATTTCATGGAGTCCATGGCCTCCATGACTCTGTCCCAGCATGTTGTTTGTCCCACCCATAGAGCAGGGCATACCCTGGACCTGACAACAGCAAACAGGTTAATGAGAAGGAAAACACATTCCCTTTAATGTTTAATTTGACTGTTAAACAGCTCCTATTACCTAAAGTAGATGGTGGACTCATGGAAGCCAGAGTCATAGGAGATACAAGGCAAATTTGAAGGCAAAACCCTGTGAGAAGGGCACTGTGAACTGATGGCAAGGTTGATTTTGAATTCTTAAAGTTCTTAAAGTTTTAGGGTTTAGAGATTGACTGCCTTGTTGGTGTGACTGGTTTCTCCTTATTTCTCTCTTGTAGTCACAGCAAAGCTGAATTAAAGTACATCAGATTGCCCATTCCAGACAAATTGTGAGCATGCTAATTATTATATTATATTATATTATATTATATTATATTATATTATATTATATTATATTATATTATATTATATTATATTATCTTTTATATAATTTGGACTAATTTTATATTTCATTTAATATTATTATTTATATTTTGTCGTGTTGTAAACTGCCCAGAGTAGCCTTTGAGCTAGATGGTTTAAAACAGGCATATACAAACTTCGCCCCTCCTGATGTTTTTTACCACAACTCCCAAAATTCTAAGCTTAGATTCCCAATGACAAAGGACTATGGTAGTTGTGGTCCAAAACATCTGGAGGGCTGAAGTTTGGACGTACCTGGTTTAGTATAAAAATATAAGAAATAAATAAATTAAATAAATAAATAAATAAATAAATAGAGATGGGCACGAACCTTGGTTCAGAGGTGCACATGTCACATGGCTGTGTGTTCCCTTCTCCACTTCCCTAGCTGGATTCTCCACTCACACATTCTCCTCTCCTCCTCCTCTTTGGCTGTTTGACCACTCCCTAGCAGGAACATGGTCTTCCCTGCCCTGCCTCCTTGACTGATTGTCCACTTAGACAAGGAGGCAGGATAAGCACTCCCATGCTCCTACTGAAGTCTGGTCAAACTGCTGAAGATGAAAGGAGTATAGTATGCTCCAACTGTTGAGTGGGTCATTGGCTGGGGAGGTAGGGGAATGTAATGTGCAATACCTTTTTATCACCAAATGATAATTTAATTCTCATAAACTGCACATTTTGTCCCACTGTGGACTCAAGACTACTGTGCAAGGGAGTGAAAATTCCGTAGAGACCTAGGGAATGTAACATTCAGTACTTACTGATTTTGGACCTGGTTAACAATTGACATAAACCATAGTGTTAAAAATGAGTGGTAATTGACTTGAACCATGCTTTTTCAGAAAGCTCTTTAGTGTCTGTAGTCCCTTTAAGGAAACACCAAAGTAGATACTGTCCCGGACCAAGCTGGGGCTACAGTATTCCAATTTGTTACAATGAAATGTTTGTAGGGGGGGTTTGGGGGGGGGGCGTTTTAAGACTTTTTGGGGAGGCTATCTTTGTTTTCACTTGAGCTAGATTTTTCTTGTCTTTGTGGGTTTTCCACAGCACATAACTAATCATAAAGTTTTGACTTAGGGCCTTTTTACACGACCCCTAAGATCCGCTGGCCACTTAAATTCGGACCAGAGATCTTAGGGGTTCGTCGCTCTTCCTCTGTCCCCACCCCCCTCCGCACTTCCTGGTTGCTGGCTGCATGAGGGAGGGAGAAAAAGAGAAAGAAAAACATGCCGCTCACCTCGTTCTGCCTCTCGTCTCTGTAAGGCTATCAAGTCCAACCCCCTCGTCTCTGTAAAAGTAGCTCTTAAAGGGGCGGGAGCCAAAAAGCAGCAAACAGAAGCGAGGAGAGCCCCGCAATCACTATCGTTGCACCGCATCAAAGATTTTTCACCTCCAAAGAGAAGGTACAAGAAAAGTGTGCTGGGTCGCGCTAAAGTGGGCGGGGTCGCACTTAATTGTCTGCAAACTCCAGAGCTGGTGGGGAAACATTTTTAAGCTCCGGAGCTTGCAGCCATTTGCAGCGGAACTTAGGGGTCGTGTATAAACGCCCTTAGAAGAGCACACAGAACTGTTAACTCAGGCACAGTTGGAAGATCACTAACCTCAGTCAATATTCAACTATGCCATAACTTTTAATTTCCTCCGTAGTAAGGTTGTACTGAATTTCCATTGCCTTTTAAACGTTACCCTTCTTTTCTGTGTGCCTTCTATTCTGTGTGCCTTCCTGGAGCCACTTGCCCCTTTAATTTGCCACTGTCATCTTCATTCTGATTTGAAACAGTGTCTTCCCTCTATGACTGTCCCAGAACCACCTGATGCATGTGGTAACTATGACACCACCTAGACAATTAAGATGCCACTTAGAAAATACAAGGCCCCATCTAATGCCACTTATGCTCAAACTGTATCTACATTAGAAAGTTGGAAAAATCTGACATTTCTAATGCTATGGCTTCATCCTGTGGAATCCTGGACATTGCCTTTTTTCCAACATACAGCTATAATTTAAATAATCCCAAACAGTAGTCTGCTAGTCGTGTTGCCTGCGATTGCTCGGACTTGTTGTAGCCCGACACCTGGTAACTGCTAAATTGGAGAAATCAGATATAGCTTGAGCCTTCTTCTATCAGCCCCCTGCCCAATGCAACAATTTCTCAATATATCATTTAAAAACCTCCTCCTGGGAGATGCAATCTAGCAACATCTGGAGGGCCACAGTTCCTCTCCCCCCCCCCCGGTCATACCCCAAAAGATCCAAACTATATTCACAAACTTTCTGAAGTAAAAGATCCTTTCTTATGCAAAAGGAATGTCTCACATCAAGAGTACAATTATTTCTTTATTTTAAACTAATCTAAGAAAACTTATCACACGAGACACTTGGATAATACTCAGTAACCAAGGGTAAACAAAGAAACTGAGTTTTGTGATCAGTGAGACCACATGGTTCACGGAGTACAGGAACACACATGCGAGATTTAAAATATTTGCAGTTTGGAGAGAAAATGATATGTGAACAAATTGTGTTAAATTTACACAGACATAAGTCTTGGCACAAAAAAAGCACAAAATGTTCACACCATCTGAAGGTGTGATTTTGCAATGAGTGTCTCATAAGAGGTGTATCATACTGAATCCAAACGTTTTACCCCCAGGTAGGCGGCTTGCAGGCTTACAAAAAAGAAAGACGATAAAGGCCCACCCCAAAGTATCTAAACTATTTGCTATTTTTATACTTATTCCATTTCCCTGCAATGTTTCCTCCACACCACTTTTACAGCCATTTCCTTCCTTAGTGACAATAGTTTCTTTTCCAGCAATAATGGGAATGTACTCAGTAAAGAAACATTTGACAGATTTACATAAGTATAAGTCACTAGATTCCAAAAATACCTATAGTAATGAGTATTTAAAATGGAAATTCAGTACACTTAACATAACTCAGGAAGGCAAAAATCAGTAAGGCATAGAATTTTACTTTTACAAGCTAAGAAGTCCAATGGGATTTAGTGGAATTCACTTCTAAGTAAATACACAGCAAACTGACTGCACTGAAGGGGAAGGAATGGGATTTAATCGTGACTGAACTCCATTCTGTAACTTCAGTGAGCCTTACCAATAACCACATTCTAAAAATTGTGTCCAGTGTCTGATTTGAAAGAATGACCTTCACATTTCCTCTTGCATTAAACTGATTCAGGGGCATCGTGTTTGCGCAACAAAAACCTTTATACACAAACAAGCAATTTAAATCTGCCTGTACATTTACTAAGAATTGTTCCATTTTAGAGTAAAGAGGTTTCCCTTTGCTTAATTATACAGAGGCTTTGATGAACAGAAGAACAAAAGAGTAATGCGGGCAAGGTTAGGCACTGTACACTGTTTATTACCTACAAAATACATTTCCGTCCACTCCAAAATCCTCACTGCATCTACACATTCAACAGCCCATCTCCACCGTGGAGGGTGGGAGGGGGATACACTACATCCCTAACTTAAATTTGAAAAGTTTCTATGCAGGCTTCAAACCAAACAAGCATGCGTTTAGCCTGAAAAGAGTACTGCCTCACACAACAAAGCTGAAATTTAAATCCAAGCTTTGCTTGTTGTCCTAAAGCCGAAATGGATTACTGGTGTAGCTGGGTCTTCAACACACACCTGAGCACAGTAGTTTGGGTTCCTCCTACTGTGGCAACATTTATTTATTTATTTATTTATTCATTTTGGCAACCAACTGTAACTATAGAAGGCCTTAAGAGAAAGTGCCAGAGCCTTATTTTGTTGTCTTACTATTTGTAAAGGTAATAACAAAGTAAAACAGTATTGTAGAATATCTGGTCTTCCAGATATTTCGGCCTTCAATTCCTACACGCCCCAACCAGTATGGCCAATGCTGCATCATTAGAAGTGGTACTCCAAAACACTGGAGTGATCAACATTCCTAATTCTCTCCCTAGAATGATCACCTCCTCAGTGTTACTGATCTGCATTCCTGTACCAGTTGCTTAACCTAGAAGAGGCAATGTGCAAGTTAACCTTCCCATAGCCTACATCTCAAATTTGCAAGCATCAAAGCCCAAATTTAAATTTGTTTTTTTCCCCTACACACAATATCTTGCAATAGCTGGTTGTTTGTATGACTGTCTTTTTACACTAGCTGGGGAAGGAGGTATACCTTACCTCCTTGTTTCTCTAGCCCTTTTTACACGACCCCTAAGATCTGCTGGTCCCTTAAATTCGGACCAGAGATCTTGAGGGTTTGTCGCTCTTCCTTCCTCCCCACCACTCCACACTTCCTTGCTTCTGTCTGCGTGAGGGGAGGGAGGGGGAAAAAAAGCCTTAAAAAGGGACAAAAGAATAAAGCCTTACCTCCGGTGCCGGTGGAAGTTGCTCCGAGCGCCGGTTACTTCCTGGTTCCTCTTAAAGGGGCGGGAGGCAAAAAAAAAAAAAGCGAGGAGAGCCCGGCACTCTCCGCATCAAAATTTTTCACTCTCCCAGAGCAGGTACAAGAAAAGTGTGCTGGGACGTGCTAAAGTGGGCGTGGTCACACTTAATTTTCTGTTAGCTGGTGGGGAAACATTTTTAAGCTCCGGAGCTGGGAGCCATTTGCAGCGGAGCTTAGGGGTCGTGTATAAACGCCCTATGTAAGCCCCATGTAATGGACCCAACTCTGGCTTACATAACTGCGTGACAGAGATTACTCAAGCAGTCATGGAGCCTTCCTCCCACAGTTTACTTATGCTATAGAACTAACTGCTAATGGGATTTGGGTCAACCAATCAAGTGTTAGCCTGCCATTCTGATTGGCAATGATACCCTATGAGAAATTCCTTTTCAAAAGGATGCAATGTACAAATGACATTGATTCCATACACATTACTACAAAGCAAAAAACCCACAATGGAGGACAAACATAGATTAGCAGCCAGTATTTACCACTGTAGAGCTACTGTCATTAGAACAGGCTGTATGAAAACATCTCTTTACACCTTCCTCATCAGAGCAGGTTTTGTAACAGCTTCCAAGCCTCGTTACACTTAAACCCCTAGAATTATGTTTGCTTTGCTTCTGAATCTTTTATTTTTTTAATTCTAATTTTGTAATCGACTATACATGTCTGACCTCACTGACTACATTTCATTTTTACCCTTATTCCTCTGCCTACTTTCCAAAACAATCTCTGTGGCTGACTTGGCCTGGTTTTGACATCTGCTCGAATTATCTTGATTTTCCTTTTCTAGATTTCCCCCAAGCTTGACAATGTATGGAGTGAGAGACCTGTCACGGAAAATCGCAACAGCAACCACATATGGGAATATCAAACATTTGATCCTTTTCCACACAATTACTGGTACCTCCCATGAATTCTGTCAATCATGACACAAGAAAGTACCTATGTGGGGTGGGGTAGCATTGGCAAGAAACCATCCGAATAAGAACCCTACCACGAATGAACTTTATGAACTTTATTACAATCAATGACGAGCCCCGACATTCAAAAACAAAATATACACATCCAACGAACAGTAAATATATACCTAGAATCTTTTTAAAATCTTACTAAAATCTTTCTATTACTGAGCTAAATCTGATTAGACATTTGTTAAAGCCATTTCTTTACGGATTTTAACTGTGGCCACACAAAATTTAGCTACATCGAACAACATATTTATAGCCCTGCCAGATTACTTCTGTTTTGCCCTGACAGCAGTAGAAGAGTATAGTATGTCTCTGAGTGTCCTGGAAAGAGTCATAAATGATAATGTTCAATAAGATTTATTCTGGATTCCAAGACTCTACCATGAGGGTAGTATTTTGTCCAATGCAAAAAAAAATTGGCAAGGAAGGCCAGGGACTGATCAGGATCACAGCAGACCACAAAGGATTAAAGCCCCTTAAAGACATAGGGCCTTTTCACACGACCCCTAAGATCCGCTGGCCACTTAAATTTGGACCAGAGATCTTGGGGGGTTTGTCACTGTTCCTGTGTTCCCACCCCCTCCTCACTCCTGGATGCTGTCTGCGTGAGGGGAGGGACAAAAAAAGGAAGAATGCCAGCTCACCTCCGTTCTTCCGTCTCGCTCTGCTCCCGACAGCATTCCAGTCTCTTAGTATCTCTTAAAGGGGTGGGGGGTGGGGGAAAAAAAACAACAACAAAGAAGCGAGGAGAGCCCGGCACTCACTACGTTACATCTGCATCAGGAATTTTTCACCCCCGGAGAGCAGGTACTTGAAAAGTGCGCTGGGACGAACTTAGGTGGGTGTGGTCGCACTTATTTTTTTGTAAACTCCGGAGCTGGTGGGGAAATAATTTTAAGCTCCAGATCTGGAAGGCATTTGCCGCGGATTTTAGGGTTTGTGTGAAAAGGCCCATATTCTGCATCAAGGTTCTGATCCAACAGCAATATGTTTCGGCCATAGATTCCAAAATTGAAAGCAAATACTAATTGTTTGAATGGTGTCTCATTCATTTTCAGCCATATATTTTGAGGTTTGGAATCTCAGGCTAGAAAGAAATTCTTCACATGGCCTGTACTAAGACAGAGGAAATGCTGTTCCTATTATATGAGAAACTGGTTGCACCCAAGAAAAAGGAAACAGCAAAAGAAGTATAAAGAAATACATTTCATATGTGGCAATGTGGAAAATCAATTTTTAAAGCAAGCGACACAGTGTCTTTAAAGAAGCACATCACAGTGGACTAGTTAGGGAACTCGCAATGTATACTGCCTTGCTTAGAATATATGAACCCTGCAATCAGTGTCAACAGTTTATTAATATTTTACTGAAAAATTGTGAGATGAATCAAACTTCAGCTGTCTTGATAAGGTGTTGCTAAGCAACTTGCAGTCTGGCTGAAAATTAGTTTTCACAGCAACCTTTCACTCAAAAGGAAGCAAAAAAAAAGTGTGTCCATTCAAAACATTTTCTCCAATGGTTTCTAAAAAAAACAAACCCATTGTAAGATACCAAAACATGTCTTTAGTCTATCTTCTTGAGCAGAAAGTAAGAACACAGAACACTCAAAGAAAAGAAGGCTCAGGGGAGGTTTCTATAATGATGCATTCCACTTACCGTAATCGCTGTCATAGAAGACTATAAATTTTTGCCATCGCAGCTCAGTCACTAGCTTTAGCATAACATCATTGAGGCGAACCGGTGGCCTGGCTGCCAAAGTATATTCTTCCTCCTCCAGGCTAGGATTTAGGTGGCAAGCTGTCCGTGGGGAACCTCCCGTGTTGCGTTGCACAAACAGGTGGGGAATGTGCATGGCATCGGTCAAGGACTGCAGGGCATTGGCGGAGGCACAACCAGTAGAGGTCACTAAGGCTAATATCCCCAGGGTCATCAGGTCACAGGCTGAGGAGAACAAGAAGAGAAAGCTAGATGACCATCTAGAAAGTGGTGATTGTGACGTGCCCCTTACACACACTGGGTTTTCACTCACTGCCACCACCAGATTAACTGGACACTTGTATGTATTTGAGAGAGAGTCACACCAGGTTATATAGTTTTAAAACAAAACAGGAAACGTTTATTAGTTTACAATTAGATGATCAGTATTATGATAGCTTTAGGTGATGTTATTGTATTGTTTACATGATATCTTATAACAGGGCTGTCCAACAGGTAAACCGTGGGCTACTGGCAGCCCGTGAAGGGTTCAAAAGTAGCCCGCCAGGCATCAATTTAAAAAGTGAGGGGATAAGTTCTCCACCCCTCCCTCCCCCATCCCAAGGATCACTACTGCCCGAGAAAAGTTCTGGGTCTGCCAGCCGACTGTCTTAGCTGAGCGGGCAGTTCAAGGGCCATGAGCATGTGCTCTGAATGGATAAAATTCGTAAGTAGAGGTATCAGTGTAGTAGCCCTCAGGCACTCTAGGCCAGAAAAAGTAGTTCTCGGCTTGTTCAAAGTTGGACAGCCCTGTCTTATAATAATGTGCTTCCTTTATAAACCAGACCCTTTTCAGTGGCAGGATCTCCCACCTGACCAACTGACAATCTAACTGACTCTCAGCTCTCTTAACTGAACTCCTCTCAGCAATAACACAAACTGAACCGCCCATCACCCATTAGGTTCCAACACAGTACATATCATTCTTAACCACTCCCACCAGCTTGGTGATTGGCCATTCAACACACACTCATGAATATTTATCCTTGTTTTTTGCCACAGTGATCAAGTCTGGAGACAAGCCCATCCTATTCAGGCTAGTATAGACACACACAATGCTGCAGTGCAACAACAACAACAACAACAACAACAACAACAACAACAACAATAACAACCTTTATTGGCATACAACGGAGCACAGATATGTGGTGTGTCATAATGAATATCCCTTCTAAAGTCAAAGTTTACATTCTTTTTGAATATTCCAGACTACCACAAGAACTAAAACGCGAGTTTAATACAAGGATAAAATAGTAATACCTTCATTAAAATGAATACTAATGAGCATCCTAGGCACGTGCTGTAACTACCGCTGCTAAAAACATGGCTACTTTTCCAATTATAAAATCAGATTTGGACCCCAACAGATGACGGATTTTATCCTGGTCAGACCCGACTTTTAAATTCCTTAGGACTTGTTCCAGAAATTTTTCACGTGGCTCTTTATGTAAGGGGCAGTAAAAGAACATGTGGTCAAGCGTTTCCACACTTCCCATACCACAAGAACAGCATCTCTTATCCAAAGGTAAGCCTTGAAACCTGCCGTACAGAACGGCAGATGGCATGACGTTGCATCTGGCTAAGGTGAAGGCTCTACGTATTCGTGGAGATTTAAGCAGCGCTAGATATGGGGCCTGCTGGCTAGGCGTAACCGTAATATGCCAGTGTAGTGGTGAGCATACGCTATGGGCTAGGCTCCGCAGTGTCTGTTGTTCTATGTCTAGCACCCATCTTTTTATGACCCGGAAAGCTTGCTTCTCACCAAGTGAACCAATATGTTCAACATGTAACCCCCATGTCTGCAATTTTTTTATCCAAATTGATGATCCAAATGGTGGAGCCCTATCTTTTAGAAGGTGGTATAAGAGATAATGGTTGTCAGTATTGTAATAGATTTTTAGCCAGAATTTAGTTATTTGCAGCCACGCTGTAGTTTCCAACAATGAAAAACCAGTCTCTAGGCATAAAGCAGCATAGGGAACACATCTGGGGAGTCCCAGGATTTTCCGAAAAAAAACTGGGATTGAACTTGTTCCACTGACGCGTCTATAGCTGCCTGCCAGAGTGGAATGCCGTACAATAACTGTGGGATGATCTTTGTTTTCCATACCTGTAAGGCTGCAGGTACGAATTGGTTACCTTTGGAGAAATGAAAACGTAAGGTGGACTGTGCTGTAACTCTTGCTAGGTTTACAGCTGCTCTCCGTTGTGGCACCCAGGACTGTTTGAAGTGAAAAAGGACACCTAAGTATTTGAAATGTTTAACTTGTTCTAGGTAGTGTCCGTTTATTTTCCACAACATTTTCTTCCATGATCTTACAATGCTGCAGTGCTTAGATGTACTATGTACTGAAAATCGCAACACAGGCAAACCACTTGGCGGAATATGTTGCACAGATGGGACACCACCCCAATGATAAGGCTATCTCTTTTGGATCTACTCATTGTGTCTCATTTAACAGGCATACTGTGACGAGTATCTCTGGCAATACAGTGGACCCTCGTATAACAAATGGTTTGTATAATATAAAATCTGTACAACATAAAAAATTCCAGATATAGGGGAAATTTGCTTAACAGAATCGCCTATGGGCTGAATCCGTATAACATAAAAATGGTCGCAAATAGGGATTACTCCATTTTCAATGTGTTCCTATGGGGAATTTGTATAAAGTAAAATTTGCTTAGCAGAATTTCATTTGGAACGAATTAATTCCTTTATACAATGTATCCACTGTATTTAAATCTAGTTAGGCAGATATAGTAACTTGACACAAACACACACTTTAAAGGTTAATATAAAAACTATGATCCCCCCCCAAAAAAAATAACAACAATAGGCTGGTACCCAATGAATGAGCTAGTTTGTCTGAGCAGAATGTATCATGCTCCATGTTCTGAAGAATTTCCTAAAACAATGGTACATTCTCTCTGTTTCTAGCTCTCCATCATACTACACTGTGTTTCTCCCTTAAAAAGTAACATCCTCAACACTTATATTAGGAGCACAGTGAAGAATCACTGCATGCAGAAACTATATTTATTAATACTATCACCTATGTCTTATAACAATCTGGAACTGCTGGTGCATTTTTGAAATATCAATGAATTTCAAGCCACCTGCGAAGTGAAACTGACTACTGAGCAATTTCTCTGTGTTTTTGCAGTTTATTCGACTGAATCCTCTATTGGTTGCTTCAAAACAAAGGCAGCACGGGGGGGGGGGGGGGGGGGTTCTTATAAAAGTAATGCACAAAGGACTCTAGTACCTCATCTCTAGTCACTTTTAATTTCTGAAAACACAGGGGAAAATGACAAAAAAGTAGTTCTAACAGACTTTATTTCCTCTGAAAAAAATGTCATTTTTGATACCCTCCAGCAAAGCAATTTGTAACCAGGTTTGTCAAACATGCATGCACACGTGCAAACACGTACACACATGCACACAAAATTGGCACCAAGTTGGAGGGGTATTAATCTATTGCAGCATGTCTTGTAGCCCCACAAAGATAAACAGGTATCACTATTGTACTTCCACATTTTACTACTCTTGGACCTCATCGGTTGCTATTACATAGTCACTGAGACATATGCACAGCAGTCTACCAAGTAGTGAACAATGTCACACATGGGGTGAAAGAGCTGGCCACATAAAATGTGTTTTAAAGTATTGCAATACCTTTTCTTGTTTAAACTGGCAAAACTGCAAGTCACGTGCTTTCCAACTGAGGGAGAAGTAAGATATTCATCATGGCCGAACCTCAAAGATCATAATTACTAAATACTGCAATGCAGCACTGTAACTTTGGGTTAGTAATGTACTAAGTGTTTCTCCCATGATAATTTTTACCATTCTAAGTCAATTTCAACAGGAAATAAATTCCCTTTGAAAAGAATTTCAAAAGATGATACATGGCTAAGAAATTCTCAAGGGTGAAGTTCAGGTTTCTCATGGTTGCCTTATTTATGAGGTGGCTAAGAAGTATATGTGTGTGCATGGTTTATCGTTCCTTGTATTATTTTATCCGGGGCAACTGGCAGCCCTCTACGACAAGCTCCCTAAACTTCAGGCAAAGCCCAGTGGAAGATGTTGTAACTCCAGTACATGCAAGCAGCCAGGCAAGCTGTGTAGTAATCATGAGATGTCTAATATAAAGGCAAGGGCTAACAAAGCAAATACACTACAGCATTCTCAGCTACTAAGGATATGTAGCCCTTAGGACAGAGCAGATAAATGGAAGGTTCTTCCATAGGACAATAAATAATTAGGAAAGTTAGAGGACAATTGATGGCACATCACTAGCTTCACCTGTTCCAAGGAGTTAGATACAGCAGTGCTCTGTTTCACACCAGCCACAAAGCTTAGGCTGTGGTCACACCAGCAAAATGCTTCTGAGTTATTCTTCGTGGATTTCATTGCTTTTGTGGGGGCGGAGATGATGCATGGCCATTAGGAATTATTTTGTTCCTCTCTGTGCTATCTCCGCATCAAATCCATCCTGCTGGGAAGCTACTTCTATTATTGCTCCACTCATCTGGTGTGCAGTCACACATCCCCCCCTCAACCTGGTATCATCCAACTCCCTTAATTTTTTTAAAAAAATAAATTAATATTAAAACGGGAATGTCGGCACATTGGTGTGTGTCTCTCAAAATAGGGTTTGACGCACTTGAGGACTGTAAAGGGAAAGGGGGAAGGGGGTCAATGGGGAATTAGAATACTTTGTGAGAGTGCTTGAGAGCCCTCCACAGTAGTACAGCAGAGACTTTGCCAGACTTCAGATGCTAGGATCCCACCAAATGAACCTATGACAGTTGAAGTGAAGTTGAAGTGCTATAATTCTGCAGCACACAGAACTACTCTCAGCCAGTGTCTTCACGCTACAATGGCCATTCTTACTCTCTACAACAAGGTCCATGGTTCTTATTTTTCCACGCAAACCAGCACTACAGTATATGTGAGTAGTAGATGTACCTAGTTTATGTCAGTTGTACCCATCAAACTTAAGCCCCACCCAGTTTAGCACATGTCCCGCCTCCTTAGTGGAAGTCCCGCTGCCTTAGACCTTCGACCGGGAAGTTCTACCATCTTGCGGGCCTGTAACCGGACGTTCGTCCATCTTGTGGACCTCTAGGGGTGTTCCTCCCCCTTGGAGGGGGGTCCTGTGACCCTGTAGGGGGGCCATCACCCCCGCCCCTTCCGTTGGCATGCCCGGGCATGCCATGTCTGTGACTTGTGTGAGCATGTGTGTATAGGTGTGGTAGGCAGTTACGTCACTGTTTGGTAATTGGTTGGGTATTTCTCCCCTAGGCTGTCTGGCCAATAGGAGAGGGGTTCACCTAACTGCTGAGTGTGTTGCCCGGGCATGTCCTGTTGCGTGTGCGCATGCCTGAACCACTTTATAAGGGGCCCGTGTTGTCCTGGGGCTTCTGCAGCATTTTCCGGTTCGTCAGTCTCTGAGAAGAAATCTGCTGTGAGAGGGAGATGGTGAAATGCAGCGGCGTGCAAGCAGAATCTCCAGAGTCTCCCCAAAGAGGAGAAACGCCAAAGACTCCGGAGATTCTGCTTGCACACCGTTAGGTGAACCCCTCTCCTATTGGCCAGACAGCCTAGGGGAGAAATACCCAACCAATTACCAAACAGTGATGTAACTGCCTACCACACCTATACACGCATGCTCACACAAGTCACAGACATGGCATGCCCAGGCATGCCACCAGAAGGGGCGGGGGTGATGGGGGGCCCCTACAGGGTCACAGAACCTCCCCCAAGGGGGAGGAACACCCCCAGAGGTCCACAAGATGGACGAACTTCCGGTTACAGGCCCGCAAGATGGTAGAACTTCCGGGGGCAAAGGTCTAAGGCGGCGGGACTTCCGCTAAGGAGGCGGGACATGCGCTAAAGGGGGCAGGGCTTAAGTTTGATGGGTACAACTGACATAAACTAGGTACATCTACTACTTATGTGGCGCAGATAATTTCATAGCAACTCTACCATGTGCTGTGGGAACAGGCACACTTGGACACAGTGTTGAGACCAGGAAGTGGCCATGAGACAAAATACTGTGGAAAATATCCTTGAGGGAATAGGGCAAGGGAGGACATTAAGAGGCCTATCATAGCTGTACTCCACATCAGCATGATGCTTCTCTTTGCAACAGTAGTTCCCTGCATGAAGGTTTTTCCACCCTTGAGAAATCTCATGGGAAATATCACTGGATTTCCCAGAATGTCCAGGTCATTTCTTTCCTGAAAGAAATGCCATGATCCATTGTTATAACACCTTGCACACATCTTTCCACTACATGATTCATCTGGAAAGGCAGGAACAGGTGATATTTTTTGATGGACCACTAAGAAAACAAACATACAAAAACAGCAAGCTTTCAATGATAGTTCTTCTTCTGGAGGCTGTGCATCTTGTTTCTGAGAGTAGTTCCAAAATTATATGCCTTTAGTCAAGTCCCCAAGCCTCTTGATGGGACAGAAGAAATACAAAAAAAAATCCTATGTAGGATACAGCAGGAATTGGCAGAAGAAACCGAAAGCTGCACAGATTTGTTATAATTTCTGTACGAAATGGCTTTTTTCCCCCTGAGCAGATCTGTCCGGAAAATACTTCAAGTTGCATAGTATATTCCAGCTATCTGCACAGACCATTGGGCAAACAATTGGAGAAAAATAAAAGGAAAACAACAGGAGCTGAGTTTCATTTCCCGAGCGATCCCATAAGCATCTCCCCACTTTGGTGGGTTTCCTGACACATGCCAGTTCTCACATTAGTAGTGAGATCAATCACACAACTGGTTCCACGCCACATTTACGCAATATCCTTCATAAATGCCTTCCCATGCAAAACATTCCATTGTGCCAATTTTAGTTCTTTTTGTTTCTGGCCATTTGATAGCAGACACCAATGAGCATAGTCGACAGACAATCATATCTTATTAGATGCAGCCATGAGAATGTTCAAGAGCCAACATTTTCATGCCTCAATGTCATACTCGGCACATCAGAAGCATAAACAGTCATTGCATAAACAAAAACAACCTATGGAAAAACAGACAACATGGAACTGTATTTTCAGAGTCACAAAATGCATTGATTTTTGTATAAAATATATTGCTTTTACATTTCTGACGAGTCAGAAAACAAGGGGTAATTTTTCCCCTTTGTAGGGAAGGGTCAAATTACAACAATGATTTGCAACTGAGGGAGAAGTAAGGTACTCTACTTGAAAATATATTTCCTTGATAGCCCTTCACATAAGCATATGCCAGCCACATTATCTAAATCCATTCCCTGTTGATTACGGGAATACGGTTTTGTTCTTTGTCTTCTAAGGAAGTGACCTGATTTCACAAGAAGAAAAAACTGCCTGGCCAACTGGGAGACCTACAACAGTGAACAGATCTCCAGGCCCACTGTCAGAGACAACTTAGCATGCTATACAGGTAATTTATTTAGTCTCAGATGGAGAGAGGAATAAAGGAAAGGGAAGCTTAAAAAAAGCAAGGATGAGACAAATCAAAATAAAATAGGAGGAGGACCAGCCTGACGTTAGTGCCATCCTCAAAATAAAACAATATGAGAACCTGAAGAAGACAAAGTAAATTTTCCTCAGAACCATATGAACCTCTGAGGCATCAGCTTCTCTGTTGAAGGAGTGAGTCACATCCACAGCAGGATGTGAAGCGCTGAAAGTTTAGCAAACCTCTGTATTTGGTTGGCTGGTTGGTTGATTTTACATCAGCCAGTTGAGCTGATCATCTGGTTCCAGAGAGGGAGGGTGGGGAATTATCCTTCCCAAAGGCACAGACAATAAATTAATAATACCCCATAGGACTCCTTATTGCCTCTTCTCTTTCTACAAAGTTTACTTCACGTTGCTCATTAGGAAACAGCGGTTCCATAGCAGTGTATCCACAAATTCCACTGCCCCAGAACCGCTTTGCATACACATAACAGTATTTTATGTGTCAAGAGACATGGGAAACATCATTGTCATGGTTTCTACATCCTTATGAAGAATATCAGAAATAATGGGAATAATATTTTCCATTACTCCTAATTCCCCAAGTACTGTCATGCCTGCTTGAAATTTCATCTGAAGGTTCTACTAGCCATGGAAAATGTTGGTTCTTCTCCACTGGCATAGTTATTATTACCACCTTGTATAAGCATGGAGCGAGGGTAAAGTAGGAGCGGCACATGCCAGGCTAAGGTCAATTTAAACTAAACTGAAGTTACTCTTCATATGCTCTGAAAAAACACAGCTTCTTTGCAGTTTCATTTGGAAAATGCCAAACATCAGGTCTTTGAACTCTTCCGTAATTTATTTTCTTCCCAAAAATATCTTTGCTCCTCCTCTCCCGCCTATAAATGAATCTTGAAATAGCATTACTGTCTTTTCATTATCATTGCCAAACCCCCCAATCTGTTCAAGCAAAACGGCAAGCAAACATGAAAGGATACAGAAAAGAAATTTGGCAGCATTTATAAAGCTTCCATTGCATGCAGTGACAGGCCTCTGGCATGAGAATAAACCCACTCTAGTCTACAATACCAAGGGTGGCCAATCTGTGGCGGTCACAGAGGCAATTCTGCCAACCCTCTGGTCCTTCTCGGGGCTGCATCTACTTTACAAACGCATTTTTCTTACTTTTTTTTTCAAAACAAGAAGGGACCAGAAGCAAGCAAGCAGAAAAGATTAAATATACTGCATGTCTTGCTGTGAGGGAGCTTTGATTCTTCATATTTAATGGGGTAGGGGGAGTAATCCTTGTAGGTCAGTGGTGAGCTACGGGCATGAAAACAGCCAGGAGCCATCCTGTACTTGTCATTTGCAGTGTCCCAATTTATTATTGCAAAAGTCACAGAAGGAATTCATAAATTCTGGACTATTAACAGCCAGCATTGAAATATCAAACTCTACCAGGTTTGTACTCTGATACTGAGGTCAAGCAAATCAAAATCAAGTCCCAGCTGTAATAAAGCGAGAAAAATGAGAATACCTCACCATGACTGAAGTTTAATGTAAAATACAAATTTGTATTAAAGATTTATAAGTCAGGCATGTATTGTGCAAGGATAGGAACTTGCATCTGTGATGATCCTCTGTTATAATACCCATGCAGTCCCATATTCTTATGTCTTGCTTCTTGCCAATTTAAAAAGAGTTTGAAAAATGCTGGATGCTAAGGGATGATTTAAAAATTGCTGAATAACTGAACGGGAATGTGGTGGTGTTAATGGTTTGTCAGATTTGGACTGACAGAAGCATGGTTTAAAAACCCTCATTCAGCCACGGGAAAATGAGAAGATCATTCTTGTACATTTCATAAACAGTACTTAAACCACTGTGTTGGGGTCAACATAAGTTAATATCATCAAGGAATGCTAAAGAAGTGTTTATGAATCTTTAGAAGACGATATGTTAAAGACCTTGATGACTGAAACAATGTATTGTTACTGTTGTTAGGATAACCCTAGCAGAGTTTTCCAGGTGTGTGAAGTGTTCAAGGAACAGTCAACCAGTGACAACCACTGTTGCCTCCCATCAATGAATTTTCATGGCCAGGCATGGACTGCCTGAAGGCCACTCAGACATTACTGTCATCAGCTAATTATCTTTTGACCACACAGTGGTAATGGGTAGTATCAGGGCCGTCTTAAGGATATGTGGGGCCGTGGTTCGAAGATCCCTCTGGCGCCCCCCCTTTCACAGAGCTGTCTACCTTCCTTTTTAAGGGAGCTAACGCGACACTTAAATAAGGCTCCAGTTTACATAGAAAAAAACAGAAGAACCCTCCAGCCCGAGCAACTCTTTTCACCTGGGGTTGGAGCAAAAGCACTCTGCTTGTGCTCAGAGGCTGCAGTATTTTTACATCCATTTGTGTTGGCAAAAACAAGAGATGCCAAGAGGAGGCTGCTGGATTAATGCCCCGTGTTTCGGCAGCCCCTCTGCATGGTGAATTCATAGTGGCTCAGCGGTCTAGAGCACTGAAAACTGTCAGCTACAAAATCAGCAGCTCAGTAGTTCGAATCCCAGGTGCTACAGCAGCAGAGTGAGCTCCTGCTGTTAACCCCAGCTCCTGCCAAGCTAACAGTTGGAAAGCATGTCAATGCAAGAAGATAAAGAGGTACCCCCGTAAAAAGCGGGAAGGTAAAAGTGTTTCCTTGCAGCCCTTAGGCCACATGGCCACGGACTTGCACAACACTGGCTCCTCGGCTTGAATAGGGAGATGAGCACCGCTCCTAGAGTCGGACACAACTAGCACGCATGTGCGGGGGGGGGGGAGCCTTTACCTTTAATGAAGAAGTGATGCTAACATTAGTGGGGCGTGGGGCCTCAGCGGACTAGCAAAGTTGGCAACTCCGCAGTTCGAATCCCGGGTGCCAAGCTGCGAGCTCCCGCTGTTAACCCCAGCTCCTGCCAACCTAACAGTTGGAAAGCATGTCAATGCAAGTAGATAAATAGGTACCAACAGTGTTTCCTTGCAGCCCTGCCGGCCACATGGCCACGGACTTGCACAACACTGTCTCTTTCGGCTTGAATAAGGAGATGAGCACCGCCCCTGGCACGGATCTGCTGGGGGAACCTTTACCTTTACCCGCCGCTCGCGCCGAGAGGGCCTCTCTCCCCCCCACCCCCCACAACCTCCTCGCGTTGGGGCGCTGGCGGCGGCCACAGAGGGAGGGAGGCGGGCGGGCGGGCGAGCAAGCGAGCAACCCTCCCTTTCTGTCCCAGCGCGGGAGTCTCTCCAGGGCGCGCGCGCGCACCTTTCCGTCAACTAGAGTTACTCAGACGGAGCTCGGGGCGGCAGAGTCGCCACCTCCCCTCGAGCTCCCTCCCACCCTCTTCCCTTCCTCCTCCTTCCCTTTGCCGGCCCCGGCCGCCCCTTTCCATTGGGCGCCCGCGCGCAAGAGAGAGCGCCCTCCCCGCCCCCGCCAGCTGCTCGCGCCTCCCGCCCTGAGCGGCGGCAGAAGGCGAGCCAGGCAGGCAGGCAGGCAGCGTGACGCAGAGTTTTGGGGTTTGGGGGTTGAGGCGCCCTTGGGGTTCAGGCGCCCTGGTTCATTGAACCACAAAGGCCTATGGGAAAGTCGCCCCTGGGTAGTATGCTAATACATGGGATGTGTAGTGTTTCATTTTCCTTAATTATTAGCTAATGGCTAACTGACCCCCTTGTCCTTTAACTCTTAGGTAGAGAAAGGGAAAGAAACTGGAAATGAAGAATAGATAATAATCAGTATGAAAACAAGCAGATTAAAGTATCAGAGGCTACAGTGAACATTTCTGCTAACTCAAGTATTAGTACCACCTAGAACA
Source organism: Phrynocephalus guinanensis (assembly GCA_037367245.1). NCBI lineage: Eukaryota > Metazoa > Chordata > Lepidosauria > Squamata > Agamidae > Phrynocephalus > Phrynocephalus guinanensis. Next base: position 29,365,421 of record CM074735.1, on the reverse strand, counting down.
GACTCATTGCAATCAATAGGAAAACAATTAGCTGTGACAGTAACTGTCATTTATTTCTATATAGATCTACTCTAAGATTAAAGCTTGATTTAGCCCATTAGATGTGGCTAATATGTAGAGTGGTACAGTACCATTCTCTTTCACTCACTCGCGTGTTAAAATATGCGTATATACACTGCACAACAACTACTGTTGTCCTGTACGTGCAGTATAAATAATTTGTCTGGCAGTCTCATTACCTAGGCAGCCTTTATAAACAAAAACAAATTTGAGCCTTACAATGAAGTCCAGGGAGAGTCTGCACATCTGATGGTTCGGGTCCAAAACTGTGCACTGAAAGGATTACTAAACTTGGCAATTTATTGCTCACAAACAAGCTAGTAACCAAGACATTTGCATGACTGTGGAACTCGGGTTTCTCTTGGTGTTTTGTTCCAGCAGCCAAGCTGATGAGCTGTTCATCCCAAAGGTTATCTCCACAAACCAGAACAGAACAGGAAATGCAGTTTCTTTGTGTTCATGAATGAAAGTTTTGATTCCAGAACACCTGGATTAAAAAAAAAAAACACTACCAACACAAAACCATGAGTCTGTGCCTTCTGACGGAAATAAATAGTGTGGCTGTAATCCAGCATATAATTCTTTTGAGTTGCAATCCATCTGAGAGCAGAGTTAGGAAGGTTACTTTTTTAGGCTGTAATTCTCAGACTGGTTTAGTCCTACTAAAAAATCACCCAGTGAGAATGATGGTGGTGCTACATGGGTAAAAGATGCCCCTTTCATCTGCCTACCTCCAGGCTGAGCTCCATTTCCTGCTCATACTTGAATGAAAATAGAGCACCCTTATCTGGCATTTTTTTTAAAAAGTGTCTGCCCAGCACACAACCCACTTGTATACAATAAGATTCATCTAAAGGTCATTTAAAAATACAAATCAAAGCTTGAGATTCCTGCTAAGACTGAAGTCTCCATGGAAGCTCCCTGTTTTCGATTGGTTTCCTAATCTAAACCCATTAAAATGATGGCAGCTTCTTTAAGAGCCCTGATTAGTCAAGAGATCAAAATGTATTAAATCAGAAGGCTAACTAGTTGTATGTTTAATTAGGCCTTAAGATCTTTCAGAAGACACACATCTGTAGCAATTCTCTCCCTCTGCTTCAGCAGATGACCTGGATTGTTAAAAAGAAGGAAAAGGCGATGCATATAAAGTTGCTTGACAGGAGTGACAGAAAGAGAACAAGAGACTAATGCTGTATCTGAAAATATCTGCCATGCTAGCATAGCACATGAATATCAAGTAAAATTGCATACACAACAATCATGCATAAAGAGATCAAACATTGTACCTATGCTATTGAGGAGGTAACCTATGGACCGTAGCTTTATACATGTACTGTATATTTTAATTCAAAGGTATTTTTCTCATAGATACATTTAAAAGTATTGAAAAATCCATTATTATATTGATTTAAAAATATCCTAATCCTAGACATTTAGGGCATTGAAATGAATTGAAAATCATGTCTCAAGTACACTTCTCCTTTCAACAGTGCTAGAGATAGGGTACAGTAGGACCCCTGTATCCACTGATTCATTAACCACTGATTCGGTTATCCATGGTTGGCAGAGGAAAAATAAATAAATAAATAATTCAGCAGCCGTAAAGTAAACTACTGTCACCAAACAGCAGCCATAAAGCAAGCTACTGTCACAAAACAGCAGTTCTGGGGTTTTCTTTGGTGTTCTCTCTTATCCATGTTTTTTGTTATCCACAGAAAGACCTGGAACCAATCCCCAGCAGATGCCAGGGTCCTACTGTTGTTCAAAATCCATATATAATGCTTCCACAGTGTTGAACATGTTTTCCATATAGTAACGTGCATACTAGAGATGGGCACGACTCAAAAAATGGTGTTTCGTTTGTCGTTTGTCGTTTAGGGGGTCCGTTTCGGTTCGTTTTTGTTTTTTGTGAATTTTTTGCAAAAAAATTCGTTTCTGTTTCATTATGTAACGAAACAAAAAAATGAACACGAAAACGAAAAAATGCTGTTTTGTTAGCATTCATTACAATTCAATGTATTTGCCGCAATGAAAACAAAATGCACGACAAAATTTCTGTTGTTTCGGTTCATTTCATTTCATTTTGGAGACAAAATTTGTTTTTCATTTCATTACGTAACGAAATGAAAAACGAAAACGAAAACAAAAAATTGCTCGTTTCGTGCCCATCTCTAGTGCATACCATTTTAAAGGTTCTTATGAGCTAAGCAGTGGTTCTCAACTGGTGGGTCCCCAGATGTTCCTGGACTGCAACTCCCAGAAACCCCTTCCAGCACGAGTGGTGGAGCCTTCTGGGAGCTGAAGTCCAGGAACATCTGGGGACCCACAGGTTGAGAACCACTGAGCTAAAGGCTAAACTAGAGACATTAAGTTTGGGGGCATGTAAACCAGTTTAAAAACATTCGTGTTGAACTCATAGGGTTCTGGGTGACCAGAGATACAGTATTTATTTATTTATTTATTTATTTATTTATTTATTTATTTAAAATATGTGTTTAATCGAAACCACACTGTTGTGATCCATGAAATTCAAGGAAGAAGTGTATAACATCTAATTAGAAAAAAAGTGAATGCACAAAATAAATAAAAAAGAAAAAGTATTGTGACAATGTACACAGTTGTATCATATTAAAAGATAGTACTCATCATATCTCTATGCAACACAGTTGTATTAGCCCTGGAACCATTTTGGGAGGGGAAATTGTTTTGGAGTACATTGGTTCATATCTGGGAAAGGTTTTGTTTGGAATTCTTTCAGAAGCTGAAGTCAAATCTATCACATTCTTTCTGGTATCTGATCATTGCTATAGATCACTCCTACTCACTCAATATGAGTTGAAAGCAAAACTCTGAAGAGGAAAGTGTGTGTGTGTGTGTGTGTGTGTGTGTGTGTGTGTGTGTGTGTGTGTGTGTGTTGTTAGCTAAGAATCAAAAGCTGTGAAACATCTCCTCACAACAGTTGCATCACACAACTCTCCAGTGGATCAATCAAGCAATTGGCCAAGATGACTTTACAGGCCAGCCCACAGAATTCAATCAATTGAAAATCCAAAGAGTCTCTAGTTCTGTAGGATAATGTTTCACAGAAAGCAGGTGGGAATTAACTTTCAAGCTTTAAGGAAATGGTGATTTAAATTGAGCAGAAAGTGTATCAGCCTTTTCTCACACAGAAAGAGCAAACAAAATGTGAATAATGTTAGAGCTATTTTATATGTGCATACTCATCATTTAACAACTGCAATATTTAACAACTGCAAGGGAAATGCTGCTATGGTTCTTACTAACAGAACACATTTTTATACTGCCTTACATCAGCCAGAAATACAATGACCTTAAACTTTGAGCTGACTCAGTCTGCACAATGGATATAAATACTTCTAAATTATTTGGTATGAATCCATGGCATGGATCCAGTATTAGTCTAGACTAGAACAGACTCATCATTCAAACACTACTGCAAACTATAGGAATTACATAAGCAATTTTCACAGTTGTCAGAATCGCTGTTGTGTGACTGGGTAGAGAAGCATAGAACTGAGTGTGGTGTGGTCCAAAACATCTGGAGTGCCGAAGGTTCGCCATCACTGTCCTAGAGGAACCAGAATCACTGGGGAGCTTCCACAAGCTCTTCCCTGTAAGACCCTGAAATTTGGAGAGGTTTTGGGTTCAGGATGCTGAGTTATTAAACTCCAAAGGGGGTCCCGCTAGTAAAAAATCATTCTAAATGAGTTGGGAAGCAACTAATAGCCTCCCGTGGGCAAGTTAATTGCACCTATATTGTTGTAAATACTCTTGCAATTAACTAGGGGGACCCCATTTCAAGTTTAATAACCCAGACCCCTGAAACCCAAACCTCTCCAAATTTGGAGGGCTTACAGGGAAGAGCTTGAGGAAACTACCTTGTAATTTTGGTGCCGATACATGGCTGCAATCCGTGTATTCAAATACATAATGCTTTGTTATGTTTCTGTACTCAAAAATATGGATTGCAGCCATATAGCAGCACCAAAATGACCGGGGGCTTCCTCAAGCTCTTCTCTATAAGCCCTTGAAATTTGGAGAGGTTTGGGGTTCAGGGAGCTGAGTTATCAAACTCCAAAGGGGGTCCCCCTAGGAGAAAATCATCTAATTGAGTCCAGAAGCCACTAATCGCTCACCCACAGGCAAAAATTTGTGACCTCTAGTGTCAGGTTGCTTTAGAATATCTGATATAGAGACTTTTCTTCACTAGATCTGGACTTATTACTAGAAATCAAAAACTAGTGAAAGGCTGAGGAGGATACCTACTCCAATATTTCACTAACTACCTAAACATTTTCTGTGGATTCCAAGTAGATATGTACACACAGATGTGTACATATTCACCCTTCATTAGTTCTGTTAGAACATTTTTTGTATTCTTCAATATAGCATATGAGTTTCTTTTTGTTTTGCATTTTTTTCCTGAGCTTCAATCTCAAAATTTACTCAACATTTTTTTCCTTTGAGTAAAACTGTAGGTCTAAATTACTGTTTAACTGTACCTTTAACTTCCTCAAAGACAGAATTACACCATCTAAGACTAAGTGGATGTTCCTCACCAGAAAAATCCAAATTGAGTGGCTCCACACAATGAAGACCCTTGATATAGTGGCCTAATTTAATTACTAGTCCCAGCTAGAGAAGATTGGGGATGTGCACAGTGCAAATGTTTGAATTGTTTAAAATGTCAGGCTCTTTCAGGGGGTATTTTTTATTTTCATGGTTTTCCTTCATGGGTCCTTTTATTTTACACAAAAGGAATATGTCTTTGGGAGATATATATATATATATATATATATATATAAACAGATTCTGGCCTCAGAGCCGTAAAACTATACTTAACTTATCAACAGACCCTGGCCAAATCCTCCCTCCCACCATCTCTACTAACCAATTCTCCCTCCTCTCCCCCTCCCCTATCTACCCCCCCAACTCTATATACTACAGCCAATGAATATCTGGTATGAAATGTATATCCCATCTCATATTATATTGCAACCTCATTCTGCTGCTATATGTCTGAAGAAGTGGACATGTTCATGAAGTGTTACATTAAAATATGAAAGTTAGTCTTTAAGGTGCCACGTGTTTTGTGTCTTTTGTTCTGTTTTGTTTTTCTTTGATTTTTGCCTGAAATAAAAAAAAGCTGAAGCAGGACAACAGAAAAACAATCTATATCAAAAGCAAGCAACCGTACATGAGATTGAGAATTAATCATCATAATTATGGAGGCACTACTAAATGGTGGTGAACCTTCACCCCTCCAGATGTTTTGGACCACAACTCCCACAGAACTTTGCTATTGGCAATACAGGCTTGGAATTCTGGGAGTTGGCATCCAAAACAATATGAAGTGCTGAAGGTTCACCACCACTGCACTAGATATTCACAATGGCATTCTGTTATAATCACAAAGCCTATCCTCTGGCCCACACAGATACACCCAGAAAAGCAAACAAAACACTGACACCCAATCCACCAAAACATACAATTAACAGAATAAATACACAGAAAATTAACAAATAACATTTTAAAAAACACCCAACACACACACACACACACACACACACACACACACACACACACACACACACAAGGAAAAGCAACAACATAAAAACAAACACATGCCCCCTTTTCTCCTAACCACAAAGCAAATACTGTACTGTAAAGGCAAAAATATGATTTAAACCCCATCTTCAAATCCATACTACTAGGATATGGGGGGGTTTTTCACTCTACCCCACTTGATGATGTCTTCTTCCCTTCTTTGAGTTCTGCAGCAGGTAGGGCAGGCCGACAGCAAGAGTAATTGAGGAACAGAAAAGAACAGAGAGCAGGGGAAAGTATCCAAATAAATTGAAGGAGGCAGGGTCTAAAGAAAAATCCAAGGAGGATTGTTTCCCTTTAATGTAATCATGAAATGTCCATGAGAGTTCCTTTTGTGTTTTTTTTTTCACTTTCATGTGAACATGAAAATGAAAAGTGAATCCATAGAAGCAATGAGATTTATCTAAGCCTTGATCTACAGTTCAGCAACTGATCCAGTAGGGGTTAGGGAACCAGCAACTGGATTTAGTCAAAGTGCCTGCTACATCCAGGAGGTCCTCAATTTGTAACCACTTTTAGCTTCTTAAAAAGAAACAAAGAAAGAGTGCTTATTCTCTCCTCCCTTTTCCCTCATTCTCTGTAGCTCGGCATCTATCTTGGTGAATGATGAATGGCCAACTGGCCCCTTAACCATAGCATGTAAATTTCATCTGACTGAACAATTGCCTGTAAAATGCTGCAAAGTGCTGTAGAGAAAAGTTTTATCACTCCCTTGCATACCCAGATTTCTAATCAGGTGTGCATATCTGCTTAAATTCTTCCCCAGCACTTGTCAGAATGTGTTACAGATTACCAGATTACCAGGCAGTTTACACATGACACATTACCACAGTAAATAGCTGTCTCCGTTCACTCTGTCGTCCGTCAAGGCAATGATATGTATTAACTGTCACCATGTGACAGTGTCAAACAAATCATGCAACATATCTCCCAGTCCCATGCATAGTTCAAAAGCGAACTCAGACATCTGGTTTATATTCTCGCCTCATTTCACACCTTTTTACCTCTGTCACTTTCATTCTATAAGCAGCACTTACCAACAGTCCACGTCCAACCACCAGACTCTAAACGCACCAAGGCTTTCTGCGTGCTGCATGGCAACAGCCATCCCTTTTAAAAATGCTTCACATCTTGTGAAATCATGGTTCCAACTAAATGCAGCAGAGTTCTGAGAGCGCACTCTCTAGATCATTCCCCAGTGACTTTTTTACATATGGAATCATCTCTTCTCTTGGCCAGAAATATTTCCTTCTTTACAATAATGACTAAGATCAAAAGAACTGCTAAGCTCTAATGATGACAAGGCAAGGTCTTCATATGAGAAATATGTATACTCCAAGGATCTCCAAGGATTATGACTTGTACTTTATTTTATTGTTAATATTTAGAGACCACATCCCTACCTTTCAACTTCTCTTACTCACCCTGGTTGTTGTCTTCGAGCAATGTCTTGCTAACATTTTATGAATATTAACTGCTAGGTCATTCCACAGGTCCCACTTTCTTCCCACTTTGTCTCTTTCTAAGTAAAGGGGAAGAGAATGTACACCAATGAACAGAAATGAACACCGGTGAACTGATTCTTAAGGTCCACATCCCTCTATTTCACATCACGAAGTGACTGAAGTGTAGTATGGGCATGGTGAGAAGGACACTGTAAGTCAATCATGTCACCACTCTTTAAGCCAAAATGTATAATTAACCCAAAGAGCAGATATACTTTTCTCGGTTCAGGACAAACTATTGCAAAACGTATGACTGAACGCAGCATGCAGTAGAAGTAGCACAGTCAGCAATAGGTAATGATATGGAAGGAGAATAAGAGCAAAGTCAGACAGTCACAAGTGCCATGGTAGATAATTGGGAGCAAAGTCAGCGTCTGTTAGGGAGAAATAGCTTTTCCACTTGGCTTCAGCTGGACTTAAGATGAGGAGCATTCCGATCTACAGACCTTGAGCTCAAATGTTGGGACTGAAAACATAGGTTTGTGTTAGACCTAGGGCACAAACTGCAAAAGATAATGCGGGTGTGGGACTTAGCAGGCAAGGGCAGAAACACTGGTTCCAAGAAATACATCCATCATTTGGATAGTAAGAAATAGTACAATAGGTGGTATTTGTTGCATTAATAGTTGCGCAAGTATTAAGTGGAACAATCAAAACTGGGTTGATCAAGATCTGCTAGTAGATCTTCAAGTTCAAAGATCAACTTTCTGACTCCTGAGTCTTAAATCTGTCTCCTCATGGACTCTATGTACTAATACTTAAAACAAAGTCTTTGACCCAGAATTTTAAATTATACATTGCATATATTTTGTCCTGGTCTCTGGCAGATGAATTTCTGAGTTGGGTAGACAAAAACAAAGAAACAATTAGATCCCACAAACCTGATATTTGGTCTCCCATGAACTAGGACACCATGGTACATCAACCGTATCCTGAAATTATTTCCTCAATATCTACTAGAACGTCTGATCCAAAAGGATTTACTAGATGGATCCAAGATGTGGCACTGTTGCAAAAGACTCCGGAGTGATGTCAAAACCCAAGGATTTCAGAACTACTGGGACAGGGCAGTCAGTCCTTGAAATTATGATGTCTGGTCATGCTCCAGAAGGGGTACTCTCAAGATGCTTTACGAAAGAAGCTATGGTACCTATCATGGTTCTGAGCAAAAGAAGACCACATGATGAGGGGCAAAGAAGAGTCCAAAAAGACATATTCCTTGTGAAATTAGAGGGAGAGGAAAGGAAATTTGAAAGGTCATTAGCCTTTTATACAGGTGAATCCTAACACCACTTAGTGATAGACTTAGAAGTAGAATCAACCTAGGAAAACTGGCATTGCAGTTTTCATTTCATTTACTGAAGATTATTAATAAATCATTTTTTTCTTCCTTAAACATTCTGGTAACAAATCTTGAATGTTTTCACTCATCAAAGAAGTAACAATGTGTTATGAGAGTCAGCAAAATGAAATACCTTGTAACATAGCGATGCCATCAAGTGGTCAATGGATGCATTGATCAAATGCATAATTTTAAGATGCATTCAGTAAATAAAATTTGAGTGTGAAACATGTACTTGAGAATTTAGAAAGGAATACAGCTTAGTACTAGAAAGTCTGCTTATTAAATGGCAAATAAATCATGCTACAAAAGGCATTGTATCCATGTATGCCAGGGAGAAATGAGAAACAAGTATATTCTATGAAGGATTTATACAGAACATAGGTACTGTAGCAGCTGCAAAAAATACAGGGAGTCTTTATATAGTGTCCTAACTATCTATTCTTAAGATATTCTATTCCATTTCCAGCTATCATTCTGTGGCTGCTAATCAGGCTCAAGTCTTCTCTGGACTCTTTCAGTGTTTCTCCCCTGTAAGGTCTCCAATAATTCACTCTACTGGAAATCCTTGGCTTTTCCCACACCTCCCTATTTTTGCTATGATCATGCCATTTTGTCTACATTCAGATCTATACTTGGACAATAAGAATGTTAGTGTTATTAGACCTGTATATGTAATATATACTGGCAGGAGGCACATAACCTTTGAAAAAGATCTACATTACCTACTGATGTTATTATTAATCGTATTTAAAGTGCTTAAGGGCTTTTCATACATCAGTAAAATCCTTGTAAGAGAGGGAGATGGTATGTTTCATATTGCAGATGGGATGTTGGTGCCACAAAACTATCACATATCAAAGCCACCATATGATTATTGCACATTTCTCACCACTGCCCTATATATTAATTCCTTGCTTCTGCAGTCTATCTTGGGAAGATACTGTGAATGGCAGTTGGTGTTTAATGCATATTCTGGCCTTGGTCCGAACAGAAGGTTCCAGAACCTGGCTGAACACTGAGGAAAATTCCCTCCCTCCCTGGCCCAAAGAATGTTTGAGTTGGTGAAGCCTGAGTTCAATAGCAAAGTTCCATGAAAAGTACCGTATGTGAGGGGTGTTAGATCTTCCACCAGGAATGATGAGAACCTGGGCTAAGCTGAATTTGACAGAATCACCCATCCTTATCTATTACATTCTAGAGCTTAAGTATTTGTTACTTGTGTTTATTCTGAGAGACAACTGAATCATGTGGTGGGATGGCCTCTCTTCTCCCAGAGTCTGAAGCAAGCAAGTGTTGGCTGGAAACATTTAGCACCACTAACCCGTCTTGTCTGTGGCCACTCCTGGACTGCTTCTAGAAGCCTTCACATTTGTTCCCCTCATCTTTTTTTCAAAATCCATGTACACTTCTGCTTTCAGGGGAGGGCATGCAAACCAAGACAAGGGACGCAAATAACAAAAACAATGGCACAGGAGTTAGAAAGAGCTACATGTTCTCAGCCAATCATCTATCTTTGCTTTGGTTATACCAGCAAAGTAAGATGAAGTCCCCATACCCTCTTTCTTCCTAATGCTCCTACCAGCACAGTCATTCTGGAGCTTCTGCGACAGTTTGTGTGTGACCCCCATAACACCTCACAGTTGCAGGTTCTTCAGCACATTTTACTGTGCGTCAAATGGGGCGGCTCTGGAATTTCTAGAGGGTTCTCCAGAGGAACCAGGCACATGCCGTTTCCCCTCATAGCTAACACTGACATTGCAGTGCAGTTCTTGAAGGGCAGCACTGCTGCAGTCTTTCAGATTTAAACGAAGAGCCCTTTTGTAAGCTTTTGGTGGATGCCCAATAACAGGCTTATTTATTACTCCAATTTAAAATGCAATGAAAATCATGATAAGACCAATACTAAAACAGACAAAGAGACTATTAAAAGAGGGTTTGGGACTGGCAAGGAAATATCTCAAAATATCTCTGGAGAAAGATCTATTCAACCTGCCTTTAAGAAAGAAAAACAATGAAGCCTACCCATAGGAATAGAGTTTGGCTCCATAATTTTTCCTTCCTGCTGAAGCATCATTGAGGCACACATTAATGGTGGAAAAGAAGGCTTTTCTAACTACTTTGAAGCATGTTTGATGGGGGGGGGAATGGATTCTAATCTTTAGCATGACCTGAAAAATAGAAGTGAATACTTGGTAAAATGAAAGACAGGGAATTCCATGATGGGTCTCTTCATTTGTTTAGTTCTTACTAAACAAAATTATCAAAACAAAATTAGTGCAAAATTATGGTTGCTGGTGATTTGCTTCATAGGCTTTTAAGAAGAAATTGATGAGTTGTTTGCCTATTTCTGGCCAATCAGACAGTCCCTGTTGTGTCTCTCTTCACTTCTCGTAGGGAAAAGGCACAATTTTTCCCATAGATATATTTTGTATGAATTGTAGAGATCATAGAATCATAGAGTTGGAGGAGACCTCAAGGGCCATCCAGTCCAAACCCCTGCCAGTGCTCCCAGCAGATGGCCATCCAGCCTTTGCTTAAAAACCTCCAAAGAAGGAGACTCCATCACCCTCCATGGCAGCATATTCCACTGCCAAACAGCTCTAACCATCATGAAGTTCTTCCTAATGTTTAAATTGAATCTCTTTTTCTGCAGTTTGAGACTATTGCTCTGCATCCTAGTCTCAGAAGCCATGGAAAACAAACCAGTCCCTTCTTCAATGTGACATCCTTTCAAATATTTAAACATAGCTATCATATCCCCTCTCAGCCTTCTTTTTGTAAAGCTAAACATTCCCAGCTTCCTAAGTAGGGAGTCCTTTTCTTACTTTGTGAAGGAGGAAAGGAATCCCCTCCTGCACAAAGTTAAGGAAAAATTATTGAGCCAAACATTCCTCCTATAGGAGGAGAATTCATTTGACAACTCCAAGTCAAAGAGTTCAACAGCCCAAGTCAATAAGAACAAGGAATTTAGCAAGTATTTTTCACGTCCTCAGTAGAATGAGAGGGAAGTGGTGCCCTATTACAGGAATATCTCTAGCTGATTAAGTGTCTGCTATGCAATTTCCCCAGTCCCAGAGTCTCTGGGAGTAGCAGCCTAGAGTTCTGGGCAAGGTCCTCTCAGAAAAGCAGATGGAGACAAACAGGCCACTGTGACCTCAAGCTAATGCTCACCCGTCTGCTTGAGGAAAAGACACTGTCCCTGGGGACTTCGTGTTGCTGTTCCCTGCCTGAAGGCAAGATCCTTTAGCTGAACTTGCTGCCTGAGAACTCATAAAGAAAGCAAAGAAGGATTTAACTTTTGACTTTCTAAAAGCACAGCCTCTAGCAAAATCATGTCCTCTCTCAATTAATTCATATGAAAACGAAATAAGAATAAACTACTTTTAGAGAATTAGCAAGCCAGGGATTAGGGGAAGGAGAAACAAATACTGTATAAAGATCTGGGAAGTTATTCTAAAATTGTAATGACATTGATATTTATTGGGCAGTAAGATGATTGAGCAGTCACCTGAGTGGGTTGTTGTTTTGGCTTCATGAAGAGCACTATCATTTATGAAAGGGGATGCATAAATGTGTGGCTGGGTTTGTTTAAGTATATTGTATCCTGCTACAGTACCCAATAAGCAAAAGGTTAAAGCCCTTGATATTTTTTCCAGACTAATATACTATAAGAGATTTATTTAGTGGTGAGAAATGCACATTTTTCAGGATGAAGTACAAAGTATCTCATGCTGCAATACTGTGGTACTGTCAGAATAATGGTTATGATGGGAAATAATATGGCCTTACAGGTCACTCCAAAACAGGTCTAGCTCATAAGCCTGTTTTGCTAGCTCCCCTATTCACCCACATATTTCAATGCTTTGTTTACTAAGAACAAACTTATTCTTCTGAATCTTCTGTGCCTGTTAACCAAAAGAGATTATTATTTGCCAAAGAAAGGGCAACAACAGGCATTAATGGACTTTGCATTTTTGTACAGAAGTACATAAACAAACGAGATTAGGATGCAATACACAGCGCTAAGCACACAAATCTTCCAAATGATCAGCAGTACAGTCTCAAATTTTAAAAAATGGGATATAGACATTTGAGTCATTAAGGGTAAACTGGCAGCTTTGCCCAGAACAAATAGGAGAAAAATTGACAAACATGTGAAAATGTTCTCAGTATATCAGCAGTTTCTCAAAGGGAGCTTCCTTCATTACTAGTTCTAAGGATTTGGATGTTACATTAACCTGACTGATACCTCTTTCCACCTGAACTGGAGAGCTCAGTGGCTTCGGTCTCTAACTGTGGAGCCAGAGGTTGGGGGATCAATTCCTCACTGTGCCTTCTTAGGAGAAGTTGGACTCAATCCATGGGGTCCCTTCTAGCTCTGCGGTTCAAAGGTTATTATTAAAGGATTCCGTTTGAAATGCCAATCATCCTGTTAATGACTGAAAAAAACGAAAACCCCATTTTCAGCTACCAATCATTTGGATAGTTAGTGGGATGGCACTGTGGTTGAAAATAAAGTCATAACTAGAGTAAGGCTATTCAATCAACTAGAATTTGGGGAGTCAATACGTCTGTAAGCTCCCTTGATTGAATCATGCTAGACTAGTTGCAAACCTACTACTGGATTTCAACCCCTGTGCCATATTTTGAATGCTGATCCATCTTTTTGTTCAGCTTTCTTACTAGAAAGAACATGGAAGGCTCAACCAATCACCATATGGTCAAAGATACCTTTCTCTGCAAGGCAACATCTGTCCCTTGCACATGATTATCCACACTTCCATGTAGGTGGTTTTAGAGAAGACCTGTGGTCTATCTTATGGCTAAGATCCTTGTGCCTAGTTTAAGCCTCTTTTACATCAATGAGCCATTGCCTTTTCCCTTCCAGTTCATGACTGCCTAAGAAACTTCTACTCATCCATGAATAAATCCTTTCCACATATTGTTTGTTTGCTTGCTCTATTAAATGCTCTCTTCCTCCAAGCCTTGAGGTAGTTACTGGATATACTAGCTATTCACAACATGCGCGTGTGTGATCCCCCCCCCCCCGCAGCATCCAAACTGTACTTATGAAGTGGAAAGCTAATATAATTAGCATTTCAGTGAGCTGATAGCCGAGCATGCCTGATTTCATTCTGAGAACTGAACACATTTCTGTGGTAGTCCAGAAATGTGGAATGCGAGCCAATTCAAATAAATTATGCACGTGGGTTGTGACACTGCATGGACCACTAAGCTTTAGATGTGGACATTTTATTTATTTATTGCATTTTATTTATATGCCACCTTTCTCCCCTACAGGGGACTCATGTGCTTCACCATTGTGCTTAGAAAGGAACAGGAGCTAATGCAGAGACAGAAAACTTCCTCAGTATATGTCAGATTGTTGGTCCATTCTGCCTATTATTGTCAAGTTCAACCCTTGACTAACAGGAGTTGCCCATGGTTTAAAGCTGGATCCTTTTCTTGGCCTACTTGGAGCTCTCCGATATTTTCTTATCATCTTCGACCTAAGTCCTATCCGTGCTTAGCTTCAGATGAAGTCAAGGTGGCATGTGGCTCCTTGCAGGCTCACAGTGGGGTGGAAGTTACAGGGAAGTCACTATCTCCATATGGCAGCCAGAGAAATTATTGCAACAGTAGAGCAAAGTGTTCTGCTTATATACCGCCCCATAGCATTTCAAGCACTCTCTGGGCGGTTTACAATTTAATTATGCAGGCTACACACACATACCCCCGCCACCAGCAGCAGGCTGGGCTCTCATTTTACTGACCTCAGAAGGATAGAAGGCTGGGTCAACCATGAGCCGGCTACCTGGGACTGAGCCCCAGGTCGTGAGCACAGTTTTAGCTGCAGTATAGACATTTAACCACTGCGCCACGAGACTCTTAATAGAGGCACAGCAAAAGCTCCCAAGCAGAAATGCTGGTTCATCAACTTAATGCCTCTAGTGATTCCAGCCAGACTGTGAGTTTGCTAATGACCCATGTGCTCCTGAGGTCAGCACATGCCATTTTCAAAACAAATGAAATGCTCTGTGGGGTGAGAAAAGATGACAGACTGATCAAATTACTTGGATTTATTAGCATAGATATTTAAACATGTAGGCTCCCTCCAACCACTTTCAATTAGTGCAAGGTCACTGTTGGATAGAACACAAATTATTTAAATTTTCATCTGTTTCAGCCTATTGATCAGTAGGAGAAAATGAATTCCAAAATTTCAGCCTCCACTGTGCTATGGAATTGAACGAGAAGTTGAAGATTCTTTTCAATCTTGTAGTTAATTAAGCCATTATCTAATTTCTAATCATTAAATGATTCATTGGATTGCTCACAGTTGACTATATGAATGGACTCTGCTGGAAATCACTGTGTTTGAGATTATGAGACATACGATAGAAGCTGAATCAGTGATGGCTCATCCACATAGGCAAGCCATCAAATGAGCACTAACTCTTGACACATCTTCTGTTCAAGCTCTCATACTGTACAATGGAATTTGACATTTGGTTGAGCACCTTCTGATCATTCTTTATTTCTTTGTTCTTCGTTAAGACAGTAAAAGTATCTGGTTTTGGAAATTCTCAAATTCATAAGGGTCCTAATTTATGTCAAAGTAAAAGCAGTATTAACAATGAAGAAAAGACAATTGATACTTTTTTTATTAAAAATATTATTTGAGTTTTCAGATTCTTATAATTAATTTTAACATTTGTGTAATTTATTGCACAATTTGAAAGAGAATGACATAAAATAGAAATACTAATTGTTAAATGTGAAGCTACTCATAAATGCAGGCAATGGAATTTGAGTGGGTACAGAGAGCACACTGGAAATCATTTCTAGATTAAAAAGTCATCAAGCAATGAGCTGTTTCCTTTTAATATAACGTCTTCAGCAACTTCTTTAAAATATTAAGCGTTCTCACTACTTTAAGAGCTATGACTCCTCTCCAATTGTTTGTTCCACTCTTGTCACATACTTCAGTGAATGTATAAGACTCTGGAAGTAATATAGGTGCAAGGAAGGTACACTGCATAAGAGTGTTGCATACTGACTCAACACCACTCCTTATGTGGTTTGGGCAGCTTCCTTCCTTCACCAGCTCCAAACTACAGAGCAGATGTTTCCAGTTCTCCCACCGTCTGAATGACCCATAGCCTCATATCCTAATTGTCTATGTCCCTCAATCTGGGTTGTCCACCATGTTCACTCAGCTCTATGGTCCACCAGTTTTATCTCCATCAGTTCCCCAGTAAGCCAGGTGCCCAGTACACTATACACTACCCTACCCTACCCTAGCTAAGCAGCACAGAATAAAAACCCTAGGATTTCCTGCTCCCCTAATAAATGGAAAAGATTTGGGTTACTACAAAATTTGTCAGCAAAGCTGAAAGTGACTTTGTAGATACTTGGAAAGAGAATGTTTCAAAGATGAGCTTCCACCACAGGAGCCAAGAGTTACAGAAAACGTAAGATTATATATTGAACTAAGCCCGGGGCTAACAGTCTGGAATAGGGGCATAAATCCTTGCTTCTCTCACAAGTGAGGGAAGGAATTGCATATTTTGATCATTGTCATCCATAAGGGCAAAGATATTTTCTGGTTTCATTGACGTGGGATTTTTTAAAATGCAACTTCTCTGAGTTACGGTGAACTACAACGGCTGCTGCCTTGTTGCATGTGCTTTAAAAATCAGTAGCAATTGATTTTTGTATGTCTTTTTTTAAAAACTAGTTCAGCTAACTTCTTCTTGACTTGTTCTGTATATGTGTGAGAGAGTGGGTGTATGTGATTTACTCCTTAAGGGAAGGGAAACTAGTGCAGACTTTAGCAGAGGTGCAGTATTTTGCCCAAATGAAGAAACCCTGATGGAGAAAATGGGCTATTCTTATCTCACTTTTTCCATGAAGATGAGGAATATTATAGGATTTAGAGACTGTTGAAGTACCAGAGGACAGGCAGCCCAAATTGACTGGAATGAGGAATTTGGTGAATATTCTTCATACCCCTATGGTGAAAGTCAAGAAGGAAGCAAACCAAAAGGGAGGAAAACAATGAGTTGGTATGATTATGAAAGCCAATTCGATTCTTGGTTGCATCAACAGAAGCATAGTGTCTAGATCAAGGGGAGTGATAGTACCACTCTACTCTGCTCTGGTCAGACCCCACCTGGAGTACTGTGTCCAGTTCTGTGCGCCACAATTTAAAAAGGATTTTGACAACCTCGAGTGGGTGCAGAGGAGGGCGACCAGGATGGTTGAAGGTCTGGAAGAAATGTCATATGAGGAATGGCTTAGGGAGCTGGGAATGTTTAGGCTTTCAAAAAGAAGGCTGAGGGGGGATGTGATAGCTATGTTTAAATATTTGAAAGGATGTCATATTGAAGAAGGGACAGTTTTGTTTTCCATGGCTTCAGAGACTAAGTCTCGGGCAAATGGTTTCAAACTACAGGAAAAGAGATTCCATTTGAACATCAGGAAGAACTTCATGACAGTTAGAGCTGTTCAGCAGTTGAATATGTTGCCACAAAGGGTGGTGGAGTCTCCTTCTTTGGAGGTTTTTAAGCAGAGGCTGGATGGCCATCTGTCGGAAATACTGTGATGGGGGTTCCTGCATGGCAGGGGGTTGGACTGGATGGTCCTTGAGGTCTCTTCCAGCTCTATGATTCTATGAATCTGACCAGTCATCAGCTTTATAGGATCGAATGGAATACAGCTGGGCTCTTGTAATACCTGTCCCTTTCTGATATAGAATCTAGAGTATTGCCACCAAGGATTGCACAGATGATGAATGTGACGAGTTGCAGACAAGCATCTCCTTACTTTTGAAAACTACTACAGTAGCACAAAGGAGAGGCTGGCAGCCAGGTGCTACAGTGCTCCATCTGAGACCCTTTGCAGCCATACAGCAAGCAAACTCTATAGTTAAGCAGAAGCAGGCTGCAAGTGAGGCAGTCATACATACTGTATCATTTATGTTCTACTTCTCACTATCCCCTCCAACTACTGTCCATATAATCTTTCCACAAAGTTTCCTTCAAAGCAGTTCTCCCAATCCGGCTGAGTTAAAAAAAATGGAGATTTGATACAAACTTTACAAAGGCTTTTCAAAAGGGCAACACTTCTGGCAATCTGCATACATTCCCTAAATCAGCCAATTAAATAAAGAAATGGGAACATGGCCCTAGTAAAAAGTTATGATTTGGAAGCAATTCACTGCAACACCTTATTATACTTGCTGCTCTGGCATCACTATCTATCAGCCCTGCTGTCAAGACTGGAGGTCTCTTATCCAGACGGGAGAGAAATGTTTAAATTTAGGAGACTGGGTCTCATGCCGAGTTGGCAACCATGGAACAGGTGCCAAATACCTGCTCCCCATCTGGGCCTGCAGAGAGATCAATGAAACCTAGAGAGAAGACACCCCTTAAAACTGATGGAAAAAAACAGTAGGGAGGAGAATTGGAGATGACAAAAATGCCAGCTTCGAAAGCCCCCCCCCCGTCTCCACTCACCAATTATTGAATAACAAATAATAGGCCAGATCAGAGAATTGCACAGAGAAGCATCATTATGCAAGGGAAATGTTTTTTATTTATTCATAGCTCACTGGTTTCTCATTAACGTGTTCCTCCACATCTCCAAACCTGTGTTAGCTATTTGGTCATGCCAAGGTGATTCAGCAGTAGAGGTCTTACATAAAAATATGCTCAGGCTGCTCAAAGGCAGCTCGAACCTTCATCAACCATGTCCAAAATAGAGTGGGGCAAGCAGTCGTGAGGAGCTTTCAAGTTAGGAGCTTGCTCAGGGAAAGGTGTGAATTGTTCCCTCATTTTGGACACAGCACCTACATGGTGTGTGTGTGTGTGTGTGTGTGTGTGTGTGTGTGTGTGTGTGTGTGTGTGTGTCGTTACAGTCATGACCGACTCTTTGTGACTCCATGTCCATGGAGTTTTCTTGGCAGGAATACTGGAGTGGCTTGCCCATTCCTACTCCAACCTACATGGTAGCACCACCTAAACACTGAATTCCCCCTGTTCCCTGTAACCACTTTGCATCTCTTTTCCAACTTCACAAAATGTGGTGTTAGGAAAAGAATGAAACACTCCTCTCAACTGGGTTAAATAATCAGAGTAATCCTTTCCTGCTTTAAAAAAAAAAACAGGTGCGGTTCTGAAGTGTACAGTGATGGCCTTGCACCTGTTTTGATGCAACTTCATGATTATCTTTGGCAATACTGCAAAGGTGCCCAAGCATTTATTTATTTTTAATTGCTCTTTTATTTGCTCTAGTTGCTGGGCTGACACATGAAGATGTGGGTGCCTAAATACTATACAGTTCAGAAATGGACCCAACCCCAGTAGAGGTAGATGAGGAAGTGAAAGCTAAGCAGAGAAAATTATGCAAAGAGACAGCAGCTAGGTTTCTCCCTGGGTGCCTCTTTCAGGGATACAGGAATTGCCCATTGGGTAACATAGTTATTTCTTGCAATCTACAAGCCATTCACCTATGGCAAACTGTTTGGGAATCCATGCCTTGGAGATTGGTGTCAATGCTATGTTGCAGAGTGCATATCATTAGCAGAGGGAATTCTTCAAATAATGAAAATCTCTCGATTGTCATGTTCCAGCTCTTTACACTGGCCTTGTTTGCAAATTAGCTTTCTTTATTTCGTTAACAATCTGTGGAACATAAACACAGGTTTTGTTTGCAAGTCTGAATTCTCAGACACAAACGTCTTCCTGAACCATGTATAGCAGGCCTGCCCAAAGTCTGGCCCAGGGGCCAAATCCGGCCCGTCAGGCCATTCTGAGTGGCCTGAGGCTGGATGGCCTGCCCCTCCCTCCCCCTCCTTCACCCACACATTCCCCTGTGGCGGCCACGGCTCCCTGTGCTTCCTTTGGTCCCCACCTTCCTTCCTTCCTTCCTCCCGTGGTCCCCACCTCCCTCCCTCCCTCCCTCCCTTCCTTCCTTCCTCTCTTGGCTTTCCCCTTCCTCCCTCCCTCCCTTGTTCCCCACCTTCCTTCCTGCGGGTGGGCTTGCAAGGGGTCAGTGGGTGGGGCTTATGGGTCAGAGGGCGGGGCTTGCAGTGGGGTGGCAGGGTCGGGGAGCAACCGGCCCCTGATACATTCTCAGCCACCAAATCTGGCCCTCCTTACAAAAAGTTTGGGCACCCCTGATGTACAGTATCTAGAATACTAACATTTTCTGTAATGTATAGTTTGTCCATGACCTATTGCAGGAGGTATCTTTTTGGTGTCAACTGCCTATTTAACCACCACATGGTGGTCTGTAATGTGTTAATACAGCCATGGGTACATAATCACCATATATAGACTCCATCGCCTATCATCAAACAGCCCTGCACATATTTAGCTTTGGATGAGGTTTACTACACACCTTCACTGCAGACTCACTTTGTTACACATTGGAAATCACTTTAATCACTCTTCACGCTTGGTTGGTTAAGCCTGCCATAAGTCTGTTTCAGCAATATCCTCTGATTTCCCAGAAAGGGAATTGTATATCACACAAACTTCTCTGATCTAGCTAGGGTGGGCAGAAGGATGCTTTATCTCCTCCTCCCACCCATTCCACATCTCCGAGAGACAATGACCTTGTACATTCATTACCCTATGCATTTCCACTGGGAACTGTCTTATTTCTTATGATAGATTTGGTCTGACACTAGTATTTCCCAGTTTTACAAGATGAAGTTTATTTCTTCCATTGATATTTATGCTCTTTTGTTTCAACAGCCTCCGGCACAATATGCTGTTGCCCTGACATGGTACGAAAATGGAATCTCAAAAAGCAAGAGTATTGAAGTATAACAATAGTAATGGCCTTAACTGCCAGGGTCACGTTAGAGGAAGGAGAACAAACCCAAAATATTCTGATTGCCATGTCAGAGAGTGCACAGATCTTTTTGTTTACCCACCTGACAGATACCCAATGTGTAGGGTATAAAAATTGTTTCCCATAGGCTTTTATTAAAAGTAAGGGCAATTTTCCAAAATATCCTTCAGGAAAATGTTGGGGAGAAATCCATCCCCCCAACAAGACTTTTAGTCCAGGAGGGCCCCTTCTATGAGGAGGGCTTTTCTTTCCAACATTAATTTCTCCAATTTCCTCATGATCTCATCTCTGGTAGTCTATCTGTGTAGCTATCAGCTCGACAAACAATCTAAGTCTTTTTTGGTTTGACATAGAGTTCCAGAACAGGCAGAATCAAGACTAGGGCTAGCATGAGACTGTGTCAGATGTTGATGGACAATTTATTACTAAATTTATTCTCATTAGCCAGACTGTGAGATGATGATGGGAGAATGCTATGCTATGAGTTTCTATTACTCATAACTTTTACATGGAATTTTACTCTCTCTTTAACTGCTCTTGATCTCTTGTAGCTTTACTGTAATGTTGTCTTTTAATGCAGTAAAAGGTCCCTCAATTCCCTGTTGTCAATACCTGAACATGTCTTAATTGTACTGGACTGTATATTATCCCGCATTAAAGGGATTAATGAGGCCCTCATTACTGTAAGCCACCTTGGGTTGTTTTCCAAGAAGAAAGGTGGGGTAAAATATTCTTAAATAAATAAATAAATAAATAAATAAATAAATAAATAAATAAATAAATAATGCTAGGTGTTTTGATTTAGGTTCCAGATATGCTACGACCCCAAGATTACCAATGAACCCAATTAACTCAGAGTCAAATATGCACTAAGTCAAACACAAGAATTTTCAAGTATCACCTCTGGTATTTGCGTCTTTTTAAAATTTGGTTCTAAGTGTGGAGTAGGATATACAGAGTACCTTGTATAAATGAATTAATTTGTTCCCAATGAAATTATGTTAAGCAAATTTTCCTTTATACATATTTCCCATAGGAATGCATTGAAAACAGAGTAATCCCTAATCACAACCATTTTTATTATTATTATTTATTTATTTACGGCCAATGGCCAAACTAGACAGATATAGCAACAAAATACATAGCATCAATGTGTATTCCATGATAGTATTTCAATTAGTACATAAAATTGGTAGATAAAATTGGTAGATAAAATTGGTAGATAAAAAGTACGGGTTAAAATTTTAATTAATACATAAAATTGGTAGATAAAATTGGTATATAAAAAGTATGGGTTAAAATTTAGCAACCACTAAGACATGAGTATTATATTTCTTTATCTCCATTTATAATCTGATTTCGAACCCTTAGTGCTATTGCACAGAATTTGGCCATTTTTATGTTGTACGGATTCACCCCATAGACAATTCTGTTAAGCAAATTTCCCCTGTCTCCAGATTTTTTAAAATCTTGTACAGATTTTATGTTATACAAAGTGTTTGTTATACAAGGTTCCACTGTATTTCATCTGGACTGCAGCAGGAATAAAGAAGAGGATGAAACCTCCTTCTCTAGTTATGAAACTGGGGAAAATCAGAAAAATATGTACTCATTGTAGATGTGGAGAAACCCCCAATGCTTCTTATAAAAGGTTCTCTCCTAGTTGACATACTTGGAGAAGTAAGGATATTCCCATTGGTCTTACAGGTAGGAGAGGATAAAAGCTTTCTAGCTAGCTAGCTAGCTTGCTTACTTGTATGCTGCCTTTCTCACAAAGGATCCATGATGATTTACAGTATTAAAAGTAGTTAAAAACTAACATAATAAATTAGTAGAACATTAACAATGAATTAAACAGATATCCTATTAAAACTCATAAATAAGAACAATATTAAAAGTGCAAGTAAGACAACAGGATACCATCATGGCTTTTTAAAAATCCCCTTGGTCAACAAGTCATTTAAAGGAAAGTTTGCCTGAAGAGAAAGGTCTTTGTCTGCTTGAGAGGGGACAGCCAAGACGGGACCAGATGGGCCTCCCATGGGAGGGAATTCAAGAGTGTGGGAGCAGCAACATAAAAGGCCTTGCACTTAGTAGAATGTGTGAAGAAGCAGGAGACCACACAAAAGGCTCCTACATTCAACATGCTTAGTCTGGGCCCTCCGCTAGCAGTCTTGTAGCAGATATCCCATGAAGCAGCAAGAACTGCCACCAGTACCAATCTCAGGGGGAGAATGTCCCACAGGGGATACATTCCCTTTGCCCAGTGAAATATACAGTTATATCCAGACTGTTGTAACCATAGAAAAAAAATCTACAATAAATCTTAGTATATTTTAGACCAATTTTCTAGTCATCTACTGGGGGGGGGGACCTCTCACCCTTTGTGTCTAAGATTGTACAGAATTGCCTCTAATTTAATTAATGTAAAATTCTCCCCTTTAAAAAAAATAAAGAAATGAAAGTAAACTGTGGCCATACCCTTTTTAACATTCAGGACAAGATGCTGAGAATCCTACCAGCTGGACTGTACTAAGCTGTGCCAGATGATTGGCTAGCCTGGTATCCTAGCGACAACAGGCAACTGTGATGCATTCACAGCCTGGGCTGAGATAAGCAGCTAAATTGTCTATTTGTGCCCAATAATGTGATAATGCACTAGGAAACAGATACGAAATCTCAAGGAATAGGCATCTTCTAGGACAGTCCATTGCCCATTGACCCTTTCCCCAATTGTTTTAATGTGGAACCATTTCCTATAGATCAAATCACAATCAAATATTGAAGCAAGAGTATTTAAGGAAAATGTGATATTGTTCCACTCACTTCAATATCCCAGCTGCATTTTGCTTATATTGGTAAAGTCCTTGCTTGGACAAATTCAATATATTTCAGGCTGCAAATGTTACATTTCATTTCAAAGAGTAAAGAATAAAAACATGGGGGGGAGATGAGAGTTTTAGAACCTGACTATATATCTCAGCCACAAGTGGTAGTTCCTTGCCTTTACCTGTTGAGCAGTCAAGATTTTTTTTTAAAAAAAGGACAGATTATTTGTTTTTAGACCAAATGCATATCTTGAGCTTTTATAAAGGTTCCATGAACTGATGAACACATCATTTTTTCCATCATGTACTATAAGAACCTTTGCAAGGGCAAGTGTAATTGTGCTATATTGAAACCTGTCCTTAAAAAAAGACACCTTTCCCCAGCCAAATCTAGGAATAGTCTCCACAGTATGTTAAAGCAGTGGTTCCCAGCTTGACTAGCCCAGGGAATTCTTGGTCTGCAAGATTTGAAAGTTTGGAAGAGGCGCTCGCATATACCTACACAGTTAAGAATGAAACAAAAGGCAAACTAATCCAACAAATAACATTTGTCCTGAAGAGCAGAAAGTTTAGAGTTCCTATACCCTCTTACTCGACTTAACTCAAGCATGACCAAACTTCAGCCTTCTTGATGTTTTGGACCACAACTCCCAGAATTCAAAGCCTGTATTTCCAATGGCAAAGGACTGTGGGAGTTGTGGCCCAAAACATCTAGAGGGCTGAAGTTTGGACATGCCTGAGTTAACAGATTGGGGGCTAACCTCTGAATAATGCTGTCAGATACAGAGCACATGCAACCCCAAGAAGTACAACAAGGGGTGAAGGCGTCTGGGAGCTGCAGGCCTGGGTTCCCCAACATCGAGCACCACTGCATTAAAGGGATGAGGAAGCAGTGGCTTCCATATGTTGTTGGACTCTAGCTCCCATCAGCCCCAACCACATGACCAATTTTCAGGGACAATGGGTATTAGAGTCAGGAGGGCAACTTGCTGTTGTGATCTGGAGAGACTTATTAAAGGCCTATCTGCAACTGTATGAAATGGAGAAAAACGATTTATCAAATAATACAATATTGTCAAGTATTCAGGAACCTTGACGTTTGAGATAGAAATGTTCCAGATCCACTTCTTATTCGGCAGTCAGTTCAGGACCATTTCTTGATAATATTTCACTAGATTAAGTTATCACTCGCCAGGGACATACTTATATTCCATGCCCACTGCCTCTATCCTAGCTGCAAAACATTCTTTTTTTTTCTTTTAGGGATCAAAGCACCAGCTCCAAACTGTGATTATAATTTATCTCCTTCAAATTTCACAATAAATCTAAAGGTTGCAGCTGCTGAATGGAATTGGAAGCATTATGATAGAGAAGAACCTTAATCTATTTCCAAAGGGTTGAAACATTTTGAATTTGGGCCCCCTTTGTTTTATTGGAAAGGGTGATGGATGCTTGTCAATGCCGTGGTGCATTAGGGGGCCACATCAAGAGCAGAAACATCAGTGAAAGTTTTAAAAAGATTAAAAAACACCAAGTCTAATTTTTAGAAAGTAGCATTTTTATTTTAACACACACACACACACACACACACACACACACACACACACACACACACACACACACACACACACACACACACACACACACACACACCCCAGTACCAAGTACATGTATTAAATTTGTGAGTGCTAATTTCAATTCTGGGCAAATCCATTAGAGTAGCGGTTCCCAACCTTGTGCCCCAGATTTCTTGGACTACAACTCCCAGAAGTCCTGGACTACATCTCCCAGAAGTCCTCGCCTGCATAGCTAGTGCTGAAGGCTTTGGGGAGTTTTAGTCCACTGACACCTTGAGAATCACTGTATTGAAGTGAACTGAGCAGCTTGAACAGAATAAAGATGAAGTCAGTGAAGAGAATTCATTAACTCACTCACTCACTCTGTGAGGGATGAGAATCAGAAAAGGAACCAAATTAAAGCAGAACTAACTGGGAACTTGTGATGCCAGCAGAATCTCCGTCAGCTGATACAAGAAAAGGTGATTTCTCTCTGCAAGCGGGGGCTACAAGACAATATCATTCCCGTCTTCCCCTATCACTTAGCTTTCCATCTCATACAAAATTATCTGCTGGACAGTTTCCCAAATTTGCAAAGCAAATGCTGTGGTTGTGTAGGAGGAGGGCACAATTCCTTTTTTGGGGGGTGGGGGGGATCCACCTTCCCTAAATTCAAGTGAACATTGTTCCTGCCCATGGTGTTTAATGATGTCTCTTTTTGTCTCTTTTGTGTCCAGTCATCATTCATGCCTTTTATATTAACTGCTGTTGGACAGTAAAAAAAAAACTAATTAGCAATTTGTAGCTTTCTACGCTGAACTATAATCTTAATCTTAGAACCACAGAGCTGGAAGGGAGTCCCCTGTGGATGGTGGAGTTCAGCCCCTGGAGGAGAGGCACAGTGAGGAACCAAACTCCCAAACCACTGAGCTATCCTATTAAACCACTATGTTATGTTGATTTTAAATAGACAGTTATGGTCTGATTGTTATTGTTGCTACATGCTATCAAATCACTTTCTGAAGGTTTGTGCCAGGTATGTGAGATCTTCAGGGAGCAGATTGATACTGCC
Organism: Phrynocephalus guinanensis; assembly: GCA_037367245.1. NCBI lineage: Eukaryota > Metazoa > Chordata > Lepidosauria > Squamata > Agamidae > Phrynocephalus > Phrynocephalus guinanensis. The sequence continues at coordinate 29,339,562 of CM074735.1, read as the reverse complement.
ACAGACAACTCTTGAATTTGAAGGACTGAACTGAAATCTGAATGCACATCCCCTGAATTCTGTTTCAGCACTCTGCCTTGTTGCACCATGCTGGTTCTTGCTTAATGACAATATTCTCAAATAATATGAAATTACTCAACTTGGTCCACCCGCTCCCTATGATCCTCTCAATGCAATTACATAGAATAATATGCAGCACTGCTTCTTCCTGATCAATTGCATAAACAGAACTGGTGTTTAATGATTAAAATAATGAATCGTATACTCATTACTGCAAATGTTTCGTATATTGGGGCAAGATATTTTAAAAACTACATTGTTTCCCAGTTCTGCCTTCAAGTCACACATCTTCTCCAGCTATCAGGGAGAAGATGGGATGCTGAACAATTAGCAGCATAATAATCCATCTCTGCCCATCACCAGTTTGACCTCCGTCCCTCTGGGACAGAGCTGGTGATGTGTGCTTGCAGATATGCTGAGGACTTCGCAACATATGGAATAGCAAGAGGCTAATCTGTTGGACCTGTCCTTTCTTTCCCTATCCTGGCAGTGGGACAGCCAAATAAACCTAAACAGACAGAGCAGGTTGCATCTTGTGAGGACACCTGCAATGTCCATACATTGTTCTCACCTACATGACACACCATTGTTTTGTAATGTGGTGCCTCCTATTGGATATTGAGATACAGTGGACCCTCATATAACAAACGGTTTGTATAACATAAAATCTGTGCAACATAAAAAATTCCGGAGATAGGGGAAATTTGCTTAACAGAATTGCCTATGGGGCGAATCCATACAACATAAAAATGGTCGCAATTAGGGATTACTCTGTTTTCAATGCATTCCTATGGGAAATTTGTATAAAAGAAAATTTGCTTAACATAATTTTATTTGGAACGAATTAATTCCTTTATACAAGGTACCACTGTACTCCAAATGAATATGACACACATGTCTGAGAGACAGTTGTAAATCTCAGAATCCTGCTCAAATAACAGTACTGTACCAGTTTTTAAACTGAGAAGCCATATAATGTCATATTAAAATGATATTTTCCTTGAACATTGAAGGATCATAGTGGAACCTCATACACATGCTGTCAATAAGATTATTTTTCAACATTTATACATCTGTTTAACTCATGTTCTTTAGAGAAAAAGACATGATGGAAATTTGATAATACACATCACTGAAGTATCTAAAGTCAGATATCTCGAAAGCATTGCACTTGAACTAGTGTAGGCCACATTTAACTTGCCTGGTCAGCTGCTTTTTGCTTCACATCATTTAAACACCCCCTTCATAATTCAAAAGTTCACTTGACAAGACAGATTTCAGCAGATTATAGGGATTAGTGGAAAACAGTGCTGAAGACTCACTCATTCACTACAACAGTGGCTCCTGGGACGGATATTTCAGAAGACTGATGGATGTGCGGTCAAGCAAGGGAGCAAAACGTATAATTTATACCACAGTGATTTCTTGCCAGAGTAAAACAAAACTATTTTTCTGCAAGCATATTTTTCTTGAGAGTCTGATACGAAATTATTTTCCCTCTCTTCATGGAACACGGCGGCTGTTCTGCAAACAAATGGCTAACGCACACTGACAGATAAGCAAACATCCCTTCATAAGACTGCTAATTTAGTGGATTCTGCAAGCATGCTTCAAATACAAAAGGGTGTGTTCACACACAGAATATGGCAAATTCTGGCATATTAGTAATCAGCAGAAAGCTAGCGCACACAGCCTAATCACTCCTACATGACTCCTCCTGCAAGAAGGAGCCGCTAAAATAAGAAAACTGGGAAAGCTGTGCACTATGTCCGGATCTGGACTCCTAGCTGATGTCTCTTCTATCAAAACTGAGATGGAAACTGGCTTATGGATTCAAGCTTGTCAGAGTATCAACTAGCCAGCAGCTAGGTTCAGAGGTAGCACTGCACCTTTCCACCCTGGTAAGTTCCTGGTTAGCGGGAGCCACTGTAGCATACTGGATGGGGTATTAGACTTGGAGGTGATCTGGACTCCAATTCTGCTCAATCATATGGTAACAACAGCAAACCATTCCTTCAGTATTTCACATACCACAAAAAAAAAAAACCAGTAAGTCACAATAAGTTGGGAAGCTCACTCCAGGTAAAACAACTCCTTATATATCTCACCTTGAAAGCCCAATGAGAGTTCCAGTAAGTCATTTCTTTCTTGATAGCACACAACACAAACACAGAATCAGAATGGCTTTCTTGTTTTCTTTGCAACCTCTTTAGATTAAGCTCCCTGAAACTTCTTGACCCTCTAAAGAACACATGTGGTCAAAAAGCTGTTACTGGTGATAAAAATAATTTCAACTAATATCTTAGGGTCTAAAAGCTAAGCATGTGCATGTGTTCTAAAGAGGCGTGCGTTCTCGTACACAACTTCTCAAACGGTAGTTTAAGCCCACTAGCATTGTGAGGCACAGTTTTGCATACCTGACACATGACAGATGAAATTAATGTACGTAGATACAATAAGGGAATGAGCAGAGCTGTCAGCAATAACAAAAGATTTGTCAGTTTTGACACTGAACCATAGGTATGAATAGGGTTTCTATTAAAATATATCCCTATCACAGTTTGGCCAAACATACTTTGCTGGATTACAGGTCACAACATTCCCCAGCTAGCATGGCTGCTGTAATGAATGGGAGGTGTGGTCCCCCAGAAGCAGTGCTTGTTTCATGCATGGAAAATTACTTAATACAAATAGCAAGGACAAGACCTTGTATATGAATAGTTAGAAAGTTTTCTTCCTAGGAAGGATATCCTTTGGACTGCACAGAAAATAAAACATTTTGGGAAAGAACTGTCTCTCAAGCTAGGTATTAGTGACTGGGCAGAACTGGAGCCAAGCAAGTGAATGGTTGCATAATCACAGCAGCAAAAAGCTAAATATTAATACCACACAATATTAATAATCTCCCATAACTGTGATATACTAACAATTTCCTGGAACCATAGGGTGACCAATGACGAAATACTAAGACAAATGACTAAAGGCCAAAAAAATCATAATACAGTGATACCTTGTATAAAGGAATTAATTCGTTCCTAATGAAATCATGTTAAGCAAATTTTCCTTTATACTGTACAAATTTCCCATAGGAATGCATTGAAAACAGAGTAATCCCATTTTTATGTTGTACGGATTTGCCCCATATGCAATTATGTTAAGTAAATTTCCCCTATCTCCAGAATTTTTTATGTTGTACAGATTTTTTGTTATACAAACTGTTTGTTAAACAAGGGTCCACTGTATGGATTTAAAAAAACAGGAAACAAGATGTGAGATGACCCACCACTGGTGACCCTAATGGGCTCTCTACCTACACACCACACACTCCTTAGAGACTGGGTGAGCAGCCATGCTGGGTTCTTGGGAAGACTAAGAGCCTTTTCACACGACCCCTAAGATCTGCTGGCCCCTTAAATTCGGACCAGAGATCTTGGGGGTTCGTTGCTCTTCCTTCCTCCCCACCACTCCGCACTTCCTTGCTTCTGTCTGTGTGAGGGGAGGGAGGGAAAAAAAGCCTTAAAAAGGGACAAAAGAATAAAGCCTTACCTCCGGTGCCGGTGGAAGTTGCTCCGAGCCCCGGTCACTTCCTGGTTCCTCTTAAAGGGGCGGGAGGCAAAAAAACAACAACAAAAAGAAGCGAGGAGAGCCCGGCACTCTCCGCATCAACATTTTTCACTCTCCCAGAGCAGGTACTTGAAAGCTGTGCTGGGTCGCACTTAGGTGGGCGGGGTCGCACTTAATTTTCTGTTAGCTCCGGAGCTCGTGGGGAAATATTTTTAAGCTCCGGAGCTGGGAGCCATTTGCAGCGGAGCTTAGGGTTCGTGTATAAACGCCCTAGGAGAAGGGGAGCCAGGAAACATCTAATAGCTGATAGGTTGGGAGGAGGGACTGCTGAAAGGCTTAAAAGAGGGTAGGTGGGTGGTAAGGTCATTCAGGGTGACTGGCAGGGGACTGGCCAAGGAAGAGACCTGAGAGTCAGTGGCAAAGAAGTGGGAGCCCATCCCCGGTGCAGTTGGAGAGCTGGCCAAGGAACAAGACCACAGCCCATGATAGGAGCCAGTAGGCAGCCTCCCAGTGGCTAGGGATCAAGGCCAGAGCAGAGGAACTTTACCACCCCAGCCTTAGAGGAGGCTTCAGCCCCGCCTGGTCTGTGGTGCCTGAGCTGCCTGAGATGTTCTGCAGCACCTACACCCCCACTCAGCTAAAGCACTGACAGCACAAATGACAGAACAAGAGGAGGAGGACAGCTGCCACTCACCAACCACCTCCATAAATCCTTGTTGGGTTTGTTTATTGCCAGGACATCACTGGACTCAGTAAGAGGAAGTGAGACCAGTACCAAACTGGCTGTTTCCAGGAAACTAATGTCAAAAGCTCAGTGTCCTGGGGTGCGCAACAGAGATGACAGAGAGCCATTGTAGAGAGCACCTGCCACAATTAAAACACACTCAGACAAGCAACTGGAGCCAATTGTGTTATCAATGGGGGCCCCCAAGGCAGCTGGATCCACTGGGGGGGGGGAGGCTCACACTAGAATTTTCAAGTCACTTAATGAAAAACAAAAAGTACAGATTGTTGCACCTGATCATTCAAGGTGAAATAAATGAATAAAGAAATGCAAAAAGGGCAAGAAGCTCTTGGTTCAAAAGCTTTGGAGACTAGTTTCATTCCAACAATGTATTATATCACATAATTTTTATTCCTGTCTTGAGCAGCGGGTTGGACTAGATCGCCTTATAGGCTCCTTCCAACTTCATGATTCTACAATTGTATCATTATTTAGACCTGCTCCATTTAAAGTTGGAATAGCCACAATGATGTCCAAAAAAGAAAAAGAGTGTGGAATGATAGACAAATATGGGGCTATAGGGAACTGACCATAAAAAGAATTCACATCTCTAAGCAGAATTCATGAACAGTTAAGATCAGCAGCAGCCACAGGGATGAACAAGATGTAGTTGATTACAAATGCCTTGTGCATCCTCCTTGTGAAAGCAGCTTGTGGTTGAGTGAGGAATGATCATGGATGCTATCAAGCTATCTTCTCCCAAGACTCAGTGAGCCAACATCCACAACCACTATTTATGAACTCATCCCAAAACACCTTGCTTAAAGATGCACATAATAAAATGGGTGTTGCATCAAACTGACATATGGTTCCTGATTGATAGGGAGGTGTGGATCCTAGAAACTGAATTTGAGAAGGGAGAGGTGAATATTAAAAGTCTAAGAAGCACTATCAGAAAGCCATGTTTAGGGCTGCAGACAGAGATGTTGAAAGCCACTGAATTTGCTTGCCACTGTCATAGAGAATGGTCTAAGGGCACCAGATAGAGATGCACAATTCTGCAGTGGTTCATTATGAAGCCCTGTCAGTTGTCATGATAATCCCCATAGGCAGCCTCCCTGAAAGAATTAAAAAATACAGAGTACACATCAAGGAGCAGCAACTCCCAGCACAATAACCAATTTATTGGAATCAACATGCAACCATACAGTAGAATAAATGCAAGCTGGAAAAGTAAATGATGCATTGGCATCATCGTCTTTGCTAATCCAAAAGTTCAGGTACTTCATCCCCATGAGCTCTGGCTTCGTTACAACACTGCTCTTATGTTATACTAAAGCTAAGCGGGTCTACTTTTAGTCCATGCTTGGATATGAGACTGTCAAAGAAATTCACATGAGATGAGTTGAGCTTTCTGAAGGAAGAAATAGGTACTTGTGTAAATGATAAACAAGGAAATGTTGAAAACAATTTCTGAAAATCAACACACGTATGCACGGGCACACACTCCACAAAAGAACACCTTCTATCATGTGACTTCATATCAAAATAGAAAAAATTCTGAGAAAGCTTAAGAACACATTGGAAACCTGCTGCTATCCAACTATAGTTGTCAAGTGAAGCATGCTTATTAAGTAAGATTTAATAATGAATACGGCAAAAAATGAAGCTAAACTGAACTGAATAATGTCAGGAAAGGTAAATGTCTAAGGCCACTAGATTCCAAAGAGGAAACTTGTCTGAGATGCAGGAAACATTACATTTCAATTTGTAATATTAATCCATTTTATGGCAACAATCATCCACTACCTCAGCACTGGGAGAAGCTCCCTCTGTACTCATGCACTAGGTGACCTTACTTGTCATTTCAATCAATGTTACAATTTAAAGTCTTGATTAAGCATTATCTCTGCTCCAAGTAAAGGAAGCTAGAAAATAAAATACCCTGAAAAGATACTATCATTTTTGCCCTTAATCTTGCAGAGTTAACAGCAATAGCTGGTGCAGCCTAGGATTCGTATACAATGTATGAACTATAGGCTATAATTGAGGATACGGCGTTTTTGAAAGGAAACATCAACACAGAACTGTATATCCCTAGGCATATTTCCCATATAATGGTATGAGCCTAGCTGAGAATATGTTTCTTCTGAATCAGCAGGCATTCTGATCCAAAGCTGTACATTAGGACAAAGCAGGCAACCTTGTATCTGCCTTAAGTTGTGGGCTACCAACTCCTATGATCCCTGTCTTAGATGTCTGGAAGGAAACAATTTAATGCATTCTGCTTTATAATTATGAATTAAGATTGGAGTGTAAAAGGGGGAAAACTGTGTTCTTGGCTGGTTCCCAAGAGCTCCTGGAACTACCTGTTGAGGGTGGGAAATGGGATGTCCATTCCCCAATACTGGAGATTTCCCTTCCTTAAAAGGGGGTGGGGAGAGAACCAAATACAGTGGTGCCTTGTATAAAGGAATTAATTCGTTCCAAATAAAATTATGTTAAGCAAATTTTCCTTTATACAAATCCCCATAGGAATGCATTGAAAATGGAGTAATCCCATTTTTATGTTGTACGGATTCTCCCCATAGGCAATTATGTTAAGCAAATTTCCCCTATCTCCATAATGTTTTATGTTGTACAGATTTTATGTTATACAAGCTGTTTGTTATACAAGAGTCCACTGTACTTATATTTTCCTGCCTGCAGGCATGCGTATTTTCTTTTCCACGGATAGGGATTTGAGTTGTGGGAGTCACTGTCAAGGCAGACTTAAATTGCATCGGTGGCTCAACCTGGACTTGACTTGAGCTCCTTTTTCTGAGAAAAAATGGCTTGTTTTTCCTAAGGACTTGGACTTGGGGCTTGGGACTTAGGACTCGGTAGCAGAGACTCAGACTCAAAAGACTTGTCAACATCCCTGCCATTTCCCCCCATATTCCTCTTCTGCAACAAGAAGAGGAACTATTCAAAGCTTTTTGTTAATGTTACATTACTGTTTTGCCAAAAAGAGCAACAGTCACAAGCAACAAACCCTAAGGACACATGATACACTTACATGTACATTTTTATGTGCATGTCAAGCTGGCCGTCCTTTGAAAGCCCGATGCCATTGAGTGCTGTTGTTTTGTTTTAATTTCTCATTTCTAAATCAGGATTTATTAAGATCTCAGATATGAACTTCCCAATTACACCACTGCAAGTCAGACCTAAGCAGACAAAAGTCAATGGAGCAGAACTGAGATGATAACAACGCTTATTATATTCACATTAGAAATGGCACGGTCATGAAGGCAATAGGATTCTTGTACAGGAGGTACCCAAAGCCACCTGAGGATACACTATCTTCTCAGAATATAATACTACTATGATACAGCACTGAGCCCTCCAACTCAGCAGCTTTGCTTATACTAATTAGGACACTATCCAGGAAAAAAATATCAAATTTGGATAATATAGCAAGAAGTAATATATCGTATCCTCACTATTCAATTTGGTTATGTGTACACTGCGCATAGAAAATTTAATATGCATTTTATTCACATTCACTTTGTCAAACATCTCTTGTAGAAAGAGTGCTGATCCCAAGATGCATTTATTCTGATTGAGGGGAAAATATTATTTGAAGAAATGACATGCATAGTTAATAGTACATTATTGAGAAGAACTGGGCAATGCCCACCCCCTTGCTTTGCTACCAGCTCCTAATGAATTCATATCCTCCTGTGCTGATTAATTACATAGTCACAGAAGGAAAGTTCCCAAGGTGCACAATTGCAAACTTCTTTCCACAATTATTATGCATGGCAAGAAACGCAACTCCCATGCAACCACTAGCTGGCTGTACTTCATGGCTATCTCTCAAAGCAGGCTGCTTGTAAAACTCATGGCCACGGAAACACCCCCACTTCACGGCTGTGAACTGGCAACCCATGTCCTCACTAACTTAATTTGGACCTGCAAGGAGAAAGGTATATATATAAAATAGTGTAATTTCCAACAAATGATGCACGGGTGTGTGTGTGTAAGGGGTGGGAACTATGGTGTTCAATACCTCCCCATGTTTCAATCTTCCTAATGTTTAGGGACATTTTGAGGACACTCAAGAGGTTTTAAACCATGCGGGGGAGAAAAGAATACAGATACCCTTTTAAAAAGGATCTCGCTCAAGAGCATAAGAGCAGGCTCCCTACCCCAGTGTACGTGCATGTTTTAAATTCCACCCAAATACATGATTTGGGCACTATGTTTCATACTTTCAGCCACTACTGTTTAGAAAACAGCTGCCCACCTCTCTCTTTTCAAACACACACACACACACACACACACACACACACACACACACACACACACACACACACACACACACATGCATTCTTCATGTCTTCTGACTTATCAGTGATGTATTGAGGAAAACCACCCCACACTAACATGATCAGTTGCAGCAGAACCAATATCTGCCTTTGACTGCAGAGAAGATTTGACATTCCATTCAAAGGAAGGATTGGATGCGCATTTGCATCGGGCCCTTTATTTCCATTTCTGCTGACACATTAAAATAATCAGATAGGTTTGAAAGATTACATATTTTCTAGATCATTATAAATGATGACAACAAAATGTTACAATATAAGCTCTGAAATCATTTCCATTTGTAATGATTTGCTTTTGCCTCGGAGCAGCTCTTCCTGGTGCGCTATCTACTAGAGGCAAGGAAGAGCAAATCCCATCATCCAACAGATCAAGAGGAAATTAGGTGGGAAAAGTTGCCACAACAAAGCTTAGCTTACAGTCCCATTTCATTACTACAACACTTGACAGGGATGCTGAACAGAACCAACGGCAGAAAAAACATATTGCAAAACATTCAGGAAGTCAAAATATCAGATGTAGAAAACCAAATTATAATAGGTTTTGCCACATGTAAGTTTATCTACCAGATGTGTGACTCAGAATTCTAGGACAAAGTTATATTAACTGTTGTTTCACACTGTATTTCTAAACACCACTTTTTTTTTTTGCTGGACCACATTTTTTTCAACCTGTGATTGCAAAACAGAAAGCCACCACACATGCCAAATCAATGGTTACTGCGTGTAGGCTTTGAAGCCTCAGAATCAGGTCAAAATGGACTCCTGTGAGCTCAGGATGCATTAATACAAGTCCTCTCAGTGTCACCAAATACCAAATCTAAACTGACTGCAAGTTAGTAGATGGTGAATTGTGTTCCAGTTTTGACACAAATCCTGCAACAAAAGGCAGTTGTAGAGAACTGACACATGGTGTTATTTTGGAATGGTGAAAGCTTAAATGTCTCTGCAATGCTTTGGGTTTGCTTCCAACACCACCACCTCCAGAAAAATAGCTATTTCAAACAGAATAGGATTCAGAATGGGGGAAAGATGCATGTGAAGTGATAACCAAAGCTTGAAGGAGTTGCTTATTGTACTGTAACTCCCAAAATATTCCAGCTAGCAAAGGTAGCTCAAAGGAGTGTGCTCAGTAACTGACTGACTGACTGACTATTGGGTAGAGAGAAGAGGGACAGAAGAATGGGTGGGAATGAGAACAGAAAAGAGAGAATATCCAGGCCAACATTTCATTGTGGGTACCATTGTATTTTTTTATTTCCTCCACATGGAGTCCTGAGTAAAGAACAGCAGCAATTTAAAACAAAATCACCACTGACAAAACAACAAAATATCTGAGTCCCCCCTTGCTTGCTTCTGTTTCTTAATTTCCACAAACTAAAACTAAAAAAGTGGCCTTGTCCTCACAGAATTCGTCATTCAGAACAGTGAATCTCTGGGTTTTCTATTAATTATATATATCCCACTAGTTACTCTAAAAAAGATCTTGAGTCCCGCTTTTCCAAAACCAAGTGGCATTTTTAAGCAGGGCACTTGTATGTTTACAGGAATTCCAAGAGGTTGGATGAGGGAAGAGAACTGAGGGGAAATGCTGACTATTCAAACTACAACGTACCAGCATGTAAAAAGATCACAGATGTAGTCCATGGCAGTTAGGGTCTGCAGGTCAGGTCACAGGTGCACAAAGACATGGGTGCTGAGGCAGAATGAATTTTAAATTGTTGTCGTGAAAAGCCACATAGACTATCATTATGTTCCGCTGGCTGACAGCAGCTAATCTAGAGGTATGACCAGGCCAAGGATATGAAACAGACTGTATCACCCGAGGACTGTTTCAGAGCAAATACAGTGTAGAAAAATGTTTCAAAATAAACAGGATATCAGGACCACATTAAAAAACATTTGACAGCGACCCCCTACTTCAAAGGAAATGCAGTTCCAAAAGATGCTACATTTATTGAATTACACTGGAAGAGCCCTGGCAAAGATCCTCAGGACTTCAAGGCATCCTTTTCCCAGTTTTGATGTTTGGCTGTTCTTTCATCCTTTCAAAGAATGAATTCACTCTGTTATTCCAGTGTTGTGGTCTGTGTGACAAAGGAGGAATATATAATGAAACTGAATACTGAACTCAGAGACCACAGCAGTGACCAAGGAAACAAAGGGTAAACGGCAGGGGAGTTAATATCTGAGGGAAACATGTATGAACTGAAATGGGTTAAAGAGAGCCACAAAGAATGCACAACAAAGAATGACTGAAAGAGCAAGAAAGAAGAGGAGGTTGTTGGGAAGTGTATGTACAGCGATAACTGGTGGAAAATCACGAAAAGTGCCACCAAGCATAGATGTGTATCCATTTCCCATAATCCAACACAAAGCAGTCAATTCCAGCTCCACATAAAAGGGACCCCCTCAAAACATGCACCCACAGAGACACACTTTTTGTGTAGGGGAGTTGTGACAGCTGAAAGGCCAATGCTGGGGGATGTGGCCAAAATGGCCAGGGATATTCAAGGCATAACAACTGGCTGAAGGAGCCAAGATGTCATTATGCAATGCAGGAAGATATCTGAAGCCTAGGAAGTCTTTATCAGATACAGTACAGTTCAATTTCGAACAAAACAGGGTTTGGTTGGGGCCTATATACACTGAAACTTGAGGGCGGGCATGGCATCAGGACAGGAGACAGATCCTTCAGCCCTCATTTCATTGTCTCCTACAGCCAACAGCAGACAAAAAAAACATAGCTTTTTAAAAGCCTTGCAAGATTCTCCATCTCTAGTCAAGAATGAGATGAACAGTTCCTTTTGCCCTTTGGTCTCTGTAATTTGTATACATCTCTGGCATCCTTCTCCTTTGATGGGGCAAAGCACATGTCAACAATAGAAAGCAAGCATATAAGTTCTGGTTAATTGTGAAGAGAAATATTAACCGCCCTCCTAGTGCTTTAAATTCCTCAATAAAGGAGCACTCCTCCTAATTTTGAGCAATTTGCACAATTTGAAAATTGTGCAATTACATGCAAAAAACAGGCAATCTTTGGGGGGGGGAGCAGTGGCATTTTTCCTCCAAACTATAGCCCCAACAAACTATTTCTGCAGAAGCCCAGAAAATTTGTCACTATGCACCTAGCAAGGGGAACTCTGAATTTTTCTTCTTTCCTGTGATGTTGGCAACAAGCCAGTGTATATATCTTTTATGTTGTGCTCACTTGCTTTAGCGTCACTTCGGAAGAACAATGAGATCATGCAGTTGCCAATATCCTGCTACATCCATTACATGTAAGATAAACATTTCATATTTCCCCCCGGATGATGCCAAGGCTCTTGTTGAATTCTCATTGAGGTTAGGGGGAGTTTAATTACCAAAACTCGCAGCCATTGGTAAAGGTATCTTCATAGCAGCAATTTATTATTATTTTTATAATTAGAGCCTTGGAATTTGTGCCGGAGGGGGTGGAAGAAATGTTTCATTTCCCCAAAAGTGCCAAATATGGTATCTTTCCTATGCTTACAATTAATCTGTAGTCTATTTATTTGTTTGTTTTAGAGTATTTTTACCTCACTTTTCTCCTTGGAAAAGGACCCAAGGTGGATTACAGTAATGAGGGATAATATACAGTCCAATACAATTAAGACAAGTTCAAGTATAGAGAACAAGGAATTGAGGGAATTCTTGTACACTTGAGGGTGAGTGTCCTCTCCATGCCATAAAAATCTTTTGTATGCAGAAAATTGCCATATGTGAGAAAGTAAAAATGTGTCGGACAGCAAAGGTTGCTCAGGCAAGTCACAGACCCAGGGCCCATTCAGAAGAGATAAACAACACCCCCACACACACACACACACTTCCAACTCTTCCAACATGAGGAACATCTCTGCATCCATAGAAAGGAATCATGCTGTTTGCCGCACACACAGTTTGCATAAGTAGTCCTTGAGAAAGGATGCTAAACAGAGGAATAAATGGCTTCCATGTTGCTTCCTCGATGTATTGTTAAAAGTTTCCTACTTCTACCACACAGAGGTAATTTCCAGGAATCGCATTATACATTTTTAAAAAATAAAGAGAAATGAAATAAAATGAAGAGATCATAGTGGAAGCAAATCAGCATTCCCAAAGCAGGCATCCTTGCCTACGTGTCATTATTGGCATATACTATCAATCTCCACTACCTCTGTCTCAAAATTCTTAACTATTCTTAGGCATGAGTGGGTGACTCCTTTATTTGACCATAAATAGTTTTCAGTCCCTTCTCACCGGGCACCATATAGCTCTCTCTCTCTCTCTCTCTCTCTCTCTCTCTCTCTCTCTCTCTCTCTCTCTCTCTCTCTCTCTCTCTCTCTGTGTGTGTGTGTGTGTGTGTGTGTGTGTGTGTGTGTGAAGAAACACGCAATTCAAAAAAGCATGGGCAGAAAGCAAGTTTCAAAATGGCGGCTGCAGACTCAAGTCAGAGGGACAGGTTTCAAATGTCACCTCTGGTGATACGGATTAGAACGGTGGTGGCCAAACTTCAGTCCTCCGGATGTTTTGAACCACAAGTCCCAGAATTCCATGCCTGTATTGCCAATGACAAAGGACTGTGGGAGTTGTAGTCCAAAACATCTGGAAGGCCAAAGTTTGACCACCACTGGATTAGAATGTCTCTCCCAATCTTAAACAAAATTTCAGTGGTCATTCAGCACCCTTTTCCCATTGCCCTGTTTTGCCCTGTTGGTTTGCCTTTTTGCATTTGAATCTACCAGCTAATGGATGAAATTCAGTAACATCAAGTTATTTGGCATAATTCCACATAACAGCTATATTCCATTAATAAAAAAATTCCTGTTCCCCCTTCCCTCCAGGTTCCTCAAGGGACTTAGCATCCTTTTAATCCTGGGAGAGCCTTTTGAGAGAGGTCCACATATCCACAAATCCTACCAGAGCTACTGGGATGAACAGTAGTAATTTTCAGACATTTAGGGCTTCCCTCGTCTCTCTGCACTCAAAGGCTCTTTTAGGATCAAATTAATTTTAAGGGAGCCTATAAGGGTGTTTAGGAATAGGAAACATTTTATTACTGTAACAATATATTAACCCCATGGCTGATTATGTCATCCAATACACACACAATGACAATAAATTATTATTATTATTATTATTATTATTATTATTATTATTATTATTATTATTATTATTATTATTATTATTATTATTATGTAGCCATTGTATCGTCAATTCTCACCTACAGTACTTAGTAAATATCCCTCTAAAACCCCATTTGATCAAGTAAATTGACCATTCAGAACACCACAGAACTTTCTTCCGATTAGCCAGTCACATGGCCATCTAAACGATTCAAAATTAAGTGCTTATTTTATTCACGCTGTTTTCCAAACTAAAACAACACTTTGTTCTCATACTATCAGTGCTGCTCTTTTAAGCCACATCAGGAACCGCCAGCTTTATGTTGCTCTGCTATGATTTGCCTTTCATTGGCAGCAATTTGCCACCAATGATTACATCATCCTGTTATGCACACAGAGCAGGGGTTTCCTTCTTGTTATACATTCTGAGTTTCTGACAGTAAAGTACTTACCATTTCTGAGTCTGGAAGTCTTTTCTGGGGCAGAAATATCCATGTCCGTTGGAAACATCCTCTCTCAAGAAACTTTGTTTACATTTTGGTAAGATCCTTCCAGAACAAGGAGTGGGTATTTGTTCACTTCTTGGCCTCACCAGTCATTTCCATATGGTAGCCACACTGATTGGGTCCCTCCCCCTTTTTTTAAATATTCTGACATAATGCCCTGCCTAAGGGAGACTCTGAAAAAAGCTCCAGACTAGAGATGGGCACGAAACGAGCAATTTTTTGTTTTTGTTTTTGTTTTTTGTTTCGTTATGCAATGAAAACGAAACAAATTTTTTAAAAACAAAATGAAAACGAAACGACCAAATTTGCTGTGTTTTTTGTTTTCGTTGCAGCAGATGCATTGAACTGAAAAGAATGCTAACGAAACAGCAATTTTTCATTTTCATTTTCGTTTTTTCATTTCGTTACCTAACGAAATGAAAATGATTTTTTTTGCAAAAAACGTCACGAAAACGAAAACGAACCGAAACGGACCCCTAAACGACCAAACGACAAACAAAACACCAGTTTTTGAGTCGTGCCCGTCTCTACTCCAGACTGTTGTGTAACATGTCACTTGGTCCTAATAAAGGCTTGATGCTGGAGACTTTGTCATATTCTAATGGATCCATAGAGCCACAATATATACCAAATTTTGTCAGTTATCCTTCTTGCCTATGTACAAGGTACTCTAGGACTGGTATTTTCTGAGACTGCATGTTACAGAGGGAAACATTCATTTCTCTCCCCCCCCCCTAAAAAACAACAACAACAACCCACAAATGCTAGCTTAATTGCACAAGTCTGTCCTCTTTATTCTGGAGAAAGACAAACTGCTGCTTTTTCTGCTCCACTGGAGCTTCTTTTTGGGTCTAGAAAATATCTCAAATGCTAGATGCCAGAAACACAGTCAAGATTCAGCAATAAACTTATTTAATTCACAACATTATAGTTGGAGCTTTGTCTCCCCAACTCCTGGATATCCACGTATCAGACCTCGACTTTACCTTCCCCTCAATTGGAGTCTCCTTGTCTGTCAACTCAAATCTAACCTAATCAGTTTCTATTACCACTCTGTTTTTGGTCTTTGACTGTAAATATGTAATAAAAATATTACCACTCATCTGAACCATTTTCTCTTATACACTCTATGCATCACAGAACATACTCATGGCTCCTGTCTTTCTCCTATCCTTCTTTATGGAGTTATCCAAAAGTTATCAAAATGCCTTCCATGCATGGCCTTTTATTAATAAAATGAAAAAACTCAGTTCTGTAAGAATTTTGTACTAATTCTGTGTTTCGAGAAATTCTTAAGGGGGCCATATGTTTAATTCAGAACATGGCCAGTCTCCATGATAGCTAGGGGATTTTGAGACTAGTAGGAAAAATATCTAATACAATAAACCAAACAACAACAAAACCCCAGAAATATTTGAATGCTCTGACTCAGTTTTATAGAAGACGGTCTTCAATTTGAAGAAATGTCTGAACTCAGTTTACAAGGAGCCATAAAACATACAAGCCTAGAAGACACCACTTAACATTTATTATCTGGCCAGCAGATTTGGGAAGCTGCATATATCATCTGAGAACCCACTTCCTTACAACAGCGAGATGCTTCCCACTTTTATTGTATCACAATTTGTCTAACAGGCACTGGGCAAAATTCTGTTGGTTATGTCCATGAGCTGTAATGCAACTGGCATAGTTTTTGGAAACAAATTGTCTCAGTTTAAGAAATTGTCATAGACATTTTATGTTGCATACCAAGTTGTGTGACTTGGTGCATAACAAATGATGACTCTGGCGATCTTAGCTTGTGACAATTTGCCTCCCAAAGTTAACTCATTTATGCTGTAAAGGTGTAAACTCCCCAAAGGATTTGGGCCATTGACTTGGCCTTCAAATTCTGTTTCAGCAACAGGAAAAACAATTGAATAGCAACAAACTTACAGCATAAGACACTATACAAGAGTGGATCCATCCATCCATCCATCCATCCATCCATCCATCCATCCATCCATCCATCCATCAGATTTTGGATTCACCAACTGGATTCCAAGTAAAAATGACAATATTGTCTATTGTGCTCTATGCAATTTTTCTTGCTTTTGGGTGATGTATCGATAGGAAACACATGTGTGAAGCTTTACTTGCATGTTGAACATGTTTTTTCTTTCTTCCTCCTGCTCTGTAAATTGCCATAGCTTTGAGTTCAGACTGCCACCTAAATAATAACAAAGATAATGGAACTAGCAGAAAGCCCTTGCCAATGAGAAAAATTTCAAAGTTTGCTTTGCTAATACAAGCCACTCTTCAAAGTGTAGATAGCATGTGAGATGGCATTTTGTCACATAAGTTTTTGAACCAGAAGCAGACCATCAGTGTGATGGAGAACAGACAACATAACATGCATCACTGATAGTTGCTAAAAAGTTATTGGTGGTAGAGGAAACATCCTCTTCGACACATGAAGAAAGGATGATGAAGATAATAGCTTCAAGCTTCAGTGGAGTGATTTCTATTACTTTGATGCATGTCCTCCAAGCAAAGTACGTTTGTTTGCTTCACAGGCTTTGCAACGCTTGTCATTATTTTATTAAACAGAAAGAAAACAGTGACACTGAGGCATGGGTTTTCCCTTGCAGCTTGTGTTTAGCACACTAAAGCAAAAACCGGAGGAGGAGGGAGCTGGAAAATAAGTAAAAGAACACATATACAATGCCTCTGAAATACTATTAGGTCTAATGTATTTTTTTCTTTCCATTTCAATAGCATTGCTAATAACATCTGGAATGAAAATGTCAAGAATTCAAGTTTAGGGATCTCTCTCTTTTTTTCCAAATAACTGTTTTAATGTCTAGCTGAAAGGCACATATGCCCCAAATGAGTCCAAATCTTCTAGTTCCTGTCACATACCTGATGCTATCACTGGAGTATGTGAGAATAGTCAGAGGCAGCCACAGGGACTGAGGGCCTCCTACCATGAGTCAGACTGTCTCTATTACTCTCTCTCCATAGTAAACAATCTGGTATTTACCAGGTGCTTCGGGCAATCTCATGCTAATTCACTATTGGTTGTGCTACCTGGAACTAGTAGGGGTTTGTGCCCCAAAAATCAAGAAGCCATCAGGTTGTCCACTTTGGTACTACCTGAGGGTAGAGGTTTTATAAGCACTCGGAGCAAATAATAGAGAGTATGGTCATTGTGCATGATTGATAGATTAATTGATTAAATGAAGTATTCCAAATTCATTCAGTACAGGCAGATTAAAATCTCTGTAAAAGAATCTAAAATAACTCAGTTAAAATAATTCAGTGTGAATGTCATAAAATAAGCTAATTCAAAGAAAAGAAAAACCAACAAATGGAAAGATTGGAAAAGCAATGGGACAGTTAGTGGGCATTCTAAAAGGGAAGGTATTTCATAAGTGGGGAGCTACAACCAAGAAAACACACTACCATATATATCTGTATCTAGTGTACCATTCTCAATGGTTGGGTATGGAGCAGCCCCAGCCCCACCCTCAGATCTTACTGAGTAAGCAGGTGAATTTGGAGAGGGATGCTGCTTCAAATATGTTTCTGAGTTCCTTAGTGCTTTAAAGTCATCATTGCCTTGAACCCAAACTAACAGTATGCCAGCAGGCAGAGCAACGCTTTCGGAACCAACGGCTGAAATTCTGCTGCATTGTGTTATGGTGGGACTTCTCTTGTTATCAACTGAGGAAATTTTTCAAAAACAAAGCATTTCTGATTTCTTCTCCAAAGGCTGGGGCTCCCATGGGATCCCTTTCACTATCAGGGGATGATGGGATGAGAAGGAGACATCATTTCCAGCTCTGCCATTGTTAGTAAGGTACTGGACAAATGTGTGCAAGATGGAACTAATAACTATCAGTCATGACGGATATGTATTTGTACGGAGGCAGTGTTCCTCTATATATCTGCTTTGGAGGGCACAGGTGAAGGGGTATTATTGCACCAATGTCTTGCTTGTCCCTCCCCATTGGCAACTAGTGGCCACTGCATGAACAGAAGATTATGTTGGATGGGCCTTTCATTGATCAAGTATGGCTTTTTTAATTCAAGCAGGAGAAGCACGAGGTGACTGATTCTCCATTTTTGAAAATATAAAACCCTGTTTTTCATTACTGTTTCCAAGCTAAAGCGAAAATCTGCAGGTTCGTGAAGAATGGAAAACAGGAGCAGAAAGAAAATGTTTTTTATTATTATTATTATTATTATTATTATTATTATTATTATTATTATTATTATTATTATTATTATTATTATTATTAAAAGGCTGGAGATAAATTGTAAATTGTGTATTTGGTATATGTTGAGAGTGAGACCCCATCATATATTTCAGACAGAATAAGTATTTTTAGCTACTTTATTCCCTGTAAGTGAGAACAAAAGGTTATAATGGGATTCCCAATATAACCTTAAATAGATTTTATTTTGAGAGAGATGTATAATAAAGGACTGCCTTTTCCAATTTTTCCTTTTAAAATGTTCTTCTAAGTTCTTTGAGCAATGCCTGATGGGCACATTCTATTATTAAGAGCTAAAACATAGACAAAGCTGTGTAATTTGACAGGAAAGGCGCTTTAAGTAAGAAATATGTAGGTTCTTTTGATTCAAGCCTCAAGTCCCAAAATACTAGTTGTAATGGACACCACATGCCTTTGATTGCTTAATATGCACTTACAGAAACAGCAAGAAAAAGAAGAAGAGGAGGAGGAGGGAATTATTTTGAATATACTGTAGTTGATGCTGCCAGGTCTCATGGACCAATAATATTTTTTAAGGTTAATGCATTACCCTGAACCCTCAAGTTGTGAGAGAAGAGGACAAAGGATAATGCCATATATTTCTATGGGGTCTTCTCCCCTTCCAGCTACTCTTTCATCTGGAAAGAAAATCTAATAATACCCAATTCCCAGGGAAAGTACTGTCAGAATGAATCTCTTTTAGAAAACCTGACCAGGCAGGCTTGGCATGTCCAAGCTCATATTAAAATATTTCAGTCTTTAAGGTGCCACATTTGTCTTCTTCCATTTTGAAAAGGGGTTTTTTACCTGATATGTTAGCCTACCTCTTCAAAAACTACACTCAATCACTATTTAACAAAAAACAAAACATATGTAACATACCTGTGCATGTATGTGTATGTGTGAAATACAGTAGTTATCCAACAGGGAATTTCCATAGCCCAAATCTTGTTGCATAAGTAATATTTTTCATTCAGTGGAAACTGTGTGAGGAGGAGGTAGACTTAACTATGGAAACTCTCGGACACTGACCGATGTTACTTATCTTTGGGAAACTGGGAACATGTCACAATCTCACACATTTCTGTTAATGCACTTCCATTCTGAGGAAGTTTACATTCAATAATCTTCTCGTGTTTTCTCAAAATTAAGAGAGTGATTTCCAAATCTACAGTAATAAATATGACAACTCTTGCAGACTTATGATTTCTGTTTATTACTGACTCAGATACTGTCTTTTACCTCAGCTTTACATATTTGTTTAGCAAAACAGTTGGTCCAGTCTTGCCTCACAACCCATTAGTAATGTGCAAACTTTTGAAGCAAGTGCGGCCTTAAAGGCTAATTGCCAATATTCTAATCATACATAGCAACTAGAGATGGGCACAGAATGAACATTTTTTTCGTTTCCGTTACTGTTTGTCGTTTCCGTTACGTAATGAAACGACAAACGAAAATTGTGATGAAAATGAAACGAAACGAACAGAACCATGAAAATTGTGGTCATTATGTTTCGTTTCCGTTATTGGCGACACACAATGAAATGAGCTGTTTTAAATGTTAAAAAACGCCCTGGACATCCGTAAAAATGCAGTGATAATTATTTATATTGTCTGATAATACCTACCAGGGGGGTTGGGGTCCTTAAAACGTTTGTATTTGTCTTCTCCCATTGCAATGTATTTTTCTTTCCCCTTTAAAATGGATGTCACCACCAGCCACAAAATGGAGGCAAGCCATGTGATGGGATCATGTTCAACCAATAGCATGCCCAGGTTGCAGACTGGGCAGGCAGGTCTGGCAGCCACAGAGGGCATAAAAAGCTCTGGCAGCCCCCGTCCTCCTTGCAGTCTCTGGTGGGAGTTAGGGTGTGATTGCTGTCTCTGCGACTCTAGCTTCAGTTCTGCAGCCTCCCTGTGTGCGTGCGTGCGTACCTCTTGGTGAGTACCCTCCCCTGGCCGGCAGTGCAGTCACTCTGTGGCGGCGTTGCACCCTGGGCAACGCCCACCACTGCCTTTGCAGCCTCCCTGCATACCTAGTCTATACTGTGTCTCTGCCAGCATCCATTTTTTTAGAATTTTCCCTCTGGTCTGGGGCATTGGAGGATGCCTGCACACGGAAATGCTTTAAAAATCGCGCAAAATGCGGGTAGAAACAACAAACGAAAAAACAAAAAACAGTAACGAATATTTTGAAAAAATTCCCGACAAACGGAAATGAACCGAAACAGACCTCCCAACGACAAACGAAAAACTGAAACACCATTTTTCTGTTTCGTGCCCATCTCTAATAGCAACTCACACAGTTTCCCCTCTTTCTATGGCACACGGAAAGATGAAAAAGGAATGAAACCATCACCGGCACCCCTTTTTAATTTAACTATTTTATGAGGCATAATCTCACAGCAATACTAAGAAGTTGTACAGAGTCTTCCCAGGAATCACAAAGAAGATAGAAATGAGATAAAAAATATCATAAGACTAGAACTCACATCAAACACACCCTGAGGCAAATGAGGTTTAATATCCTCAGTCAGCTCTCTCATCTGGTGAAGATGTCTGTGGAAGGTAGAAGGCTTGATGAGTGTTGGAGGTCCAACACTAGCATTCACCACCCTGCTCTAAAGGAAGGAAATCACACAATTCTCTGCTTTCATTCTGCTTTTGCATATTGCTTCATCTCTTTGGCTTTTCTTAGGTGCATACGCTGTTGTCACCTATGCTACTCTGCTTGGCCATCCTACATAGACATCCACCATTCTGTTGGCTCTGTCCTGGAAAGACCAGTGCACAATGCTTTGTTAGCAGAAAGAGAACTAAAGCGATCCCCACATTTGCAAAACTAACTTTATATATACGTCCCAATGGTTCATATGTTTGCTTTTACATTAGGGTCATTTAGGTTGATTTTGTTGTGATACCCAGCACATAATGCGCTTGAAAAGCAGCCATGAGCACTTAAACATTCCTGGCCCCTTTCCTCTTTGTCCTTTGCATGATAAAACCAATTAACAAGAACGAATCTGCCACGGATGAAAAGAGATGATTGTCCTTAAAAAACCCTGTTAGGTCACTGTCACTTTACTGAACCAATCAAATACAACTTGGTGATGCAGGACTAGGCCTCATTAAATTTGCCTCAATCTATAAAATTTACTGTTAATTTTTTCCCATCCCCAATTTATTAGGAAGTATGTATTCATTTAATTTTAATAGTGATGGTTCAATACTAAGGCAATAAAGCTGAACTATGATGATAATGATGACAATTTGGTGACAATGATGATTGTTACTTTGGTGACAGTGATGATAAAATTATTTTCAGTGAAATGATGCTGTTTACTCACTTAGATCTAGTGCGGATACAATAGTTATGATAGCCCAAGCATAGCTAGGAAAGCCGACACAATTCCTTTCATGAAGTGGCATTGTGTGTGCGTGGGTGTTGCGTATGGCTGCACCTTAACCAGGGTTAGCATGCCCATCTTATCCATTAGTGCTAAAAGAGTGTTCATACCGTTGCTCATGGTTGCTATGGTACAATTAAAAGAAATCATGAATGAGAAGGAACGATTAATAAGGGAACAGTGTAGGCAGGGGACTGAACACAGAAGTCTAACTGTGGCTAAGAGACTGGGAACAACCATTTAGGCAGTCACAACACTCAAAAGAGCAAGATAGTACTCAGGATCAGCAATTAGTCTGTGGCAGGCCTTAATAACAGATCTCTCTGTGTGTTGTGTCGTTACAGTCGTGGCCGACCCTTCGTGACCCCATATCCATGGACTTTTCTTGGCAGGAGTACTGGAGTGGCTTGCCAGTTCCTACTCCAGGCGCCTGCAGCACCCGGTATTCCCTGGTGGTCTCCCATCCAAGTACTAACCAGGGCCGACCCTGCTTAGCTTCCGAAATCAGGCGAGATCGGATGTGCTTAGGGCATCTAGGCAGCTTAATAATAGATCTAGTCTAGCACTAAGCAGAACAAGAGAAAGTTGGCTTTTGTGATTGCACAATGCATCCACAATTTGATTCAAACTTTAAAAAAACATTTTGATCTGAAAGCAGGCAAAAAGTGAAATTGCTTTGACTCTTTCAAGTAAAATTAAGAATGCTTTGACACACATAGTAGCTTGCATTTCCCAGATATGCCGGGATGAACTTAAACAAGCATGGAAACAAATAATGGGTAGCTGGAAACAGTACTGCAGAAATTTGGATTCCCCCCCTTCATTAGTAAATTATAAGAATAAAGTTCTGAAAACATATTTAGCATCCCTCTGAGTGGTTTGCAGCTTTTATGAAGAAAAATTGTGTGATAATTATATTCTGAAAGTATTTTTTCAAGCTTGTGACTCTCGGGAACTCTTCAAAATCTACCTGTTTGTTTTTAAAAAGGTAAGGCATGCAACAAGTCAGAATAAGATAACAGAAGTAAGAAAGGTACAATGCTGGGTCAGCTTGACCCTCACTTTTCCAATCCAAAATATTGTGATGGGGTTCCTGCATGGCAGGGGGTTGGACTAGATGGCCCTTGAGGTCTCTTCCAACTCTATGATTCTATGATTCTGTGATTCTATGCTTACTTTTGTGTATAAGTTGACCCTCAATTTTTAGTCAAAAATATAATCTAATCCATGGGAAAATAGGGTATATATATATATATATATACGAAAACAAATATATATATATATATATATATATATATATATATATATATATATATATATATATATATATATATATATATATATATATATATATATATATTTTTCGTAGATTTTCACGGGTATAGGTATGCATGTTAGGGTGGATTCGGGTTTCTTCCCGTGTAGAAATCTGGTTGTTTTGGCGACGTTTCGACGAGGTCTCACTCGTCATCTTCAGGCTGGTGTTCTGGCTTCTTTCTTCTTGAAGCAGACTCTGCTTCAAGAAGAAAGAAGCCAGAACACCAGCCTGAAGATGACGAGTGAGACCTCGTCGAAACGTCGCCAAAACAACCAGATTTCTACACGGGAAGAAACCCGAATCCACCCTAACATGCATATATATATATATATATATATATATATATATATTTTCTGTACAGTCCCTGAGATGTACAGGGTTCTGGACACTTGATGTTGGTGTTAGGGAAATGATGGGGGAAATAGGGTATATATTTCTGTACATGGGTTCTGGACACTTGATGATGGTGCTAGGGAAATGTCCACCAGACAAGGAGACACAATAGAAGCACGAAAGATGCCTCCACCTGATAAAAGGAAACATCGTCCTTATTTGTATCTTCCATACGCCATAACACCCTGCCTAAGGTGTACCTTACCTTGCTTCAATCATTGGCAGAAACATCTTGCAGATTCTCAGACTACTACTCAGAATGGCAAGGCCTGTTTGCCCTAAAACTATCATGTTACCTACAAAATAATGGGGTTAGGGAAAGGAGATCAATTGACTGACTGCCTCCAGTCTAAACAATTTGCAGCACCAAAGTACAGA